>JARHVA010001530.1:2702500-3247500 GCA_037957365.1 Torreya grandis | reverse complement strand
TTGAGCAAATAGTACAAGAGTTAACTATGGAGGATGGAATGGGAAATAACCATGGAAAAAATGATCATGATGATCAAGAAAACCAATATAATACCCAAAACTAGAATTAGTGGAATAATAAAAAAGATCATCATGATTATCATAAACATCTAGATCATATGGGTTAATAAGACCAATAGGGTCTAAGGAAAAGAGTACATTTTGAAACAAAATTGGCTAGGGATTTGAAGAGGATAGTTCCACCCAAGTATGATGGAACTGTATTTGGAGATGATGAAAAATAATGGATAATTAATATGGAGAATTAATTTGAAATCTATGACTTTGCTAAGGAAACCAAGGTGGTTTGGGGAGTTTAATAACTCTCTAGAGAAGCCTCATTTTGGTGAACCAATTTTAAAGATGAACAAGAACTCACGTCTAAGTATATCACTTGGGATGTTTTTGTTTCCTATTATAGGAAGAGATGGCCTTTAAAAAATGTTTTTTGATGGTAAGATGTCATAATTATATAATATTAAATAATTATGAATGTCAATTATAGAGTATTGGGATAAATTCACACATTTACTAAAGCATGTACCTTGATAATAGAAAGACGAGATATTTAGAATAATGAAGTTAATTTTGGCACTGAATCCCCAAATTAGCTAAAATATTTATATCCATGGAACAAGTCTTTGAGACGGTGATGAAATAAGAATAAAATTTGAAGACCCTTATAGTAACATGAAAAGAATATAATAAAAAATTAAAAAGTCAACAATAGATTCAACCCCCTTCTAAAATAAAAATTGGGAAAATAATGGTAATGGGAACAAGAACACATGGCCCAATAATAATCCTAGGAATAGACATTCATCCAATTTGAGCAATATAACTAATGAATAAAACAACAATAATGGTAAGGCTAGAAATGAGGGAATAATTAAATAAAATCTATGTCCTAAATGAGGGTGCTTCCCTTGTGGAAGAAATCACTATTCCACCAATTGCCCTGAAAGAGAAAATAGGGAAAACCCAAGAGGACCAAATTTTGTAAAGTCGGTAGTAGGCCTTCTAACATAAGGTACATCTAGTAGTTTATAATTGTAAGATTGATACTCAGCTAGCATCAAGTGTAGAACTCAAGGGTTGTTATGAATTGGCCCTTTTGGGTCATTGCTATTACAACTTATTTTTCAAGACAAGATGCCTCCTATGTAAATATCCATTAGGATCCTTGCTCTGAGGAGAGTGATTACATAGGGGAGATATTGAAGGAGTCTTTATACTTCTCATCATTTAGTTGTTTGAGAATTTTCACTTATGTATCCATCTAGATGATGTCTCTTCCAAGATAGAGGATGTCACATCCCAATTTTATAGTCAAACACTTTAATATTTTGTTTTTAATAAGTGGTATTGGGTGCCACAAGCATTTGATTTAGATTTGACATGGATAGGTTATGGATTGCCTACATAGTTATTTATATTTTATTTTAAACAATTATAGAATAATTATGATTAGTTAGATGGAATACATTGTTTATTATTATAATTTTGAATTGTGATTAATATCAAATGGATTTGATATGTTTTTATTGTTAATTATTGTCATGTTTATTGATACTCTAACCTTTTTTAACTTATGCTTTGGTTTTTATGAGTGAGATGCAAAAATAGGTTACTCTATTCACAAAGGGAAAGTATCATCAGGGGTAGATGGATGCATTATTGATGCCAAGAATGAGAGAAATGTGTATGTAGGTTTCAAAACCATCATTTGATAGTGAACCATAAATTAAAACCTTCACTACCACCTAAGAAAGGGTAGGTAGTACGTTGCATAAACTTGTATTGTTTTGATGTGTTTATTATTTGTATGTTTTGCACGCTTGTTATAATTGTCACTGGACAACCTTATGTATTGAATTTGCATAATTTTGAATTTATACATGTGTTTGATACTCATATTCATTTTTAGATTGGATGTGCACATAGTATTATAATAATACTAGTAATACATAGAGTTAAAATATATTGTTTAACCTCTTGACCTTCTAGATGTAGAATTCATAGTTAGTTCATTTATAAATAGTTTAAAATCAAAAATAAATTTTGGAAGAATAAAAATATAAATCGTATAAGGTGCTTATTATATTTTATAGAAAAAACATAACATGCACCCACTTAACAATTCATTGCATCTACTTAATCTTCCAATACACCCACTTCAGACTTTGCTTTTAAGGTTCTCAAGTGCACCATGAAAAAGAACCCCATACTCTTGTTTTTAATTATATAGGTGAAATTATATTTAAATACTAATACAAGTGGTAGCTCGGTTAATGTGGGATAATCACCATAAATCCAGTCGAAGAACTATAGCTCGGACTGACAATGATGACCAACTAAAATAATTGAACTAATATCTAAGTAATGGGTTGATTGCATATGGAGCTAGGAAGAGTATAAGTTTGAAGGAGTAATTCATACTTTAGGAGCATGGAGGAGACAACCTTTATATTATGATAAGCAGAAAGAGATTAGGTAGAATGGTGGTAGAAAGAAGTGGGAGTTGCAAAGAGGTTTCGAGCTTGCTCCAAAATATTTCAATCTCTTAAGCCCGTATCAAGTAAAGTTCCTACTCTCCTCTCTTAAAGCTTTGAATATATTTATATCTTTCACAGTATGTTATGTTACTCTGAAATAGTTATTATTTAAGGTGTATATACACATAGGTGTGTATTCCACATCACCTTGTATATCCTCCCCATTGGCATCTTATTGTTTGTAGACTTATTTATTGACTATCAAAGATGTTATTCGAGCATTGATGATGTTGAAAATAACCTAAAAATTTGGATTGGGAATAACAATACTATTATTTTCATATCGGTTTGGGTGGAGATATGTTAATATGTTTAGAAGAAAACTATTATATGAAATGACTGCGAGTAAGTCTTTCCTATGTTGAATAGTTTTGAATCGATACCAGTTGTAGTCAATTAATTTGAGTCTTAAGATTTTTAATGTTTTGGATAAACACAAGTATGTGATTTGTATCCTAAGATTTAGATTGTGAAACATGTCTTGGGTTTGATAAGATGAATTCTTTTATCGGAGTTGTTAGAGACGACTGAGAGTCGTCAAGTATATTGTAATACGGATTTGGATAGTTTTTATTGTTATGGAGAACTAAGAATGTTGTGTTGATAATATATGCTTAGATATAATTTGAATGGTTGACTAAGCTATGATAAATTTGTGACTTCTCTGGTTGATCATAATGTCATTAAGCTTATATAATTGAAATGATTGAACCATTTTCTTGATAATTATATTTGGAAGTATAATCTCCAAGGTTATTTATTGGACTGTACCTTGAGGTGCTAGGACTTTTGGTTGAGTTTTGATGAGTTGCATTCACTATTTATTGATTATTATATTATTACGCTTATGTTACATTGTAATGTAACTTGATTCTTGATTACAAGCACTTTTTGATTAAATGTCTTGAATTTCAAATAAGATAAAAGGGTATTAGTTGTAGCTATATTGGTAAATTGTGAAGTTTAGACCATGATATGGAAATGAGTCTAAGTGAAAACCTTTTTGTTAAAACCTTCTTGAAAATGCCTTGAAACTAAGTTGAGACCAATGAGATGATGATGGATTACATAACCTCACTTCTCTTTTGATGTTATTCAAACCTATAAAAAATGTAGAACAAGTAAACTTAGTAGGACTTGTCCAAATTTTTATACCTTTACAAGCTTATGTATAACTCCATTAATCAATGGTGTTAATGTTAAATCCTTTTTGTAAAACTTCCTATGTGCCTACTCTTTTATCAAACTAAAAACCCTAATTTTGATTTAGGTTTTTTATAATTCTTCTTTTCAATCCTCGGTGAAGTGAGGGGGTTATAAAACTTCTTTTTAGTGGTATGGGACACTTGTCCAATGTGTTACTATTCACAACCTCTTAGTGATTGATATCTTAGGAAATATTGAAGGTTTTTTTTGCTAGTTTTCTTGTGTGGATTTTTGAAAATCTTCAGTGAAGTGAGAGCATGATGATGCTTCATGTTGGTGGTATGTGACACCATTTTCATTCACACACTTCTCAAGGAATGCCTTCATGTTGAGTCATGATTGTTTGTATGAAGATCACTACATTTTAGTATACTGATAAGATAAATAGTGTTGGGTACACTTACAACTTATGTTTTATATTTAGTGATGTATACACGAGTAGGGGTATCAATGAAAATATACCTTTGAACATGCATCAATCATAATTACACATCAGAAAGAATGCAAATAAATGCAAAAATAATAAATATTGGCTATTATATTTCAATGGATAGAAATAAAACTTCCACACACAATGATAAAAACACAGTGTTATGTGATCTCACATGAGATGCATTTACGATATTAGATCCTCAAATCTTTGCTTGCTAACTAACGATCTTTGTAAGTATATCTTTCTCTCATAGTATTTGTAATGATCTGTCTCCTTAAGCTCACTAATTAGTTGGATCAAGTGTATAAGAATGTTTATATAGACATGATACCCACCTACTTATAATCATTCTCAACAACCTGCTACCATTATTAAATACTTGTAACACATCATTATGTGCCACAAACATTAAATTTCCATTAAAATTCCAATGAACCTAAATACATCACAACATAAGGCATCATAATGAATCACATTGAAAAGTGACATTAAATTAATTTGCAACAACATTCCATGATTCAACAAATTAAATGTAGATAGTTATTTACCCATAACACATCATAAGAACACATGTGCTTAGTAAAAGTTATGCAAAAGTCAAAACCTTGTAAGGCTAAGTTGAACACTTCATAACCAAAATATGTTGTCAGATTGGCCATGATCTTGAATCCTTGCATAGAAGATTGAAAAAATCCATGTTTGGAGCAATGAAATCATAGATGAATTGCAAAGGAGATAAAAGCTTGTCTTAACACAATAATATTGCAAAATCTAACCTTCTTGCATAAAATTGCATTACACTATCCTAACCTTCCAAAAAGGAAAAGTGGGGTGCATATAGGGAAAATTAGGGAAACATGAGGAAGCTTCTAATTTTATTAATTAGATAATTACATTAAAATGAAACTAGCCTATGTGACCCTTTTATAACTAACCTAAGGAAGCTTAATTGACATAGAATGGCCATAAGGTCATGTAGGCAAAACCCAATGGGAAAAATCACTACACCAACACCTCCCCTTAAGCATATCTTAGGTGAGATGAGAATTGGGTCCTGACATTGAAATCCTAATGAGGTACCCAAGTACATAGTGAAGAACCTCCATAGTAGGAAGAAGAAGGTGAAGCATCCCTAACCCCAATGAGAGTTCACAAATGAACAAATTTACTCTCTATGAAGGGCTTGGTTAGAATATGTACAATTTGCTCTGATTTTGGATAGTATCAAAGATCAATGACTTACTCATTGATAAGATCCATGATGAAGTGCATGTGAATCTCTATGTGTTTTGTCCTTTGATGGAGAACCAAATTCTTGCAAATCTGGATAGTGTTTTAGTTGTCATAGTAGATGATTATTGGCTTATAAAATCAGATACCAAACTCAGTGAGAATCCCTTGAAGCCAGATTAACTCAATGGTGGCATTGATAGCCCCTTTATATTATACTTTTGTAGATGATAAAGAAATGGCATGATGCTTCTTGATTGACTAAATTATTAGACCTAAACTAAGTGAGAAATTATAGCTTAAAGTGGACTTTGGACTTTGAATATCTCCAACCTAATCTAAATCTATGTGTTCGATCAAATAAACCTTTGTTCCTACTTTTTAGTGTATCCCATAGTTGTTTAAACCCTAAATGTAGTGCAAAATCTGCTTAGTTACTTTCCAATGTAATTCATATGGCTCTAGCATAAACTGAGAGACCATGCCAACTGCATAGGATATGTCAGGTTTAGTGTGTGTGAGATAGATAATACTACCCACAAGTTGCTGATATGGAGTTGCATCAATCAATGGTGTAGGACAATCAGCGTCAAGCTTCACACCAGATAAGAAGGGAGTAGGAGCTAGCTTCAAATCAACCATGTTAAACCTTGCAAGAAAATCAAGAGAATACTTGGATTGTGATAAATTTATCCTGGAATTTGACTGAATGATTTCAATCTTGAGAAAGTAATGCAAAAATCCCATGTCTATCATTGAAAATCTATCTAAAAGTACAATTTTCACTATTGAGATGGATGATCATGAGCTTCCTGTAATCAACAATTCATCCACATAGAGAACTAGGATCAACAAAGAATCATCCTACCACAAGATGTAGACATTTAGATCTAAGTGGCATCTGGTGAACCTGACTGTGAGGAGAAAGGATTCCATCTTGGCATACCATGCCCAAGGGGCCTATTTGAGTCTATAGATAGATTTTTTAGGTTTGTAGACCAAGGAAGAAGCTTTCATAAATCCTTGTGGTGCTCCATGTAGATCTCTTATTTGAGGTCACCATGTATAAAATCACTCTTGACGTCCATTTGGTGAACATCTCATCGATGTATGGTTATGATGGATAGAGTGAGTCTGATAGACATCATTTTGGCTACAAGAGCAAATGTCTTAGTGTAGTCTATGATAGGCACCTGAGAAAACCCCTTTGCAACTAGACAAGATTTATATTTATCAATAGACCCATCTACACCATACTTAGTCTAATAAATCCATTTGTAATGGACCAATTTTCTTCTTATAAGAAGAGGGACCAAGTCCCATGCTTTGTTCTTGATTAGGGAACTATACCAGTCTTGCATAGTAAAATCCCATTTTAGAATGCTAGATGTCTCATGAAAGGTTTGTAGATCTAAGGTAATGGAAAGGTAGGCATGCGAAGTCCTATGAAACTCTAAACGTATCTACCTTGTGTCTAATGGATTTCCAACCCATTTCCCAACACGTTGAAGTGTCTACCTAACCTAACTGAGATCAAAATTATATGAGATTAGAGAATCAAGAGGTGAGTCATCATCATCTATAGAGTGAGTGTGATATAGAGGAGGAAAATCCTCATCACTTAAACTTGAAGAAAAAGAAGAGTCATCTTGACCATCAAGAGGATTTTGAGGTAGATCCAACTCACTATCTGAGGTGGAATTAATGTCCAGTGAGACTTTTAAAGAGTTTGGAGTGTCATTAGTGAGTTCAAGTAGGCCCTCACAAAACTTGGCACTCCTTTCTATGAATAACTCATGAGTTTTAGGATGGAGAAGCTTGTATCCCTTAGCACCCTCAAGATACCCCACAAAGATACAAGACTGACTTTGAGGGTCTATTGCCTTGCATTTCTTCTTGGGAACACAAGCAATTATTAGTGATCCAAACACTCAAAAGTGATCTACTATGGACTTGTGACCGTCCCAAGCTTCAAAAGGAATTATTCTTTTCAAGGCTTTGTGTGGAACATGGTTTTGAATGTAGCATGCATAGTTGATTGCTTTGGCCCAAAACTAAGGAGCGAGAGACTTTGATTGAAGCATGCAATTGGCCATTTCTTTCAAAGAATGGTTCTTACATTCAGCCACATCATTTTGCTAAGGATTTTATGGAACTGTATGTTGCATCTAAATCCCCTCTAATGTGCAAAACTACTCAAACTATTGTTGACATACTCCCCACCATTATCAGTCCTTAAGATTTTGATGGAACAATCTGACTGCTTCTCCACAAGTGCCTTAAAGTCCTTGAAGTAACCAAAGACCTTAGACTTATTTTTTAGAAAAAACACCTAGGTGTACCTCAAAAATTCATCGATGAATGTGATCATGTATCTATTCCTATTGAATGAAGGTTTTGGAAATGGACCTGCTATGTCACTGTAGATAATTTCTAGCTTCTTTTCATCTCTCTTTACTTTACCCTTTTCATATTTCTCTTTTGAATGCTTACCAAGAATGCAACCATTGCATAGGCCATCCAATAATTTGACTTTAGGTAACCCTAAAACCATGTCTTGATGACTGAGTTACTCCAGGACATAGAGTTATTCATGCCATAGTTTGATCACTCCATCTGCATGAGTAAGTAGTGCATCTAAAGGCGGATCTGGGGTGAATATTGAGAAGGTATACAACCTAAATTGATGATTGGCCTTCTCATAAGCTACTCTAATTTCATTGTGTAGCTCCTTGATAACCAATGGATCAAGTGTGAACTCAACTCACTTCCCTACACCTATGTGAGTGATTTGGTACACCGACAGAAGATTGGTGGATAGTGAAGGAACACATAGAACATGTCACTTACTTCAACTGATCCTTTACCATTGACTTCTATCGAAGTGTCATCACCCATGAAAATTGAAGGCATGGAACATGGCTCTATTTCAAAACATAGATCCTTTAAGGAGGCCATATGATAGGAAGCACCTGAGTCAATAACCCAAGTTGAAGGCTGAGAAGCTACTGCAACAAGTACCTTACCCTTACTTTTACCCTTTTTGTTGTCTTTAGCCTTTGTAAAATCTTATGAAAACATGTTCTAACTTGAGGATAGAGGAATAATGATGTTATTCTTCTCAAACATCTTAGTCAAAGTGTCAATCTTCTTTTTCATGCACTAAGATTCATCATGCCCAAGTTTCTTACAAACTTTGCATTTGAATTTCTCCTTCTTAGATTTTCCACTTAAGGAGGACTCAATTGACAATGCCTTAGGCTTGACATCTGATTTCTAATTCTTCTTGTTCTCATCATCTAGTTTAGACTATTTCTTCACCTGTTTGCCACTGCTAGAAGGCTTCTTCTTGTCCTAATCGACAATCAAGGCATGTGATTTTGAAGACTTTAGTGTACCCATTTGAACTAGCTTATCTTGATCTTGAATTAGATCAGCAACAAACTCATCGAATGATGGAATTTTCCAAGTGGATCCAAGAGCATGTTTGATAGCATGAAATATAGAGACAAAAATTGAATAGGCATGACCTAGTTTTGTACACATGGATAAAATCAACTGGTCATCTATTTTCTCAATGCCACATTGTTTCAACTAGAGTCTTAGTGATTTAAACTTTATAAATAAGTATTGTAGGGTGTCATAGTCACCTAGGCTCAATGTGATGAGCTCATTCTCTATCTCATGACCCCTCATGATGTTTTACACTCCAAAAATCTTGTATAGGATGGTCCAAACTTCATTAGGAGTCTTTGTAGATTCAACATGAAATAGGAGGTTAGGAGACATTGACAAGCATAAGAACACATAAGCCTCATCACATCTGTTTTACTACATAACCCTTTTTTGCATCTATAGATGGCTCAATTTCCTCACCCATAGTGATTCTATAGAGTCATTTACCTCTCAAGATGAGCTAAATTTTAGACTTCCAATCGAGATAGTTAAATGGTGTGAGTGGTTCAATGTTTAGTGTCAGGATGCGAAACCGGAAACATACAATTGATTACCAAACTTCATGCAACTTAATATGCGGAAATAACCAGATTCACCAAGTAACTAGAATTCAGAATAACACAGCATATGAGAGACAATACACAACTTGTATTAACACTTTATACAGAAAAGAATACAATAAAGAAGATGCCACTTCTTCTCCACCACCTTACAGAGGTTTCCCACACCTCAAGTGAACAGTACTTCTTCTCCCCAAAGCTCTCCCTCTCACAGGTCACAACACCCAACTCAAATACAGAGTTGGTGTTCACCTCCCGTGCTCCACGCACAACACAAGTGCTCCACGCACTCCACGTGCTCCACAAGTACTCAAGGTACTTCAAGTAGATCTCCCATGAATCTGCAACAACCTGCAATTCAACAGACCATACTTATGGAAGGAACTTCCTTGCCTTCCTCTTGCTCTATCCGAGTACACACCTGTACTCCAAGTAGATCCTGCCTGATACTGCTCCCTGTTGTGTTGCTGTCTGTATGACCTTGCACACCTGCAAATCAAACAATGGTTCTGCTCACCTGTGAACCTCGACCTTGCACACACATACACCTGCAGATCAACGATCTTACTTACCATGTAGATCTCCTATATAGGCCATGCAACTGTGACCAAGATCCTACACTCCTGAAGAACCCAGCTGGCTCTCCAATCCAGCACCAACACACCTGGTACTGAGGCACTAAGAGGAACGCACCATTGCTCTACCTCACACACAGAAGGAGCTTATAATTATGCTCTCTTACTCCCTAGCACACTTTTCCAATACAACCATGAGTCTATTATATAGATCTCATCCAAACAATAATTAGACATCTAATTACAATAATTAGATCCGCAGCTCTCAGTCTAAAATTAGATCTCTTCATGCAAACACTTGGTTCGTTAGCTAACTGCCCGTAAATAGCTCGCAGTCGAACCACACAGGCGACCGACGCCGGTCCCTATCCGCCTGGGGTCACCGACGCCGGCCGATCTATGACCGACGTCGGTTGCCTTCCTGCCCTTTCCTGCCGACGTCGGTTGGCCTGACCGACGCCGGTGTCTCTGACACTCAGCAACTCTCCTGCAACCTCCTCTCCTGTTTGCATCAGTGAAGCTTTTAGCTCCACAATCCTAACAATCTCCCACTTGGAGATAAACAACTGCACTATACCTGTACTTGTACTCTGTCTAATCTGTTCCCTGGTTTGTATTCCTCTTCAAGCTCCAACCTGAAGACAACACACCACACAACCTGCGATGTACCAACTGTCATCCGAGTACCCTGCCACATCCGAACATACAACACCTGTAGTGAAGTCCTGACCCTGCATAGCAACACCTGTTGCCGGTCCCTCTCAGAAAACCTGAGAACCCACTTCCCCGAATTGGCTCCTAACTCTGACAGCTCCCACTGCATGGGAATACTCAGGTCTGTACCAGACCTCATGTGATTTCGGACACTGTACCTGTCCAGCGCTTAGTGTGCTCCGGCTCTGCATCCTAAACCTCGCCAACACCTGATTCACATCAGCTCCCACTCGAGACAAAATCAACCTGTGATCTCCATGCCTCTCATGTCAAAGAATTCCGCTGCTCCAAACTCCTCATGACATGCCACTGAACTAATCTTACCCTTAGCTCAGCAAAACCCTGTATGTACACCCCTGCTAGCTAGCATACTATCCACATACAGCAACAGAATGATGTTGCAATCATCATCCCCCTGGTAAGACAAACCACAGTAGTTACCATGACATTGACTGAAGCCATGCTTCGTCCTCCACCTGTCAAAACCTGTACCACTGTCCTGCAGCTACCTCAAGACCATATACCTGGTCTTCCGTCTCACGTATCCGTTCTCTCTATTCTTCTACTAAGGAATCCATTCGTCTCTGTGCTTACATCCAGCTGGCAAACCTACCAAGACTCCCGTCTGGGTCTGCTCCAAGGAATCACATCCTCATCCATGCCAAGCTCACACCTGTTTCCTGGATCCTTCCTGCTATACAATCAGCAACAAGTATGAAGAAGAGGAACATGAATTTGAGGGCCTACTTACGCTTTCAGTCCTCCATATGGGTGTTTGAGACTCCTTGACAGCTTGCTGTCCACCCAAAATTCGTTACAGTGACCGACCTCGGTCACCCCACAGTCTGCATCCGACCGACGTCGGTTCCATGCGTCTGTACCTGACTACCAACCTGCCAGCGCTGGTGTCCCTGCTGCCGATGTCGGTCCTCCTGACCGACATCGATCTTACATACTGCCGACGTCGGTCCCATGACCGACGCCGGTCTTACCCTGCCCGACACTGCCGGCTTCGGTCTGCACATGACCGACATCGGCACCTGTCTATTCGACGCCGGTTCCTTCTGACTAACGCCGGTGTCTGTGTTTGCCTGTGAGTGATGACTTTTTACCCGCGAGCTCCTTTGGATCAAAACCCATGTCCAAACTGCTCTGCTCAGATGTATCCAGCCTCATCCACTGAACTCTATCCGCCATCTCCTCCAAGAACACCAAGGCTTTCCAGTTCTTAAGCCTATCAAATATATCTGTCTTCCGCTTAATAACATGCATCTCCTTCCTGATCATGTGACCAAGCCTACAAAGCCACGTCTCCGCAATAGAAGAAGAATCAGTAATATAAACAAGTAGATAAAGTATACCTGTTTTCTTACCACCAGCTAATTCAAGTGCTACCGCTGTGAGAGTTCTTGTGCATCTCTCATCACCCAATCTTTCTGAAGAAATTAGCCATATCTCCAAACCTGGGACCTGCATGACCTTCATCAACACCTGTGTGTTGGCCGCCTGCAATTTCAGCTTCACTTCTCCTTTGCCAATTCTTTGGCAAGGCTTACCAGCTCCTCTACCTGGGGCTGCATGGAAAGAGGCAACCGAATCTTTTATCCAAGATTCAACTTTATCCAAGAAACCTGCAAACACATCCTGTGCAACAACACCTGCTACATCTGTATCTTCAATTTCTTCATGCTGATCTGTTACCAACCAACAATGTTCTTTTACCTGCTCTTTCTTTCCATCGGACCGTGAGTAACCGTCTGTGCTTTTCAACTCCTCCATTCTTAGCTTACTTTGATCTGCCGTTGCTCTACTCCCACTCAATCAGAAACCCCTGAGAGTGCCCTGTAACCAAAACACAACCTACTTCCTGCAACCTTAGCTCTGATACCACTTGTCAGGATGCGAAACCGGAAACATACAATTGATTACCAAACTTCAAGCAACTTAATATGCGGAAATAACCAGATTCACCAAGTAACTAGAATTCAGAATAACACAGCATATGAGAGACAATACACAACTTGTATTAACACTTTATACATAAAAGAATACAATAAAGAAGATGCCACTTCTTCTCCACCACCTTACAGAGGTTTTCCACACCTCAAGTGAACAGTACTTCTTCTCCCCAAAGCTCTCCCTCTCACAGGTCACAACACCCAACTCAAATACAGAGTTGGTGTTCACCTCCCGTGCTCCACGCACAACACAAGTGCTCCACACACTCCACGTGCTCCACAAGTACTCAAGGTACTTCAAGTAGATCTCCCATGAATCTGCAACAACCTACAATTCAACAGACCATACTTATGGAAGGAACTTCTTTGCCTTCCTCTTGCTCTATCCGAATACACACCTGTACTCCAAGTAGATCCTGCCTGATACTGCTCCCTGTTGTGTTGCTGTTTGTATGACCTTGCACACTTGCAAATCAAACAATGGTTCTGCTCACCTGTGAACCTCGACCTTGCACACACATACACCTACAGATCAACGATCTTACTTACCATGTAGATCTCCTATATAGGCCATGCAACTGTGACCAAGATCCTACACTCCTGAAGAACCCAGCTGGCTCTCCAATCCAGCACCAACACACCTGGTACTGAGGCACTAGGAGGAACGCACCATTGCTCTACCTCACACACAGAAGGAGCTTATAATTATGCTCTCTTACTCCCTAGCACACTTTTCCAATACAACCATGAGTCTATTATATAGATCTCATCCAAAAAATAATTAGACATCTAATTACAATAATTAGATCCGCAGCTCTCAATCTAAAATTAGATCTCTTCATGCAAACACTTGGTTCATTAGCTAACTGCCCGTAAATATCTCGCAGTCGAACCACACAGGCGACCGACGCCGGTCCCTGTCCGCCTGGGGTCGCCGACGCCGGTCGATCTCTGACCGACGTCGGTTGCCTTCCTGCCCTTTCCTGCCGACGTCGGTTGGCCTGACCGACGCCGGTGTCTCTGACACTCAGCAACTCTCCTGCAACCTCCTCTCCTGTTTGCATCAGTGAAGCTTTTAGCTCCACAATCCTAACATTTAGATCCATTAGTGCAGATTAGATTGAGACAAATTATATAATTGAGATGAAAGCAAAGAATAGAATACACATAGTACAAGTACCCCCTTGAACTATCAATAAGACCCCCCTTAAATTAATATGTGACACACACTCAATATTGGATGTCAGGTACCACTGAGAATGTGTATATGAGTAATTACTATGAGAGAGTATGAGAGGGATGTTGGGCTCAACCGATAGTGCATTTAAGAAAGGTATAGTGAATTTTAAGCCATTACACCATGAATAAAATGAATGTTACAAAGTGCCTAAAATAATATCAGTAATGCATAGAGATTGAAAAAATATATAATTTTTTAAAAAATAGAACCTAAAATGAAGCTACGGATTGAAAGTTATGGCACTTACAAGTTTTTACTCTCACATATTCCTAGACCCTTTCCAAAAATGGAAAAAAAAATTCCAATTGTTGAAAAAGACAAAAATGGCAAAAAAATGAAGTAGACGTACCATGCAACTTTGAGCAGTAGTGACCCTTCAAAAGTCCAGGACAGTCTTAGAAGAGTAATCCAAAGTTTCTATACTAATTTGATTCTACAAGTAATCAGCATTTGAAAACTTGAGTAAGGCAGTAACTACCCTTTGAAAACTTGAGTTAGTCTAGGAAGAGTAACTAGAGTTTACACACTACTTGACTTCCAAGAGTAATCAACCTTTGAAAACCTAAGTAAGGCAATAACGACCCTTTAAAAACTTGAGTTGGTATGTAGTAATGTAATTTGGGTTTTTAGACCTGCTTTGCTTGAGGTAGGTGTAGTTGCAAGTAAAGAACCCCAGGAAGTCAGAGTTGGTCTACAATAGTGTAAATTGACTTTTAGCACCTTGCTTATTTAACTTCACAAATTTGTAAGTAAAATAACTCCATAAGTTCAAATTAGTCTACAAGAAAGTAATTCAATTTTTAGCACTCTACTTACTTAACTTCATAAATTTGACAGTAAAGCAACTCCACAAGTCCAAATTGGTCTATGGGCAAGTAAACAGACTTATCAAACAACTCAACTTATAAAAGTGAAGTTACTCACCATTGAAAGCCTGATTTGGTCTCCTAGGTAAGTAATAGCCTTCTGAAAGCCTGAATTAGTCAGTAGACTCTTCAATGCATGCAACATGAAGTAGATCAGCTACAGAGCTGAAGTAATGACCACCTGTAGACCTGAGCAACATAGAGGTTTGATGGCATGTAAATTGAGGCAAGCCAAAAACATATAAAATACTTTAATAATAAAAATTCTACAAGACACCCATTTGAGATTTTAACTTGAGGAAGAAAACCCAGAAGGCATTTTTGCATAGCAACATGGGAAGTATGGATTTTTATAGAAAATTAAAAATGGGGCCTTGGAATGCCAAAAAGAAAGGAAATTTTGACTATTCTAGAACTAGGTCATGTTTACAGTTGATTCAAGGGTTTTGGCACCTTCTAAAACCAATGGCATAGTATTTTTTAAGATCTAAAGCTCTAATATAAATTCTTTCACTAATTCTCTAAGGAATCCCACTAAACCCTTCTTTTTGCTAGAATAGTGAATGTGTCAAGATTTCACCACAAAGATTGCTACAATACTAGCAAAAATGGCTCTGGTACCATATCAGAGTGGCCACGATTGTAGATCATTACACAAAAGATTGAGCAAATCTATGTATGGTGCAATGAAATCATAGATGAATTGTAAATGAGGAAGAAGTTTGTCTTCACACAACAATATTGTAAAATATGACATGCTTGCATAAAATTGCATTAACTTGTCTTAACCTTCCAAAAATAAAAAGTGGGGTACATATAGGGAAAATTAGGGTAACATTAGGAAGCCTTTAATTTTATTAATTACATAATTACATTAAAATGAAATTAGTCTATATGACCCTTTTATAACTAACTTAAGGAAGCTTAATTGGCATAGAATGGCCATAAGACCGTATAGGCAAAACTTAATGGGAAAAATTAATACACCAACAGATGTGTGGAAAACTTATTGTGTAATGATCTCCATATTCTCATTATTGCAAACCAACATCATGTAGAATACATTTAAATCTCATGCACTATAACTTGCAAGACTTCAACTTCAATCCTCTATGTGGAATAAAACAAATAACTTCAAAAGGAACCTAGACAAAGTTTCAAAAGCTGATCCAAACTAACCCAAACTATGCACACCATCAAAGTCTATGAAAAATATTATAAAGGACTGGCACACAAAAAGTCAATGCAAGATAACACAAATAATATTTCACAAAACCCAAGACTTTTGAAAATTATAGAAATGCTTATTTTGTGTTATGTTAGACTAAGTGTTTTTTTATTGATGCAGTGTTATAAGTGAACTTGGATGCTCCTAAACCACTTAGGAATTGTAGATACTAAAATTTAATATTTATAGCATTTTATTCTTGTACATTTGATAAATATAATTGAAATCTCTACCCTTTAGATCTTGACATCCCTATTATCGAAAGGCTAGCATTCACCATTTCATTGTGCCTAAATACTTATCTCTCAATCCAATCCATATCATTTTGATGACCCAGTTCCCAAGCTATATATCATAGAAAATATTAAACCTTGATAAACATCATTCACTCTCAACTTCATGTACATACTTATTTTCTATCCCTCTTGACACTACCAGCCATGAGGGGCACTACCACTGATAGTAGTCTTCATATCCTTATTTAGTATCATTAAACAAATGTCATCTAGATTAAAAAATTATTGAAATTTATGGATCGTCTTAATTTTCTTATTAAACCCTACTATGAGATATTTTCAAAAGGTGTGGTATAAATATATGTTTAATCCTTCTCATTACTCATCTAGGAAATACAAGCAAACACCAACCATAGTTAAATCAACCAACTGCACAAGCACTCTACTCTACCCTATTCACCCTTATTTTCATATTAAGTATAGGGTTAGTTATACCATAGGTTTAAAGTATTAAAAGATTAACTCTAAGCAATATTTGTCAAATCACAAGCTAGATCGCTACATGCATCTTCATATAGTATATCACACCCTTATGCACACACTTTCCCACACATAGGGGAGAACTATATACATCTAAGGCCCTTCTTGGAGTATTGATTATGTAGGTAGTTCCCATTAACAAAGGATTATTTAGGTCATCTCGATATCATGAGCCTACTAACCCATTTTTCAACAAACTTGTTCTAAGGGTGAGGCAGGGTAAAGATATAGGGTTTGATATATTTAGAAAGAGTGATAACTTGTATCCTTGATCTGAATCCATCAGCATAAAGCACATAGAAAACCTATAATAATGAATTTGGCTGCATCTTGATCCATCCATTATTCCATGTTGGACACCTATGTCATACTTAGACACTAGCATCGATGGTAGTGTTTAAATTTGATGGTAGTATCTACATCACAAAAGTATAATTTACATAATATGAAGGTTGATCCTAATCACTGATCTTGTATATTTTACACATTTTTTAGTCCAAAATTGCATGTGCACATTAAACCAACCAATGAAGTACTATTGTTTCTTATTCACTATAATAAATTTTAATAGTTGTAATTTACTATTTTTAGTAATCTTAGTTGTACAAATTCAAAATATTATTTATCTAAGTTTTATATTAATTACCTTGTTATGGATTAGTTTATCACCCTTGTTTTATAACTACTATATTTTCTAACCCTGTATACCCCACATATTTAAATTTATGGTTAAACATTTAGTGAACCTGACCTCTATGTCTTTCTATGAAACCCTATCTTGCCCTAAATTATTCAACCTCCTGAGGTTTTTCCTTTTTTTTCAAATTTATTCTATTATTTCTCTACATCCTAGGGGTCACCCTAGATTAGGTGATGTTTATGTTGAACACTTGGAGCTTCCTCTTTTTTCACCTAATATGGCTCAAACCAATGAAGTATTATATCATATTCCTAATGAGAGTGACAATAATGAAACTAAACAAAATATTGAAGATGTTATCATAGAAGATTATTCTGATCATTGAACCAATGAAGTATTGGATCCTATTCCTAATGAAAGTGAAAATAATGAAACTAAAAAAAATATTTAAGACGTTATCATAGAAGATTATTCTGATAATGAAAACAATGAATCTATTGCAAATAATGAACATGAATAAATAGATCAAGAGAAAGTACAAGTTATTGATATGTTTCAAGAGCATATCCATCAAAACCTTGAATATCTTGATGATATCCTCAGAACCATATTGGAAACTAAAAAATTAAAAATCATAAATGAATAACTAGGTGCTTCCATTGATCATGTTATTAGAGCTATGGGACATCTCCATATTCATATAACCTCCCCTTGAGCACATCATCACTTCATACATCTAATGGGAGCATGGATTATTTATTTACACCATTTTTTCCTAAACTAAATCATATTATTAATACATATTCCATGGGAACTATTATCATTTCAACCCAATTACCGATATTAATGCCTATATAAACTCAAACCATAAGTACACCTCCATTGGTGACTTATCAAACTTCAAACCTTAGTGATAAAAATGTACAAGATCTTGTAAAAACTATAAAAATTTTACAAGCAAAGGTTACTAATATTGAGCAAAATTCTATGAATTCACCTTATGCTATTGATTCACAAGAGGTGTTACATAATCCTCTTGCACCTAAAATATTTTGCACACATTTTCAATTGATTTTATTGCACCCAAGTTCAATTTTTATGATGGCAATGGTGATCTTAAACATCATCTCTAATATTTCTATGTGTCATGTCTTGATTATGCCTTTAATGATAGACTTTTGACCAAATTATTTCCATTGAGCCTCAAATACTATGATTTATGATGTCACTATGATTTACCACTCCTATCAGTGAAAGCATTCAAACCTTTAGCTAATCAGTTCCTAGCACATTTATCTATCAATATCATTGAAAATATGTCATATACTCAAATTGAAAATATCAAACAAGAAAAAAATGAACCTATCATTAAATGTGTTTTGTAATATAAAATAATGTTGGCAAAAATAACAAATCTAATGGTAGACAAAAAGCTTCAAGACATATTTAAGCAAAGCTTGCTTGCCCCATCACATGAGTCCATTGTTTTCAAATATTTTTATGATTTATGACATATTGTTTGATACCATGAAATGAAACTTATTTCTTTGAATAAGTTCAAGTATGTAGCAAACACATTGATTACATCTAATACCAAGTTTCATATCAAACCAAGCATCAAGGTGAAACCTACATAACCTAAAAATAAATAACCACAATGGTTAACTTAGTGTCATAAAAACCTAATAATTTCATCTTATCTAATGCACCTAAGAGATCATTTACATAGTGTATACAACTAAAATTTCTCACTCCATTAAAGCCGACTAATATTCCTATTAATCAACACTAATTCCCCTTCCTAACCATAAATCTAATATCCCCTTCCATTAATCTACATTTCAATAAATCTTAGCCCATCCCATTAATCCATTAATTTCCTTTAATCTACCATTATCCTAATCCAATTCCAATTATCTATTATATGGGAATTTTTATTTCCCATAACCCCACCTAGCAACCTACTAGCCTATCCCCTAGGCATTCCTACATCCCTAGGAATCCTAATCTGATTATTTAAATCCCTAAAAAAAACCTATTATCCACTAAACCTACACCTAATCCCACTTGCCAATTAAAATTTTCATGATAGTCTACCTACCCACCCACCACCCTACACTAGCCTTTCCTAAACCCCTAAAACCCTATGAATAGATCTCTAAAATTAGAGAGTTCTAGAAATATCTCCATTCTAGCCTCCTTCCTCTAGAATTCTCTATTCTAGAGGATTCCATGGAATTAAAAAATTCTATGGAAAATCCTCCATCATAGACCTTGATCTCCCCTCCATGAATCTATAAAACCAACACACCCTCACTTGCTCAGGCTAATGAATGAATGAATGAAGAGAGGAATGAGGAAGTGAAATCATAGCACAAGAAAGTCATCTATCAAGCCTATCCAAGCCATTGTCAAGCATCTCCAAGTAATCCAATAATCATATTCAAGCATACTAATCTTGGATCAGAACTATGAGAAGGTAAAAATGATGGTAATCATGCACATTACATTCTGATTTACCTTTTCTATCCCTTCCTATTAGTTTCAGTATCTTTGGGTGTCCATTATCTCTTTGACAATATCTTGTTTGAATCCCAAACTTAGTGCACATTTTGGCAATCACGGTGGGACCAACCTCCATTATTTAGGCTAACACTCTTGTTAGAAGAATTTTACATGATTGTAGGGCCAATTGGAAGAGAAATCAATCATATATTTTGAATTTTTTACATGTTTTTAAGAATATTAGTATTTCTTTATAAGTCATAGTATTGCAGTAGCAATATCATTAACAATAATCATGATATTACAAGTTAATCCGTTAGCAGTGATGACAAATTGATAACAATGCCCCTAATAAGGACACATGCATAGGGAATAGAGGTGATGGGTGTCATAGTTGTAGATACATCTCAAGCAAGGACACATGCATGGGAATTAACCATAACATGATGATGATATGATACAAGGCCATAAGCTTTAGATGTATCCCAAGTAAGGATGCATGTAAGGGAGAGCTATAAGCTAGGATAAGATAATCTAATAAGATACGATAGGTGTAGTTGAAGGCTAAAATTGATCAATATGATGATGATGACAAGAAAGAGTAAGGGATGTGATCGAGTTACCAAATGATTGGGATGATGCCCCGAGCAAATGAGCATGCAAGAGGGTGATAGGGGTTAACTAGGATTGGAGAGGATAGGAATCTAGGTTGGATTAGGTGGATAAAAAGGCAAGTTGGGAGAGGGAGGGTTTGATATAGGCCAATGGTGAGTTTGGGAGGTCATTTACATTCTTTATTTATAAAGATCCAGATCTTGAGATGAGAATAATGGACTACATTCCTCAATCTTCACATGATGGTGAGCAAGTTCAGACGTATCAATGGGAACCTAAGGTAGGACCACTGGTGATTGTATCTCCCATTCTCTATTTTTGTTGATTATTTTGGTCTTTTCAGGGTAGAAAATAATTAGGACATCACAACTTAAAATCTCGTGACTGTGAATTGTGCCCAAAGTCATGGTATTGTAGATGCAAGTAGAGGGATTATAGAAAAAAATAATAGGATTGTAATCTCACATAGGGAAAGTAGTGGGATTGCAATCTCACTACTAGGGGAATAGTGGGATTGCAATCCCACTACTAGGGAATCATAGGATTGTAATCTCATGAGAGGGGAATAGCGGTATTACAATACCACTACTAGGGGTTGTTTAGAAAGATTATTTATCTCATGATATGGGATAGGTGGGTAAAAGGACTTGGGTGGACTGGTTAGGGGGTAGATGTCTTTGGCAAGATGAGGTAAATGGGGAGATGAGTGGAGTGATTATGTGTTCATGATGTAAGAGTACTTAGGCATATTGGCATCTCAATCGAGGCACCAAGAGGTAATACATGAGATGTGGTGGGTGAAGGATGTGGAGTATGGGGTTCTGGAGCTGATAGGGTTACATGAGTAGTGACCATTCCATCGATCTAGATTGACTAAGCATTGATCACAGTGTTGGTGGAGTGATGGCACTTAAAGACTAGTTCATTTCATTTTATGATCAGGGAGATGAATGTGACCTTAGAGGATGTTTATAATATTTCTCATTTACTGATGATTGGTGTTAGGATCTATTGGAGATCACAGATGGTGATCTAGATGTTGTAGTGGCTGGGTGGTAGTTTATAGATTGATGTACATGATGGATCGATGGTGGTAGGATGGGTCTTTAGATAGACTAACACTAATGGTTATGGATCTTATAACTATCATTCTGCTACCAAATAAGAGAAGGAGATAGTTTCACCTTGGCTTAAGAGAGATGGCGGTAGACATGGTTCATGATCAGTGAGTATTTGCATGGGGACCTATCGTGTTGGCTCACTTAGATAGGGAGATACATCTTGGTGCTTATAGGGATGCACAAAGATTTGGCCCATCATTACTAATACAGATATGGAGCTAGGAGTATATTTTAATTTAGCAGTTATTAGGGGTTCCCACTAATTTAAATCCAAGATAGGTGATGGCATATCGATGGTGTGTGGTGGTAGGTGTGGCATAGGAGCATGTAGGGGATTTTCTCTTTTATAGGGGGTATTCAATAGCTTTCATCTTGATCAGATTACTTGGATGCCATACCAAGGTGTTACATTCAAGTAGGGAGATGAGGTATGTACTCAATTCATGATGAACCCTTGCTATATCAGTGGGAGATGGGACTACGTGATTGAGAGATATAGACTAGATCAGGTCCATCACTAGTTTGGTTTTATTTAGGATGTGCATGATCCTGAGCATATTTTTGCATGGAGTGTGTGGTAAAGGCCACATTGGGGGAGGCTAGTGGCAAGATTGGATGTTATCTTTAATTATCAAAATTTTGTGCCATTTCAGTGGGATTTTGCAATAGTTATACTAGATCTAGGGGTCACAACTGAGTATCAGGCATGGTGGCAGGGATGAGTACCAAGGTGGTTGACTCAACCTCTTATGATGATGAGTAGGGAAGTATGGAGTGTTATAGTAGCATGAACTCACATTTAGGAGTGAGCATGATAGTGGAGATAGGGACTAGCCCAAGATAGGATGGATATTGATGTGGGGGGTGATGGGTACGGATAGGGTGATGGGTAGGGATAGGGTCTAGATCAACCAATGGTACAAGCACTTAGGCTATCATCTAGAGGAGCATGACCATCTCAGGTACCACAAATTCCTAAGTAGCTATCTAGAGGAGTGAGACCATCTCAAGTAGCACTAATTCCTAAGCAACCATTTAAAGGAGTGGGGTCATCTCAAGTACCATATATTCTCAAGAAACCATCTAGAGGAGCAAGACCATCTCAAGCACCACATATTCCTAGGTAGCCATCTAGAGGAGAAGGACCATCTCACCCTAGTTGTTCTGCTAATGATGAGGCATTGATTTCTAGATTACAAGTAGAGATCTATGCTTGAGTGATGGAGATTTAGGGTATTAGTCAAGAGCAAGACTAGCTTCATGTAAAATTATAGTCCATGAGGGCACAGGAAGATGGGAGATTGACTGAGGCACAGGGATAGATTACTAGCTTATAGGCATAGGTGGCTTAGTGAGAGAGTGAGTTATCCCAGTTGTAGGCATAGATAAGAGGTTTACAGAGTCAAATACATCAGTGGGATAGCTAGTTTGAGTAGGCATAGTCATATATTATGACTTTACAAGGATAGGTGGTTGGGTCCCTAAGATAACTACATCACTTCATGGATGGATTTAGGCTTT
Source organism: Torreya grandis (assembly GCA_037957365.1). NCBI lineage: Eukaryota > Viridiplantae > Streptophyta > Pinopsida > Cupressales > Taxaceae > Torreya > Torreya grandis. Next base: position 3,224,262 of record JARHVA010001530.1, on the reverse strand, counting down.
GCAAGGGGAGATATCTATGGTTGAAAGGGCTCAAGATGTTACAGGTGTAACATTTCAAAGATAGGGGATGATGGGGATGATTGACCAGATCATGATATTGACACAGGAGGCTCAGTATTACCAGACTCTTTGTGAGGTAACAATACCTTTAGAGTGTAAGGTAGGACCTTTTTGGGTGAGCCAATCATCAGTGAGATATCCCTCGAGGAGTAGGGGGTCGAGGACACCACTGTCACCTCAACCATGATGGATAGTTTTGTGATGTTCCTATGAGGACATTCTTTTGTATATTGTATAGGAGACCTTATATATATATATATATATATATATATATATATATATATATATATATATGTATATATATATTTATATATATATATATGATTCATTCTTTGTAGATTCATGTGCAATGATGGTTATGTATATTGATGTGATTGCATGTTGACTCATGATGATTATGTTCTTTATATTTATGATGATCTCCTACTTGTAATTATTTATGGTGATGTACATTATGATTTCATGATTATGTTGTGATGTTTTATGTTAGTTTATGGTAAATGTAATGTGATGACAATATGATTGTGAGATATCTATTGTGATGGTGCTTATGGCACATTGATATGATGAGATTGAGTTTTTATTAGTTTATGTTATGATATATGTGAGATGGGATATATTAGTTATGATGTCTCATTGTGAAGTTTAATGGATATGTTATTGATTATGATGATGAATATGGTGATGTACTTGATTTTATTTACAACTTTATGTTGATATATGATATGGACCATGTGATGAACGATGTGCATATTTTTGTTTTTTTGTTAGGATGCATATGGTTGTGATGGGTGCATATGATGAGATTTTGTTAATTTATGTTTATATAATGGATATGGCTCTTTTTTCATGATTGTTCTTTATGGTTTGGCACCCATGCATCATTGTAGTGAAGGACTATGGGATGAGATTGGATAGGAAAGTTTTGGTTTATGGCTTTTAGGGGGATGGCTTGGGATTGATTGGTAGGATTGGGGCTTTGGAAGATTGTCAAGAATCTATGCAATCCATGTCAATGTCACATCTTTATGAGATATGCCAATGGTCTTGACAAGTCCATGACATTTATATTAAATATGCATAGTGGGAACTCCGTTTAAAATGGGATGAGCCATTCGTAAGTATTTAATCTGATGATCAACCCCTGCCATCCTTGTTCTCAAAATATACAAACATATAAAAACTAAACTAATTGAAAAGACAAAATTTCATCTCATTTACATCAATACAATAATCACAAAAAAGACACATGCACGCTTAAGTAGAAAACATTTACAATCTTCTACATGGTTATGAAATGGGGATGGAAGCCAAGGGTGGGGATGATGAAGAGATGGGAGTGATAGTGGTCAAGCTATCCTTGGGCACAAAAATGTGACAAAGTGATACCTACATAGTCTGAAAGACCTCAGGCTGATGTAGTTCTGGCTAATAGATGATGATGAGGATTTATGATCAGAAAGTGATGATGATGAAGGGATTTGATGGATAGAATATGAGGATGATGATGATGATGAAGGTGGATTAGTGATAGTTAACCACTTGTAGGGGATATGGGAACATATGACATATGGACAAGGTTTGAATCATAAAACCAAGAATAAAGGGGTGTGGACTATCCTGTCAGGAATCAGAGTCATAGTAAACCCTATGTTTTGTTGACCTTTGCTAATGATAGTGGGAGTGTATGGTTGCATGGATGGAAATGATTTGACATGATGTGGTTGAGGCTAATAGGAGACATATCTGTCATAGGAATCTTGGCTAAAAGAGTGGATATAGATTGATGGGGTGATAGATGATCTTGGGGATATGGATAATGTCTCCAAGGATAGGTAGATGATTTGAGAAGATTTATCCAACAAATTCCCTTGATGTAGCCCTTATTGCTTTTATGATAAAAGACACATGATCCCTTATTATACATTCCCACTTAGGTATACCAAGGCCAAGTTGTCCTTATCATGGCACTGGGAACCGGTTTTCACCATGGTACTTGCTCAAGGTGTGAGGGAGCTGGTTTTCACCATTGGATGAATTTGTGTGTGTGTGTGTGTGTGTGTGTGTGTGTGTGTGTGTGTGTGTGTGTGTGTGTGTGTGTGTGTGTGTGTGTGTGTGTGTGTGTGTGTGTGTGTACGGATGGGATGGATGGGTCCTATAGATGGAGGATATAGGGACTAGGTGTAGAACTGCTTGAGATGCATGATGTTCATAGGATCATCCAATTTTTCTCCCTCAAGTGTGGCCAACTTATATGCCCCTGAGCCAAATTTTGCAATAATTATGTATGGGCCCAACCAATTGGCTTCAAATTTTCCCTTCTTGTCTCTTTCTGCATTAGTTTTTTTTTAATTTTCCTTGAGGACCAAGTCACCTACTTCAAACACCTAAGCCTGAATCTTCTTGTGGTATTATTTCTTGAGTTTATTTTGATACACCCACAGGTGATTTAGCTTGCTATCATTTTTTGTTGATGAGTTCCAACTCTTGTAGGAACTCTTATTGGTGTTTGTGGTCAATAATTATGCCTCATAGAGAGAGATGAAGAGATGAGAGATCTACTTCAATGGGTAATATTGCTTTAGCTCCATATACCAAGGCATAGGGGGTGGCCCCTGTGGGTGTGCAAACATTAGTGTGATAGGGCCATAATGTTGGATATAATTGAATATGCCAATCGCACCTAGCTTGATTGACTGTCTTTTTTAGGATTTTGATCAAGGTCTTATTGGTTATTGCTACTTGTTTGTTGCCTTGGGGATAATAAGGGGAAGATAAATGTTGTGTGATATGATACATTTGACAAAGGGCCTCAACATCTTGATTCGTGAAAGACTTGATGTTGTCTTAGATAATATTGGTAGGAATGCCAATGTGGCAAGTGATTTGACTAATAATGAATTTAGATATCTGGAGGCTAGTTATGTAAGTTAGTGGCATGGCTTCTACCCATTTTGTAAAATATTTTGTAGCTATGATAATAAACTTATGCCCATCTGAGGAAGTAAGATTAATCTTTCCAATTAGATCAAGGCCCCATATAGAGAAAGGCCATGGGCTCATGATAGGATGTAGTTCTTGTGTTAGTGTGTGGATAAGGTTTCCATGCCTCTTACAAGTTTCACATTTTTGTACATATTGATAAGCATCATATTCCATGGTTGGCCAATAGTATCCAACTCAGATGAGTTTCTTGGCTAAGGCCATCTCATTGATGTGCCTTCCATAAATGCTAGTGTAGACCTCCTCGATTGCTTGAGCTACCTCTTCTAAGGTCAGACACCTTAACAAGGTTCTATCATAACCCCTTTAATAGAGCATGCTGCCTAAAATAGTATAATGAGTGGCTTGATGGAGAAAGGATTTCTGTTGATGGTGAGTAAGATCAGGAGGTAAGATGTTGTCATGGAGGTATTAGTAGATGGCATGATACCAAGGGAGACTAGGAATATTAATGGTACAAATTTGTGCAAGAGCTAAAGAATGATGAGCTGGAGTGATCAATTGTTCAATAAAAAAATTTCCCTCTAAAAATCCTTTAGGGAGATTAATGAGGGATCCTATAGTAGCCATAGAGTCATCTGCATTGTTATTAGCTCATGGCACTTGCTCAAATGTAATATTTTGAAAACTAGTGTTTAATTGGTCAACCAATTGTTTATACAGGAGAAACTTCTCATCCTTTGTTTGGAACTCTTAATTTACCTATTTTATGATTAATTGAGAGTCCCCAAATACCTGCAAATGCTAGATGTTCCACTATATGGCAAGATGAAGTCCTATTATAAGGGCTTCATATGCTGAGATATTATTGGTACAAGGGAATGTGAGACAAAAAGCCTTAGGAATGAGATCACCTTATGGGGTGATTAGCAGGATTCTTGCCCCTTCTCCATGAGTGGTGAAGGATCCATCAAAATATAAATTCCAACTTTATGCATGTGAGGTGCTCATAATGTATTCATCTGGAAAGGGAGAGGTAAGTGGCTCAGCCACTTCTAGTGGAGATTTTGTTAATTGATCTACTATGACCTTTCCTTTGATTGCTTTCTGATGGACATATTCAATATCAAACTCACTAAGCAACATGATCCATTTTACCACATGACCTGATATTGCTGCTTTAGACAAGATATACTTTTTAAAAACTATCTTTGAAATTAGGTGTACTTGATTATTGAGCATATAATGCTAGAGTTTTTGGGAGGTGAAGACCATAGCTAAACATATTGGAACTGAAGAACAATGAGTTGTGGGGAGGGGGATAAATGAGCAACTAGAGTGTTAAAGGTGAGTTGTGGGGAGGGGGATAAATGAGCAACTAGAACTTGAAATTGATTAGTGTCCAAGTTTTTAGGTACCTATAGGTCATTAATCACTTGATTTAATATTTTCCTGTGTAAAGTAGATGTTTTTAGAAGCTTCATAAGGGAAATCTAGGCAAGAGTCTTTTCTAACTATTGAATAATGTCATATGACTTATTAGGATTTTATGTGGCTTTGTTATAGGTGTTCCCCCTTGGTATAGTGGAATAAGTGGATGGTTGTTGGGATGGTGTTATTGGGATGGTGATTTACTTTGCCTGGTTATAATAGTACAATGAGAGGTGGTCAAATTTATTTTCAAAACTAGAGAAAGAGGCTCTTCAGAGGTGGGAATTTGGTGAATCTTGATGGTATTAATAAAATTATATGGCACATTATGATAATCGGTACAATTAGAAGAAGATGTCTGACCTTGATCCCTTGGGGATCTCTAGTTCCTTTGCTCATGCTTTGTAAGAGGATCTTTGTAAATTCCTAATTGTCCATTGCCTGATAGAGTAGGAATGGGCTCTCCTTCCAAATTTATGAAACTTCTTTCAATCAAATCTTGTACATAGTGTTTGAATTACATACAATTCTTAGTGTCATGGCCCTTTACTCTGTAGAATTTGCAGTATTCATCATCATGATACCAATCCAATTTGGATTGGCGATCATTGATAGGTCAAATCTCAAGTAAATTAATCATATTGGTTGCAATCAACTTCTCTAATATAGTTACCAAAGGGATACCTAGACTTGTAAGAGGTCACCTTCATGTACGGGGTCTTGGCTTTCCCCTAAGAACCTTGATAGAAGAGATATGTGATTGTGGTGGGAGCCCCTTTCTCTGAATATTTTACACATGTTGCTCTTCTGGTTTAGAATATGTTACCCCATCTCTAACAATATTCTTTTTTTTGTTAAAGACTTTTGACTTATTTGAGAATGAGGTTCTTGAATTTGTAGTGTTCCCATTATGAGAGAATGGCTTAATGGTTCCTTTTTCTATGAGGGTCTTTTCAATCTGCATCCCCTTTTCTATAATCTTATCAAAAGTTTTTGCACATTGTAGCTTTACATATTATTTCAACTCTATATTTAGATTGTCCACAAATATTTTTACCATCTCCTTCTTGGGTATGGTGCATCTCAATCAACTCACCAATCCATGCCACTAGTGTAAGAAATAAGCCATATTTTTTCCATCTCTTTATTTTATGTTATAGAGGTAAATAATAGACACATCATGTCCTATGTTGAAGGAGAAATGTCTGACAAATTATTTTGTCAATTCCCCAAAGTTTGAGATTGCCCTTTAGGAAAATGCATGAACCACTCTAATGTTGGTCCTATCATACTTTTAGGAAAAAGCCTTAATAGGTGGGCATCTTCTTATGATACTTCATGGCCAGCAATGAATAATTATTTCATGTGATCCCTCGGGTCTTCCTTTCCATTATATTTCTTAAATTTTGGAATCTCAAAGTGTGGAGGGAATGGAACCTATAGTACACTATTATCCAAAGGTGATGAACAAAAATCCTCATATTTGTATTTGAGGGCCTGTGATCTTGGTCCACTTGTTGAAGGGTCTCTTTCATCATCTTCCATTCTCAAGCAAAGGTAGGATCTCCAAGAGGATTGACCATTTGGTTTCGACTTCCTTTCAGGATATGGGTATGATGGCTATTATGAATGGTATGATTGGAATGACTATTATTGTGGACATTATTGTTATTATCACATTGAGCTTGGAGGAGAAGGTTAATTTATTATGTGAGTTGGTCTAAGTGATCCTCAATGGTAGCTTGTCTCCTATTATCCTCAACATTTTGATTAATAAGGGGTGGTTGTGGGTCACCTTCATCTAAGAATCCATCATCCACTTCTTGGTAATCATTGTGTCATGGGGTTAATAGATGGTCTACATTATATAAGTAGGTGCCCCCAATTTCCATATTTCAATTATATTGTTCTAGGAGCTGACGAACACCTTCATTATTAAGGAGGTTATGAACAGGGTTGGTGTTATCATTTTCCTCCCATAGTGTAGGGACATCACTATGGAAGTCCTCATATTCTTTATTTGGGTCTTTGAATTGTCCCCTAGTATGGTATTCTCGATTGGAACCTTATCCTTGAAAAAATTGGGCTTGGGTTTGGATAACCATGATGAAAGAAGATGAGGTGGGGATGAGGTGCTATTGAAGGTTATTTGACTATTAAATTGTATTTCAAAAGATGATACTACTAGTGGTCAAGATAAAATTTTGATGGATAGGATAACTAGAAATTATCAAGAGAACGATATTTCTTTTAAGAGGTCAAACTAGTAAGGATGATGATTGGATTAAATATCTTTGTCAACCAGCAAGTAGATAAGTTGATGGGTGTTAGTGATAAAAGACACTTGATAAGGAAAAAAGATAATGATAGGTGCTAGCTTGATGTCTTATAAGGTTATGTTCAATAATAATTTCAAGTTGGGATGATGATGTGTAGAAAGGAAAGTGACCACCAATAGTTTGATCTTTTGTCTTCAACCAAATAGTCAAGGGAGGAATGAGGATGGGATGCGATTAATAAGATGTATGGACAAGGACCACTGATCAAGATGGTTAGATAGGGATGACGTATATGTGATTAGGGAATTGGAAGAGAAATATGTGGATCCAAGATGAGGGTGATGAAAGTGGATGGTAATATTGGGGATATGGACTAGGGATTAGGTGTTAATGATGGGTAATGAATGACACTTTGTTGGATCACAAAGAGGGGAATGGATCTTTGTGAGAGATAACCAAGGGGTACTAGGTTATGGAATGGGTCAAGATGTTGATGATGATTATATGGGAGATGTAGATGTCTAAGTACAAGGGGTGATGTCAATAAAAATGATATAGGAATGGTCAAGACTATGGCATGATTAGTGGATAAGGGAAGGTCCAAGTGAGGTATGATTGATTATGGATGAGTTGGTCTTATGAAAAGATGTGGATAATTTAAGATAGGAGAGGGGATAATAAAAATAATATACAAGGAAAGGGTGACAAATATATACGAGATGATGATTAGGCGAGGATGTACAAGATAATGGGGTATGCTAGGATGGAATGAAGACAAGATAGTATGGGATATGTAAAAGGATGTACAAAAAGATGATATATATATATATACAAGGGGATGAGTCAATATAAGGATAATATAAGTGGATGATGGTTATGAACTATGGATTATGTGGATAAAATAATAAGATAAATGGATGATAGATGTGAAGGGTGGACTAAATGTAGATATAATAGTATGGATGGACTATATATGGAATAAAATATGATGAATTAAGGATACGATGGGTAAATTAATGGATATAGATGTGAGAAATGAACTATATGGATAAATAAATAAATAAGTGAGGGGATGAGACGATATAAGTATAAGATGGGTGGATAAATGGAAGGTGGGTTATGGGTAATAAGATGTGACGTAAATGGGGATGTTATAAAATAGGGAAAATGACAATTACATGTGGCTATGGATGAAGGTGAATACTAGGTGGATATAGGTATGAGATGAAAATGTGAAGGAAAATAAACGATGAGGAGAGTGGGTGGAAAGGGGATAATCACTATATGTGGGATGACACTAGGATATGGGGAATGAATGTGCTATGAAGTGAATAAGATGTGATCAAAGATATGAAATGGGACTCAATGTTATGGAATGGATATAAATAAGGGAATTCTTGTGGGATGGATTAAAGTATGATAGTGTTTACAAAGAAAGATTTGAAAAGATGGTGGTGATAAGTGAGATGAATCCTATGTGGTGGGGATGAGATAAGAAAGTGAAAATGATATGGACAAAAGGATACAGGGATGTGGGATGGTCTAAGGGGATGTGACAAAAAGGATAGTGGATACTAAGTGTTATGGGATGAGTAGTGCTACTAATTAGATGTAGAATGATGGGATAGTATAGTGTGACTATGTATAAGATAGGGTATATGATGGTCAAATATTGGTCAAAATATACAAATGATTAAGGAGAATGGATGATATTAGGATGAGTGTGGAAAGTGGTATGGAATGAAAAGAGAGTGGATTAAGGTAAAAAATGTTATGGAGGGAAGAATAAAGATGATGTGATATAGATAGTCAAGATGAGATGATGATGGAATGAGATGAATAAATAAATGATGCAATAATGAAAGTGATCCTATAAGTTTTCTAAGGTATATACACAAAATATATGGGTATGGATGACTCGAATAACAAACAAAATAGGCCTTATCACAACACATGTACATATACAACCCTAATTTGTAAACCATATGGGAATGTAACTTGATGTCCACACCATCTAATGGCTACACAAGTGAGGTTGTAGGCCGATGACCTGTTATGGAATCAATCAAACCCTCTCAACCTTGCTTGCTCCTGATGGTCACTTGGGCACTGATACTGACACTGACAGTGGAACACCTGTTATGATCATAGGCTCTTATTCTAAGGTTTACACAAGGATCTAAGGGAGTCCCATATATATTCAAAGGTATGATGGGGCTAAAGTCTATATAGGAGGCTATCTGATTGCCCTAGGTATATGGACTTAATCATCCCTCACTCCACATAACCCATTATGGGGAATTCCACTTAGTCCATAATGACAATGTTATCCTGATATTTATACTCCATCAAAACACGGAGTGTGGTTATCATGCAGTCATGAAATCCATGATATTAACCCCTAAAGACTAATCTGCGTACATGGTGATGAAATCCACATCACGTGTTATCCTAAGGAAGGTTTATATGAACAAGAAAAATCATGATACACTTAATTAATTGTTCTAATTACCTATGTGAGCTTCACATGATATGACAAATTATGTACACACACACAAACAAAAAAAGTATATGCACACACACAAGGATCAAGCAAAGCTAATGATTAATTACTAATGATAATGTACTAATTATGAAAAATACTTAATCAACAATGATCAAAATGGGCACCCCCATTTCCTTCAACACAAAGGTTAGAAATCCACTAAGGGTGCCTAAGAGTCCAACAAGACCTACAAAATGTTTAGAAAACCTGAAACTACAATAATGCTACTACATAGAGCAATACTTCTATTAGCATGATAATACCACTACTACATAAAGCAATACAGCTATTAGTAGGACAATACCGCTACTAGGAAAGTGATGATATTGCAAAGCTTGATTTATGATCCTAAATTGAGCTAAAAATTACTAGATCAAACTTTCACAAACTGAAAATGATTATAGGGCTTCATTTTTAATACAATTATTGATATCAAAATTGTCTAAAATCCAAAATTAATTGTTAAAATTAAGATGTTCAATATCGCTACTCTAGATAACAATCTCGTTACTTGTAGGACAATCTCCTAACTAAGAAAGTAGTGGTATATTTGAATTTGGGCAGACTCTGGCAATCTTCCCTTGGACGTTATAGACCCTGCAAGACCAAATCACCCTTAATCAGTTTAGATGTTCTCTTTCATCTACAAAAATAGAACTTGAATAGAATGCTAGAGTACCAAAAAACCAACAGGGAAGGGTTTTAACCTACATATACTAAAAACACAATACCACTACTACAAATTATAATACCGCTACTTACAATGCAATACTGCTAGTCTCAAACTGATAGGATTGTTCAAACTAGACTAAATCTCTTTCCGTCCTGATAATGTTCCTTAGTTTCTTTTCTTCTACAGACAGGTTAGATAGCAAAATATAGAGAATGTATAAAAGCAACAAGCAGCTCAAAGTAACAAATTGTATAGGAGGTAAGACCAGGTTGTACAATACCATGATTGAGATCAATAATATTGCTATTTATAGGACAATACTATGACTATGAAAGTAATGAGATTATCAAAATGGACATTGATATCCCTCTGGTAGTTCTTTAGGGAATAATGTCTTTCTTGCACACCATAAACAACACACCAAAAAAAATATGGGATTAATCTGCTAACTATCTAAATATGAAAAACTTTGAGTTACAATACTGCTACAAGGAATAATGACCCCACTATTAGCAGAGCAATATCGTGACTTGAAAAGTAGCGGTATTGTTCAAACATAATACCCTACTAAGACCCTGACCATTAATAGTTTAACCTGCAATACTAAAATTATTGTTAATGATACCGTTATTGTAATACTGTGTCTTGCAGAGCAATACCACTGTTCTCAAAAACACATGAAAACTTCAAGATTCATGATTGATTTCTCTTCTAGTTGGCCCTACAATCATCCAAAATGCTTCCAGCAAGAAGATTAGCTAAAATAAGGGAGGTTGGTCCCACCATGGTTGCCAAAATGTGTACCAAATTTGGGATTCAAATAAGATATTGTCAAAGAGATAATAGAAACCCAAAGATAATGACACCAATAAGAAGGGATAGAAAAGGTAAATCAAAATGTAATGTGCATGATTTACATCACGTTTACCTTCACATAGCTCTGATCCAAGATTAGTATGCTTGAATATGATTGTTGGATTGCTTGGAGATGATTGACAATGGCTTGGATAGGCTTGATAGATGACTTGCTTGTGTTATGCTTTCACTTCCTCATTCCTCTCTTCATTCATTCATTCATTCATTAGCTTGAGCAGGTGAGGGTGTGTTGGTTTTATAGATTTATGGAGGGAAGATCAAAGTCTAGGATGGAAGATTTTCCATGGAATTTTTTAATTTCATGGAATCCTCTAGAATAGAGAATTCTAGAGGAAGGGGGCTAGAATGGAGATATTTCTATAACTCTCTAATTCTAGAGATCTCTTCATAGGGTTTTAGGGGTTTAGGAAAGGCTAGTGTAGGGTGGTGGGTGGGTAGGTAGATTATTTTGAAATTTTTAATTGTAAAGTGGGATTAGGGGTAGGTTTATTGGATAATAGGTTTTGTTTAGGGATTTAAATAATAGGATTAGGATTCTTAGGGATGGAGGAATGCCTAGGGGATAGGCTAGTAGGTGGTTAGGAGGGGTTATGGGAATTAAAAATTGCCATATAATAGATAATTGGAATTGGATTAGGATAATGGTAGATTAGAGGGAATTAATGGAGTAATGGGATGGGCTAAGATTTATTGAAATGTAGATTAATGGAAGGGGATATTAGATTTATTTCTAGGAAGGGTAATTAGTGTCGTCTAATAGGAATATTAGTCGGTTGTAATGAAGTGAGAAATTTTGGGTGTATATACATAGTTACTCGAGTCTCCTACTTCTTTACTTCATAAGATTTTGGATTGTCTCATATCTCTCCATCCTCCCACAAATTTTGATATGATTCAACCTCTACCTAGACGATATGATGTTGATGCATATTTTGATTATCACCAAGGCCCTAGGAATTCTATGAAGTTATGAATAGATGTTATACCTTGAAGCATAATATCCAAGATCTCATCGATGACCAAAATATTACCTTTGATTATCCTCAAAATCTTTCAAGTTCACAACTTGGTGATTACCATAATTAGAAAATATTTAGCAATCCTTTGCAAGATCATTCTAAGAAAGATCTAGAAGTGTTCAAATGACATACAATGCAATCCTCTTCCATCACATTATGGGAACCCATTAGATGGGATTATTGATACTTATAACTACACATTACTTCATATGGTTCAAATATATTATATTACATTTGATGACAGTGAAATAGTGGATGATGACTTTGATCTTCATTCATTATTTATTCAAGCATACCTTGACCACCAACCTATATAGTATTATGATTGATAATGGTGCTAGTGAAAATATATGTACCATGACACTAATTACACATTTGGGTATACACATGATGATTTAAACCCTTCGACCAAAATTGTCAGAGTGTTTGATGGCACACCACAACACATTACTGGTGAGATTAATTTACCTTAAAATGTTGGCCTAGCACATATGGTTACCAGTTTCTTAATTTACTATATACATCTTTGATATGTTATTGGGATGACCTTGGATACATAAAATTCATGTAGTAAATTCTTTATTACATGGGTGTCTTAAATACATTCATACCAATAGGGTAGTCACAATTCTTATAATTCCATATGAACATCCACTTAAATAAAAGAAGTTTATTCCAAGACAGTTAATTATCAAGCCTACTATGGTTAATCATATGTTAAAGGTTAAGCAATAGGTAATCTCCTTTCATAAATGGCTTATGTACCTCAGGTGTTCAAAGAGTAAACAATATATATATTATTCCTTTGTTATTCCAAATGAAAAAATCAAGCATAAAATACACTAGGACTAAACACTCTTGCTTAAGAATTAGGGAGAGCATAACACAATAAGCAAGATCACAAAATAGAGATAAATACAATACAAATTTCTTACCTCCTTTTTCAAATTTGATGTTTACCTATTAGCATAAGGGTGTTTTTACTTATCTTATGATGATTTGAATCTTATATCAATGCTCTTCCATGGTGGTAGCATCTCCCCAATAGTAACTTACAGCTTGGTGTGAAGCTTGTCATAAATTAGGAACTATAACACTACATTTAAAGGCTTCAAGAAGGTATTCCAATAGAATAACCTTAAACATAAAATCTTGTTGGCATATGATATGGGCACTAGTATTTATAACTCAAAGAACTAGCTCTAACCCCTAAAGAGGTTAGGTTAAATTATAACTTGGGTTGAGTCTAAATTAACTTAAGTTGAGTCAGGCTAACCTTGTGTTGGGTCAAAACACTCATAAAATCTTGACACCTCAGTTTCAGATATTTGTGAGGCATGACAACTCACTTTATATATTTTTGAGGTGTGACTACTAATTTTGAAATATGTAGGCAATAATAAATCACTTTATTAGCTCCTTTGACTTCATATTTGGCTTTAAAAAAAAATTGGTAAATGAAATTCACTAATTTGATTTAAAATTTTTGTTTAGGCAAGTTATTTAAGATTTGAAATGTAATTAATCTTGCTTAGTATTTTTTTTCTTTTGGAATTTTTTTAAAATTTATGAATTAATAGCTTGACAAGCCAAAAGTGTCAAATTACTAGGTCATAATTTGACTAGGGTTAAAACTAAACTAGGTTTTTAATGCATACAGGGTAATACACCAAATAAGCTAGCCTCATCACATTTCTGGGCAATTAAATCCCATATGCAGATGAAATTGAGAAATTTAGGTGATTTCTAGACTTAAATTATGTTGTTTACTATAAATTAAATTGAACCCTGGTTTAGGCATGAAAGTGGCCAAAACTAAGTGTCTACAATTTGTCCCTATTTGAGAAGGCATTTTGAGACATAAGCACAATAATGTCTTTTCAACGAATGCAAAATTTGTTAATCTTAATGGTTCATTCCCCAAAGGGTGATTGATAAGCCCTTGAATCCCCCTTTGAGGGAGTGGGTGGCTAAATAGAATCATTGAACATTCCCTTGAAATGAAGAAAATGACATGATCTAGTAGTACTGAGGGTGGGATTACTAAATTTCCTAAATGCATTTATAAAAAATAATGGCAATGGGGTCGTTGATTTGCCCAAAGGCAGTTATAATTAGTAACAAAGGGTGTGACACTAATTTGCCCAAAGGTAGTTATAAACAGTGACATGGATGTTTACCCTAGTAGGGCAGTGGGATGCATACTAATTTACCCAATGGTGATTATAATCAGTAATGAAATAGGAAACAATAATTTGCCCAAAGGTGGTTATAATCAAGAATGGAAAATGGGAAACACTAATTTTTCCAAAGGTAGTTATAATCAAGAATGGAAAATGAAAAATACTAATTTACCCAAAGGTGGTTATAATCAAAAATAAAAAAACATTAAACATTTATTTTCTCAAATGAATTTATATTAAATAATGAAAATGATAAACACTTATTTTCCCAAAGGTAGTTATAAATATGAACAAAAAATGAGAAATATTGATTTGCCCAAAGGTAGTTGTAATCAATAACAAAATCATTTTGACCTAAAAGGGTGGGTAGAGTGGGTAAAAATAATGATTTGACCAAAGGCAATTATAATCATTAATAAGGGATGAAAAAATAATGATTTTCCCATAGGCGGTTATAATCATTAAATTGGTCAAAAATAGAATGATTTGCCCAAAGGAAGTTATAATCATTCACACGTATAAATCACAAGATTTAAAATAAAGTTTTCCCCAGAAAGGCAAGAATATATCATTGATTGATAGAAAATAGTTTTCAACACCAAGGCAAATTGGCAAGGGTAGATGATGCAAAAAAATCATAAAATAAATCTGTGATGATCTGACAAAGGATAATGACACATTTCTATCCTAAATGTGAGTTGAAAGATGCACATTTGAAAAGACACAAGATATAATTTGAAAAATTGTGTTGTTAAACATGTCTCAGGCGAGGCCCAAAAAGATGGTCTACCTATAGTACGGCCAAAAAATAAAGCACATCAAATCAAATGGCACATAAAATAGACCATAAATGTGAAAAATACACTTCATGGAGTGTGCATAATGAACTATAGGACTTTGTGGGGTAAAAATTCAATTTTTTGGCTATATATTCACCCATGGGTGAAAAATAATTCATTTTCATCCTAACCTTTGGATAATTTTAGCTCTAGTTTCTTGTGCATAGTAATGAGAGAAAATGCCCCATAAAGGAGCACAATGACACTATCTGAGTGAGTGAGGGAGCACATGCATCCACCACATGGTGGGACACAGGTAAGTATCCTCAAACTTGTCATTAATTATCAATTATTATGATTTATTGCACTTCATAGGTCAAAATTTGGTGAAGTCACCATTTGTGTGGTAGAGAAAACAATGGTTTCATCAAGGAATATGGTGGCTTTAGTCAAAGTCATCATTTATAAAAATAGTGGTAATGCCAAAAAAGGGTAGAAATCACCAAATGGTGTTTTTCCCCTTTTTTAGGTGAAGTCACAATTTTTTTGAAAATAAAAATGGTGCTTTCACCTTAAAATGTACAAAATCACCAAAACAGTGGATTTATCATCTAGAAAATAACATCTTCACCCTGGGAGCCAAAAATAATTATTTTGAGGAACTGATAGGAGTCTAACATCTTGAAGAGGGTCAATTAGGATCAGTAGTCAAGGCTTAGGCTTAATTAGTTATATGTAGCTAGGATGACATTAACTTACTTAGTTACAAGTGCAATTCATTGATCTTACCTATCATGAGATATGTTCACACTATATATGGACCCTATAGATTTGGACTAAGGCCATGGTTGCTTTCCTATAGATGTTGAACCTGCATGACATGGCATGAATGCTATCTATCTAGGTTTATAAAGTTTATTTGAGTGCACAAGTAGAGCGCTGACATATCAAGTGACCAATCAAGATGCAAGATCTCAAGGATCCAGTATCTTACGTTTGGGCTTAGACCAAAGTTGAAAAGCATGGGCACAAAGGAGACATCCCCTTTTATCATCAAATGTTGGATGATCTGACACTATAATTATTCATTTAGAGACCATACCTCACCTATAAAATGTAGTTATTCAAGGATGGATGGTACATGAGTTTCATGACCATGAGATGTTTTCTTACTAGGAGACAATCCCACATTATAGAGGAGTACCACCCTAATTGAGTACTCAAGAAATTTGGCTCTACATCAGATGTACTTGAGGGGTCACATTGGTTTGATAATGTCATGTGAGATATTATCCAAAATACTCATGTGATCTCAAAGAGTGAGGCCATAGTGAGTTACATTAGTGTACAAGGGTTTTTTGTGCCTATGCAAGAGGAGTCATGGATGTAGGGGTTACTCCAACTTACATACATTAGTGGGTATAAGTGTGCCCTTTGAGGCTAACAACTCTAATATTGATAGGGGTCATGTACTTATGGAAATAGAGGAGTTAAAGTCTAAAACATCAAGTGGAAGTAGCATCACCTAGCAGGAGAGTGATGGTGAGGATGATGATGATGATGATGATGATGATGATGATGATGATGATGATGATGATGATGATGATGATGATGATGATGATGATGATGATGATGATGGTTATAATGGAAGAGATGGATATGATGGGGATGATAGGGGTAAATGTGATGATATTGGATCCCAACTTGGTAGTGGTTATAGTTAGATAGGTTGTCTTAGGCTAGGTAGGGCATTGGGGCACACAAGTAGATCCATGCCAGGCAAGGCCTTCTGGTATGACCATGATAGGTAGGGACATGGCATGTTTGAGCAAGAGATCAGTGCTCAAGTATGGGAGGTTACAAGGTTATACCACCAACTATCTGATTTATAGATCACCTTAGATATGAGGGATAATGATATGACTCAGATGCAGATAAATATCACTCAACTAAAGGCCAAGATAGCCAAAATGGTGTAAGTATAGGGCTAACTCACTGCTAAGAGATATCAAGCCATTAGTGAGTGGGATTAGGGACTCACCATTATAGACACACTGAGACGAGAGTGGGATGCAGATCAAAGAACTAGTACATAGGGTAAATTTTCATAGATGATTTTAGAGAGACTTTGGGCTAAGGATGAGGAATCCTATTACAAATGTTCCTATGAGTCTACCATGCCTAGGGATCATCAAGTTTTTACTTTTGAGATCAAGAATGTAAAGAGGTCAGGGAGTAGATCTGGTCAGTCTTAAACCAAGACTCATATTATAGGTGCCTCGAGCTAGTCTGTTCATCATCCATAACCACCACCACCATTAGGACCACTAGGGCCTCCTCTAGCTAAGGCTCCATGGACACATAGATCTAGAGTTGATCATAGGTATCTTGGTATTTTGGCATAGTTTGGAATTATTTTGGCCTATGGCATTGCACTCATTGTATCAACATAGTTATGTATTTTTGAGACACCATCATGATGTGTGTGTGTGTGACATTTGAGATACATTGACATTCATTTTTGGGTCATATAAGACCGATGTACATGTATATGATATTTATTTGATATATATACAGTATCATGCATTGTTACCTTGATTATCTCATGTTTGGCATAGATTATCATTATGAATGTTTAACATTATTGATATTTATGCTTATGTATGATATGTTCATGTATTAATTATGCCTCATTTATGACATGTTTTGTTGGTTATCATCTGATTATTTTGTATGACTCATATGGATGTTTATTCAGAGATGCACATTTGTATAAACACATAATAAATCATTTGTTTTTTTTGTTTATTACTTATGGATTCAGACATGTGTTTGGGTACTGTTGACCATTTTTTGCCCAACAAGCCAAAAATTGGTCCCCTTCTATCCCTGCTATTTTGGGCCATTTCATTTTTTGATTTTGCATGAATCTGGCGATTTCTACGGACTTTGCAGAATTTATATAGACTCTGCAGGTGTAGTCTTTCAGCAATTGAAGAACCAGTTTAAAGAGTGCAAGGTTTTACAAAGCTTCTTCAAACTCTTGTCTAAATAAATTCATAAGGAAAGAGAGCTAAAATGGTTCAAAGACACATTTCCTTGAGGTTGGAAGAGTGGTTCAACAATATAATCTTTCTAAGAGTTAGCATCTTTGAACCATTGAACCAATTCAATGCCTTAGTTCAACGCTTAGGTTCAACGCTTCGGTTCAACTGCAAAGTTCATCAGCTCAGTTCAAAGGCAAGGTTCAATGCTTCAACAAAGTTCATCGCTTTGTTGGTTCAAAGCTAAGTTCATCACTCAGTTCAATGCTCGATTCAACGCCTTGGTTCAACAACCGCTTAAACCATTGAACCGATTCAATGGATTGGTTCAACGGTTGGTTCAAAGGAGCAATTCAAATGAAAGTTCAAGCCTCCCGAAGGACAAGTGCCCTTGTGAAGGGTAGTTCTAGGTTCAAGAGCCCTTGTGGAGGACAAGGAGCAATTCAAAGAGGCCACAAAGAAAACCATGAAGGTAAGATTTTTTTAGAATTTTGTTAAGGCAAAGAAATGAATTCTTTTAGACTTTTTGTCAGAAGGAATTCCTTCAGACAAAAAGTTTGAAGAAATTCGGGGAAACCGCGAGCCAAAATCTTGAAAGAAATCAAAGCGAACAATTCTCGTGGACTTTTTATTTGTAGAAAAGCCCATGGGGAAGAAATCTGAAGGAAAAAGTCCGCAGAAAGGGCCGAAGCAAGAAGCCAAAATAAAGTCTAAGGGGTGATGGGCCTGCGAACGTCAATTTCACACCAAAAAAATCTAGAGCACAGAGGGTGCCAAGTGGCAACCGTGGAAGGCTTTGACATGATTTTTTAGGAGTAGCAGAACATGCCACATGTCCCCTGCAAGGCTCGATGGAAGCCGACAAGTGTCAACACCCACAGTCTCTCTCTTTTGTCCCATGAGAACTATGGTGGGCCCCGAATGAATTACTAAAGAGAGTGGAAGCTGACACATGTCCTCTTTCATAGGACCTTCAAGGGGTGCCTAAAGCTTATATGAGTCAATTAGATGTTGCCACATGTCCTACCCATTTCACAGCAAAATGCACCATGTGTCACTTACTTGAAAATTAGTAGAAAGTGGCAAGGGCAACTAGGAGGAGCCCAAGGAACGTAGCGACCCACCTGAAGATAGCCCCCAAGGGCTGAAGGAGCCAAAAAGAGGCAAAGCAAGGAAGAAGACAAAGTGTAGGAAAAGACAAAGCAGTCCAAGTGGAAAAGGGGAGGCGAGTTATTGCCAGATGGTCACCAAACGGTGCAAACAGTAAATGGCATAGCCTGTCTTCTACCTTTTGCATTTATAAGGGGAAAAACCACGTGAATATCTAAAAGTAGTAGTTTGTTCATAGAAAAGAGGTGCAGCCATGTTTTCACATTAATGTGGAATGCAAAAGTCAAAGCAGGAACCGATAATCAAATAGCTCCCTCTTCCCAAGGCTCACAGTGCACATGGGCTAGCTTGCAAAAATAGTGCCAAAAGTCTTTTCCAAAAGGGTGCTAAGTTCTCTTCCCCTTTCTCTATATATTATAAAACTTCTCATTTGAGAAGGATCCTGACTCTCTTAGCCTTAAGGCAAAACTCTGCCCAAAAATCTCTCGGGCTTGTAAGTCAGAGCACTGCCAGATTTTACCTTGAATTAGGACTTAGCATTTTTACCTCTATCTTGACTTGCACTTTAAATTATATGTCTGTGTTCTTCTTTTGTGTTAAGTCATTGTCTTTCATGATTTTCACAGATCAATTAAAACATGTCCAGTGCATTGTGAAGTCTCCTTTCTACAGGTCTGCCAGAAGTGTCTATAGCAAGAATATAGGTGCATGTGAATAGGTTGTCAAAGTGTGTCTCAGAACACCTTTTCTAGTTCCTTCCTCCCTGTATCTCTACGGACCCCTGACTCACTGTTGTAGAAGAGAGCTTCCCCCTTCAGATGAAGTGTATGGGCATTTCTTCCTAGTGAAAAGTGTATGTTTGGGTTGAGTGGGTCAACATTTTTTGGTGTATCACCTTTTCATTTTTAGGCTTAGGTTCTATTTTCAGCATCTCTCTCTCCCTTTTCATCCCCCCCTTTTCATTTTATTTGTTAGTAGTAGGAGAAACTAGGGCCTAAAAGATACATCAGAGGGAGCTAGCCCTTATCTAGAGACTCTTCCCTCCAGCTTCACCAATCCCACAGGGTAGAGGGGAGTTTCCATTGTTGCATGTGGAAGGGCGGGAGCTG
Organism: Torreya grandis; assembly: GCA_037957365.1. NCBI lineage: Eukaryota > Viridiplantae > Streptophyta > Pinopsida > Cupressales > Taxaceae > Torreya > Torreya grandis. The sequence continues at coordinate 3,204,211 of JARHVA010001530.1, read as the reverse complement.
GGCATCCTGCCCCAAGTGCAATCCACTATGTCAATAGTTTTTGGCACCCCCGATGGGACCAATTAGGATAAGTTTTGTCCATAGAGTTAAAGAATTTTTGGTGTGTTCTTCAACCAACTAGCCTTTGGAGGCTTTTACATCAACACCAATGGTGACTCTGAGTTGAATCAGCTGGTTAAGTAGTTCTGGTACCATCAAGAAATCACTTTTTGTATGTATAATTCCTTTGCACATAATCATGGGCCTTGTATTCCTTCATATTACCATAATCAAGATCAAAATGTTCATGCAATCCCCTCAAACAGATATCCTAGTTGCCCTTCAATGATAAGGGAGGTGGCATTGGAGTTTGAGAAGTAGGTATTAATGGAAACTGACAGACTGGATGAGCAATATGGATATCAGTAAGAGCTGATGTACAAAGAGGCATGTTTATTCAAGCAAGCTCAGGTCTTGTAATCCATGGAGGAGGAGGTAGTAAAATGGAGGAATCCATTCATGCAAGGCAGTCAGCCTTGCATGTCCCCTCCTATCCTAAAGAAAGCCCCCTCTTGTACACCAAATCCTTTTTATCAAATGACACTTGCTCACTCCAGCTCATTTAATGCATCAATCAACCCTGCTCTTGACCTTGTACGCCTAGCCTTCAAGCATCAAAGGGAACTAGAACAACCTCCCATGGAGATGAACCTTCTAAGTTCCTTAGATTGTGAATCTTCCTTTGGGGGGAACTTTATGAACTAGCACATCTCTCTCGAAACTGCTCCTACTCATCATGATGATGCTGGTGACATCCAAGAAAGACTCTTTCAGGATAATCTAGAAAAGCGAATTGAGGATTTAGAGGCTAAGATGAGACTGCTTCGTGAAAGAGAGATGGAACTTTCAGACCTTGTGGAGGAGCCCTAGGACCTTGGAGAAAATAAAGTCGTTGCCTGTTCACAAGAGCAAAATTCCAATTCTGAGATCCTGGACTGGAGGAAGACAGTAGAATCATGGGGCAAGGAGGAGAAGAAAGTTTTTGCTCAAAACCTTGAAGAAGATGAAACTGCTCCTACTCATGATGATGCTGGTGACCTCCAAGAAAGGCAATTCCAAGAGGATATAGCTAGAAGAATCACAGAGTTAGCATCTAAAGAGAGATTCCTCAGCCAATGTGTGATGGACGGTTCAGACCAAACAGCAGATTCCATGTCTAAACACACCCCACCTACACACTTCCAAGAGAGCTATTAGGCCACACCTAATATTGATGAAGTGCTGGCCAAGTGGAAGGAGGAGAATCATTTGATTCTAGCTCAAGGATTGCCTCCCCTTCCACATGGTTATTTCACTTCACCCCTTCTCAAGGAAGAACCTATTCTATAGGAGGTGAGTGAGGAGCAAAAGATCCAATCTATAGTTTACCAGGAGGCTATCATGAGCAAAAATGAAGAATAAATCATCATCAATGCTCTTTTAGAGGACATCATCAACAATGGAGGTGAATCAGGTCACGCATCGCATGAGGAGGAACATAAGCATGGTGAGCTCTCTCCCCCCTTGTTCGATGAACTTCCTTATTGCTTTGATGAGGAGGATGACTATGTTGAGGAGCCTGAGTTGGAGGAGGATTAGGAGAATATCTTTGAACATCTAGAAGTCTTGATCTTTGCAGAGGAAAAGGAGAGGTCTATCTTCCTTGAGGAAAACTTTAAAGAAGAAATTTTTAAATAGAGAGGTGATGTTCTATGGGATGAGCAGTCAATTTGTGATTCCATTTCAAACATCACCACAATCACCCTTCTTCAAGAAAGCCAAGAGGAAGCAGAGGATGAGTTTGAAAGGGTCTTCAATGAAGTAGAAGGGAATGAGTCAAACCATGACGCATTGCAAAGGGACCATGCACTACAAAGGGCTTATGGTGATGAGCCAACACCCACAAATTTCTTGGTGAAATACACTAGCATGAAGGACCAACATTCAACAAACTTCCAAGAATAAGAAAAATACATATATGTTGTAAGGATGTTTGAATCCGATCCACTCGGATGCAAGCCAATCCAGGTGACAGGCAAGAGGAACAAGTCACCAAATCTCCTTTTCATTGAGCCACTTGTATGGCACCATAAGTTTCCTAGCTAGGGAGGGGACTTGAGAAATTTTCCCTTTGATCCAGGAGGGAAGCAAATAAACTTGGTTAGCTGTATATAGTAGCTTGCTTTCAGTTTCTTTTCCTTCTTTCCATAAGTGCAGTTTACACAAGTAGTGTTTTTAGCCTTGTGTGTGTTTTCCTTTGTGTGTGGGGTAAAAGCCTTCATGTTTGATTCTGGGATCCCTCGAGGTAGTGGCTAACTCTTTCAGAGCTGCATCTGACTTCGTGCCTAATGGACTAAAAGGCAACTGGTCTCTAAGCATAGCAGGCATGCTTCCCCTAAGAGTCACCAATTTGTTGACCATTTTTTGCCCAATAAGCCAAAAATTAGTCCCCTTCTATCCCTATTATTTTGGGCCATTTCATTTTTTTATTTTCCATGAATCTGGTGATTTCTATAGACTCTACAGAATTTCTACAGACTCTGCAGGTCCATTTCTACGAACTCTGCAGGTGTAGTCTTTCGGTAGTTGAAGAACCAGTTCAGACAGTGCAAGGTTTTACAAAGCTTCTTCAGACTCTTGTTTGAAGAAATTCATAAGGAAAGAGAGCTAAAATGGTTCAAAGACACTTTTCCTTGAGGTTGGAAGAGTGGTTCAATGACATAATCTTTCCAAGAGTCAGCATCTTTGAACCGTTGAACCATTGAACCGGTTCAATGCTTCGGTTTAATGCCTTAGTTCAATGCTTTGATTCAACTACAAAGTTCATCAGCTCAGTTCAAAGGCAAGGTTCAACACTTTGGCAAAGTTCATCACTTTGGTTCAAATCTAAGTTCATCGCTCGATTCAATGCCTTGGTTCAACAACCGCTTAAACCATTGAACCGATTCAATGGATTGGTTCAAAGGAGCGGTTCAAATGAAAGTTCAAGCCTCCCAAAGGACAAGTGCCCTTGCAGAGGGTAGTTTTGGGTTCAAGAGCCCTTACGGAGGGCAGGGATCACTTCAAAGAGGCCACAAAGAAAACCATGAAGGTAAGATTTTTTTGGAATTTTGTTAAGGCAAAGAAACAAATTCTTTCGGACTTTTTGTCTAAAGGAATTCCTTTGGACAAAAATTCTGAAGAAATTTAGGGAAACTGCAAGCCAAAATCTAGAAAGAAATTAAAGCAGATAATTCTCGCAGACTTTTTGTCCATGGGAAAATTGTCCGCTCCCTTTAGATATCAAAGGCCTCCTTATCAAAGTTTTAAAGAGATTATCTGAAGAAAAAAGTCCACAAAAAGGGCTGAATCAAGAAGCCAAAAGAAAGTCCAAGGGGGGATGGGCCCGTGAATGTCAATTTCACACCAAAAAAATCTAGAGCATGGAGGGCACCAAGTGGCAACCGTGGAAGGCTTTGACATGCTTTTCTAGGAGAAGCAGAATGTGCCATGTGTCCCCTGCAAGGCTCAGTGGAAGCTGACAAGTGTCAACACCCGCAGTCTCTCTCTTTTATCCCATGAGAACTATGGTGGGCCCCAAATGAATTGCTAAAGAGAGCAAAAGCCAACACATGTCCTCTTTCATAGGACCTTCAAGGGGTGCCTAAAGCTTTTATGAGTCAAGTGGATGCTGCCACATGTCCTGCCTGTTTCACAGTGGAACGCGCCACATGTCACTTATTTTAAAATCAACGAAAAGTGGCCAAGGCAACCAAGAGGAGCCCAACGAATGTAGTGACCCACCAGAAGATAGCCCTTGAGGGTTGAAGGAGCCAGAAAGAGGCAAAGCAAGGAAGAAGACAAAGTGTAAGAAAAGACAAAGCAGTCCAAGTGGTAAAGGGGAGGCAAGTTATTGCCAGATGCTCACCAAATGGTGCAAACAGTAAACAACATGGCCTGTCTTCTCCCTTTTTCATTTATAAGGGGACAAACTATGTGAATATCTAAAAGGAGCAGTTTTTTCATAGAAAAGAGGCACGGCCATGTTTACACATTAATGTGGAATGCAAAAGTCAAAGCAGGAACTGACAATCAAATGGCTCCCTCTTCCCAAGGCTCAAAGCACACATGGGCCAGCTTGCAAAAAGAGCACCAAAAGTCTTTTCCAAAAGGGTTCCATGTTTTCTTCCCCTTTCTCTATATATTGTAAAACTTCTCATTTGAGAAGGATCTTGACTCTCTTAGCCTTAAGGCAAAACTCTGCCCAAAAATCTCTTGGGCTTGTAAGGTAGAGCACTACCAGATTTTACCTTGAATCAAGACTTAGAATTTTTACCTCTATCTGGACTTTCACTTCAAATTATATGTCTGTGTTCTTCTTTTGTGTTAAGTCATTGTCTTTCATGCTTTTCATAGATCTATTACAGCATGTCCAGTGCATTGTGAAGTCTCCTTTTTGCAGGTTTGCCAGAAGTGTCTACAACAAGAATATAGGTGCATGTGAATAGGCTGTCAAAGTGTGTCTCAGAACACCTTTGCTAGTTCCTTCCTCCCTGTATCTCTACGGACACCTGACTCACTATTGTAGAAGAGCATCCCCCTTCAGATGAAGTGTATGGGCATTTCTTCTTGGTGAAAAGTGTATGTTCGGGCTGAGTGGGTCAACATTTTTTGGTGTATCACCTTTTCACTTTTAGGCTTAGGTTCTATTTTCAACATCTCTCTCTCCCTTTTCATTCCCCCCCTTTTCATTTTATTTGTTAGCAGTAGGAGAAACTAGGGCCTAAAAGATACATCAGAGGGAGCTAGCCCTTATCTAGAGACTCTCCCCTCCAGCTTTGTCGTTCCCACAGGCGAGAGGGGAGTTTCCATTGTTGCGTGTGGAAGGGCAGGAGCTAGGCGTCCTGCCCTAGGTGCAATTCACTGCATCAATAGGTACTTGGTTGGTTTCTAATTTATAGGAGAAATATATCCATTGCATTTCTATAATAGACTTCTTGTGCACATTTTTGCTTTAGCTTATGATATTATGCATGATAGTTATAGATAACTAAAATGGTAAGATATACCCTAATCATGGAAAACTTAATTTAAATATAAATATAAACAACTTAGGAATAAGATAAGGATAATCAAATCCCAAGTGTGAATATAACAAATAAATTAAGTGTAAGATTAGATACAAAAATTCAAAACCTAAGTACATGATATGGATAATTAATTCTTAAGTGCAAACAAAATGTAATGATCTTATGGCAATCGAGGAACAAAAAGGCAAAAATAATAACAAAATTAACAAACAAAACAAATAAAAGACAAAAACAAATAAACAAATAGCAGATAAAAATAAACACTATACAAACAAGCATAAATGAACAAACATAAACAACAAAATAGAAACAAACGAGACAAACAAAATAACAAACAATAGAACAAAAAACAAACAAACAAACAAACACTAATAAACAAAACACTAACAAATAAATAAAACAACACATGAACAAACAACTAAACAAGCACAAACAAAAAACAAAAAAATCATAATCTAAGTACATGATATGGATAATCAAGACATAAGTGCAAACAAAATGTAATAATCTTATGACAACCGAGGAACAAAAAGGCAAAAAAAAAAATAAAACAAACAAAGAAAATAAATAAATAAATAAACAAATAACAGTAAAAATAAACACTATACAAATAAGTAAAAATTAACAAACAACATAAATAACAAAATATAAACGAACAATACAAAAAAAAATAACAAATAGTGCTATGAACAAACAATAAAACAACAAATAGGAAAAATAGACAAATAGACAAACAATAAAACACCAATAAATGAAAACAAAATAAATAAATAAAAACAAACAAACAAAACATAACAAAACACCAATAAACAAAAGAACAAACACTAACAAACAAATAAAACAACACATGAACAAACAACTAAACAAGAACAAATAAAACAACAAAAAAGAGAACAAACAATGACAAATAAAATAAACAAATGAACAAATAAAACTAAGTGAACAAAATAATCAAAATAACTAAACAATCCAAAACAAGAAAAAGTACAGTAAATAAAGTACTCTAAACATGCAAACAAACAAACTAAGCTAAACAAACAATAAAAAATACAAGCAATGGGTAATCATAATGTTAGTGCAAATAGAAAATAAATTGTTCATGCATGTGTAATAGAGGTGTTGCAATGTCACCAATAAAAAACACATGAACAAAAGACTAAAGGTTACCCCTAGGATATAGGGAAATAATGACACAAGCAATATGACAAACATTGCCTCTAGGCTATAGGAGACAATGAAATGAACAAGATGGCACAAATATTGCCCCTAGGCCATAAGAGACAACAAAACAACACAAATAAAATAGGGGGGATAGATAAAAAGGAAGGGGTAGATGAGTTGACTTCAAATGCACTGTGTAAGTGAACACGGCCTACATAGTTTTATAGACACAATGTTCAATATGAACTTTAGGCCAAATGTAGTTCTCCTAGGATATGGGATTAGAAGAAAATGAATGATAAGAAAACATGATTAACGTGTAGAATAAATAGGAAAGGTCTCTCAAAATGGCAGGTGCATGAGAAAAAAGGAGATAACATTTCACAATCATGAAAACATCAACATAAACAAATCATGCAAGTGTGAGAGTATGGTTTAGGCTAAAATGACACTAAAAGTCAAGAGATTAGTATCTAAAAATGAACTCGATTGGTAATTCATATTGTCTCCTACATTTAAGGCTTGGAATGAGAATGGTTGTTCACAAAATAGCAAGAGTGTAGGCAATGGTTGCTTGCAAGACAATGAGAGCATTAAGAAGAACCAAGTGGTCATTAACATATCAAAGATGAATACATAATGTTCACAACATCAAATCATAAACTAGCGAAAGCATATGGATAAAGGTCAATAATGATGGAGAAATGAAATGATAAGTGGTTACTTGTGACATAGTTCGGATTCTTAGGATCCTTAAGCCAAATAAATGGTCAAAAAAGAAAGGAATGTGTGGTCAAGTTAACCTAAAATACCCTGTGTATCTATTGACCATTTTTTGCCCAACAGGCCAAAAAATCAGTCCCCTTCTTCCCCTGTTATTCTAGGCCAATTCATTTTTTATTTTGCATGAATCTGGTGATTTTTACGGACTCTACAGAGCTTGGTTTTCTACGGACTCTATAGGTCCATTTCTATGAACTCTGCAGGTTTTCTTTTAGCAGTTGAAGAACCGGGCAAAAGGGACAAGATTTAACAAAGCTTCTTCAGATTTTTGTCTGAATAAATTCACAAGGAAGGTTGGCATCTTCGAACCATTGAACCATCGCTTCATTTCAGGCTTTGGTTCAATCACCAGTTCAATCGACATTGGTTCAAGCCTTAGTTCATCGCTTCAAGTCCATCACTTCAATTTCAAGCCTTAGTTCAAATCTTCAAGTTCTTTGGCTTTGGTTTAATCAGCTAAGTTCAGTGCTTAGTTCATCAGAAAAGTTTAGAAAAAAGTTTAATTGGCTTCAGGTTCAGCATTTAGTTCAAGGACTTGGCTCGGCACGCAGCATTGAACCGTTGAACCAGTTCAATCACTTGGTTCAACGCCTCCACTTCAACGTGCAGGTTCAATGGTAGAAGGGAAGAAGGTTGGTTCAATGGCTTGGTTCAAGGGTGTGCCCTACAGCTGGAGGGCAGTTCAAGATCCAAAAGCCCTTGTAGAGGCAGCCAAAGGGCCCAAAGCAGAAAAGCCATGGGAAAAAGGCCCAATGAACTTTGCCAAGGACAGTGACATCTCAAAAAGCATCAAATTTACACCAGAGAAGATAGAGCATGGAAATCACCAAGTGGAAATCGTGGAGGACTTCAACATGTTGTTTTAGGAGTAGTAGAACGTGCCACGTGTCCCCTGTAGGGCTCGACAAAAGCTGACAGGTGGCAACATCCGTGGGTTTCCCCTATTGGCTTCAAGGAAGACTGTGGTGGGCTCGAGTGAGTTGCTAAGAGCTATGTAGAGTGTGCCAAGTGTCAACGTCTGCTAAGAACCAGAAAAGGGCCTAAAAATTTCTCAAAAGTAGCTAAAGGCTCTGTGGAAGCAATCACATGTCAACTTTCGCCTGACTCTCAAAAGGCCCTCTAATGTAAGCAGATGCTGCCACATCCCATTATCAGCTCGGTGGAAGCTGCCACATGTCAACATCCACGTTTGCAAGTGTCTTTTAGGTGCCCGAGCAGTGGACTATGACACATGTCGAGGGCAGATGCACTCTCAGTGAAAGGGGTAAAGTAGGAAGCTGAAGGAGAGTCCAAGGCCGATGAGTGCATGAATGTCAAATTTAAGCCAGTATAAAAGCTATTGGTTTTTAAATGCATGAGTGCCAACCATGGAAAGAGACCAAGGAATGTAGCGACCCGCCAGAAGATCGCCCTTGAGGGTTGAAGGAGCAGAAAAGGACAAAGAGCCCAGAGAACAAAGAGCAAGCAGATAGTGTGGCTAATAAATTCAAATCCTGACAATAGAATGGCCATCACGCAGAAGTAGATGAAGAAATCCAAGTGACGCAAGGTGTCGAGAAGTTATTTCAGTGGTTGACACAGTGCCTACCATCTAGTCATCAAAGAGGCACAACAGTGGTTGACATGACTGGTTTTATTCAATATGCACTGCAGAGCAGGAAAATGGCATGGCTCATAAATTCAAATCCTAACAGCAGAATGGCCATCACACAGAAGTAGATGAAGTGATCCAAGTGATGTAGGAAGGTGTCTATTCAAAAAGTTATTTTAGTGGTTGACACAGTGCCTACCATTGGTCACTTGTAAAAAGGGTGCCAAAAGGCCCCTTTTCTTCCTCTATATATTAGAGACTTGTCTTTGAGAAATCATCTTCCACATTTGTAAGGCATAACCCTGGAAAATTTTCACCTGAATCAACAAATGCATTGTTTGCCTCTATCTTGGTTAGATATCTATGTGTATGTCTAAGTGTTAGTTTGTGTTTAGTCATTGCTTCTTGATGCTTCCACAGGTTCAACACCAACATACCTGGTGTCTAGAAGGTGCCATTTCTATGGCTGACAAGAAGAGTTGTATTTGAAAGTGCAAAAATAGAATAAATTACTATATAGTGTGTCTTTCACAACACCTTTGGTGAATATCTATTTTCTATATTTTCCATTAAAGCCTCCCTGCCAAGCTTCTTGCAGCTTGGTCCTTCTGCCAGTTTGAAGTGTTTATATGTGTTTGTCTGATTCTAAGTGTGAGTGTGAGAAGGTCAGATCATTTTGGTGCATCACCTCCTTTAGAGTAGTTTGTTTTCCTGTAATCTTTCTCTGTTTTCATGCCCCCCATTATATATATATATATATATATATATATATATATATATATATATATATATATATATATATATATATATATATGTTAGCATGTACTGGAATAAATCAGATGCATCAAAGGGAGCTAGCCCTTACCTAGAGACTCTCCCCTCCAGCTTCACCAGTACCACAGGCAAGAGGGGAGTTTCCATTGTTGTGTGTGGAAGGTAGGAGCTTAACCTCCTTGCCTCGAGTGCAATCCACTGTGTCAACAATTGTTGGCATGCCTGATGGGACTTAGTCTTACACTCAGTAAGGTTTCAGGATTGATGCTAGTCCTATTACAACAAATCAAATATTTTTAGCATCTGGTGACTCCATTGGTAAGAACCTCATTTCCTAATCAAAGACCAGTCTGATTTCCTATACCTAAAGTCACCACATGATTTGCTAATAAGGGTGTCCCTTTTGAATTCATTGAATTACCTCTCAACTCAGCAAAGTGGCTGAGGTTCAAAGGGACTCATCCTTATTTAGTGAGTCATCTTCCTAGTCTGGCTACAGGTGCTTCCTTCACAAGAGAAGTACCCTGTTTGAATCCCCTTATAGCTACGGCATTACCCTTTGTGACCTTTCATGGTCAGAGTCCCTTGAGCCTCTAGTGTTATGACCCAATTCCAGGAGAGGTCCTCAAAAGTGTTCCTCCCTTTAATGGAGAGGGCCTCGTTACAACTGTTAAACACATTAGAAATATTGCTAACCTCTGCAATATTCACAATGTCACGAAGGAAAATATCGCAATCAGATTTTTGGCATCGTCTCTCAAGGGCAAAGCTCTTGATTGCTATGGGACTTTGCCTGTAAATTCAATCCATTCCTATAATGAATTGGGTACTCAATTGATGGACCGTTTTGGAGAAAAGAGTGACCACCTCTCGCTTGCTGAGCAGCTGACGACCATGAAGAGAGCCCCACATGAATATATGCAGGATTTCAACACATGGTTTTAGAAGACATGGGATAGAATCCCCATTCTGGTAAGACCGACTACTAGATATGCTTTTCTATATTATTTAAGAGAATTAAATAGTGATATTGCTATGATGATACAATCCATGGGAGGGCATGTGCTGCCTGCTACATATGACATTGCCATAGTAGCTAAAAATTGCTTAGTGCAGGCGGGGAAAATAGCCCCTAGACCCCATATGCCACTTTTCCCAGAAATGCTACCTCCAATTTAGGCCATTGCTCCCACATTAGCTCCTCTACCCAGCATAGAGAAACCAGTTGCTACTCCATCCAATGAGCTTCATGAAGTTAAGAGTCTATTGTAGAGTATGTCAAATGAACTTGTAGCTCTTAAAAGGCAGCGAGCTCAGACCAAACCTTTCCAAGGATACAACCCAGGCCCCCTTTCATCATCTAAGGTCATGGTGCCCGTTCAGAACAATCTAGTGTAGGAATAGCCAAGTTGTTCAACCACAAGATATGGTCAGGAGCAAGTCATTTATACAAATGAGATGATGGGTTGTTACCCAAATGTGCTAAACAATCAGGCAACTGCTCATTCCCAGGTCTTCGAGGCTCTAATGAAACCCATCACAAGTAGCAGTCAGAGTCAGTCTGACTCTACTCTTATGAACCACCTGGAAGGTGAGTTCTGTGCAATCAATTATGTGGGTGTTGTAGACAATTAGGCTGATTATGTTGCAGCCAACACAAGATCCAAAGGGAGAGCTATGGAAGAAACTCAAGTAGCTATTCAATCGTCCACACCATCTCTTCCACCACAGGCGAACCAAAAATTCCCAAATTTTAGGCTGTCAGTCATGCATTCAGCTCCCTGGCCTACGCCTCAAAAGGCTACAAGCAACCCTAAAGAAAATATGGAAGGGAGCAATCCTCAGATCAACATGGTAGACCAGGTGAACAAGCTGCACATAAATATTTCCTTGTGGGATCCATTATCAGTACTAGGTGTGTCAAATGAAGGAGACGTTAGAAGCTTTCCTTTGATCCAGGAGGGAATCAAAAATACTTGGTTAGCTGTATATAGTAGGTTGCTTTCAGTTTTCTTTCCCTATTTTCCCTAAGTGTTGTTTGCACAAGTAGTTTTCTTAGCTTTGTGTGTGTTTTTCTTTCCCTTTTGAGGTGAATCTGCATGATCAGTTCTAGATTTATTAGAGCTATTGTTGATCTTTAAGTTACAATCTGACCCCATGCCCAATGGATTTTTAAGGCAACTGGCTTCTAAGCATAGCAGGCATGCTTCCCCTAGGAGTCACCAATTTGTTGACCATTTTTTGCCCAATAGGCCAAAAAATCAGTCCCCTTCTTCCCCTACTATTCTAGCCAATTCATTTTTTATTTTGCATGAATCTAGTGATTTTTATGGACTCTGTAGAGCTTGGTTTTCTATGGACTCTGAAGGTCCATTTCTACGAACTCTGCAGGTTTTCTTTTGGCAGTTGAAGAACTAGGCAAAAGGGGCATGATTTAACAAAGCTTCTTCAAATTTTCATCTAAAGAAATTCACAAGGAAGGTTGGCATCTTCAAACCATTGAACCATCACTTCATTTCAAGCTTTGGTTCAGTCGGCAATTCAATCGGCTTTGGTTCAAGCCTTAGTTCATCGCTTCAATTACAAGCCTTAGTTCAAATCTTCAAGTTCTTCGGCTTTGGTTTAATCAACTAAGTTTAGTGCTTAGTTCATCGAAAAAGTTTAGCAAAAAGTTTAAGCGGCTTCAAGTTCAGCATTTGGTTTAAGGACTTGGCTCGGCACACAGCATTAAACCATTGAACTGATTCAATCGCTTGGTTCAATCACTTGGTTCAATGCCTCCAGTTCAATGTGCAAGTTCAACGGTAGAAGCAAACAAGGTTGTTTCAATGGCTTGGTTCAAGGGTGTGCCCTACAGCCGGAGGGCAGTTCAAGATCCAAAAGCCCTTGCAGAGGGCAGCCAAAGGGCCCAAAGCAAAAAAGCCAAGGGAAAAAGGCCCAATGAACTTTGCCAAGGACGGTGACATCCCAAAAAGCATCAAATTTACACCAGGGAAGCTAGAGCGTGGAAAGCACCAAGTGGAAACCACGGATGACTTCAACATGCTATTTAAGGAGCAGTGAAATGTACCACGTGTCCCCTACAGGGCTCGGTGGAAGCTGACAGGTGGCAACATCTATGGGTTTCCCCTATTGGCTTCAAGGAAGACTGTGGTGGGCCCAAATGAGTTGTTAGGAGCTATGCGGAGTGTGCCAAGTGTCAGCATTTGCTAAGAACTAGAAAAGGGCCAAAAATTTTCTCTAAGGCAGCTAAAGGCTCTGTGGAAGCGACCACATGTCAACTTCTGCCTAACTCTCAAAAGGCCCTCTAATGTAAGCGGATGCTGCCACATCCCATTATCAGCTCAGAAGAAGCCACCACGTGTCAACGTCCACGTTTCAAAGTGTCTTCTAGGTGCCCAAGCAACAGACTACAACATGTGTCGAGGGCAGATGCACTCTAAGTGAAAGGGGCAAAGCAAGAAGCCGAAGGAGAGTGCAAGGGCGATGGGTGCATGAATGTCAAATTTAAGCCAATAAAAAAGCTATTGGTTTTTAAATGCCCAAGCGCCAACCATGGAAAGAGCCCAAGGAATGCAGCGACCCACTAAAAGATTGCCCCTAAGGGCTGAAGGAGCAAAAAAGGACAAAGAGCCCAGAGAACAAAGAGTAGGTAGACGGTGTGGCTAATAAAAAAGTTATTTCAGCTACCATGGATCACTTGTAAAAAGGGTGCCAAAAGGCCCCTTTTCTTCCTCTATATATTGGAGACTTGTCTTTGAAAAATCATCTTCCACATTTGTAAGGCGTAGCCCTGGCAAATTTTCACCTGAATTAATAAACGCATTTTTTACCTCTATCCTGGTTAGATATCTCTGTGTATGTCTGAGTGTTAGTTTGTGTTTAGTCATTGCTTCTTGATGCTTCCACAGGTTCAACACCAACATACCTAGTGTTTAGAAGGTGCCATTTCTGTGGTTAATAAAGAGAGTTGTATTTGGAAGTGCAAAAATAGAAGAAATTACTATACAGTGTGCCTTTCACAGCACCTTTAGTGAATCTCTGTTTTTTGTATTTTCTATTAAAGCCTCCCTGCCAAGCTTCATGCATCCTGGTCCTTCTGCCAGTTTGAAGTGTATGTATGTGTTTATCTGATTCTAAGTGTGAGTGTGAGAAGGTTGGATCATTTTGATGCATCACCTCCTTTAGAGTAGTTTGTTTTCATGCAATCTTTCTCCCTTTTCATCCCCCCATTATATATATATATATATGGATATATATATGTGTGTGTGTGTGTGTTAGCATGTACTAAAACAAATCAGATGCATCAAAGGGAGCTAGCGCTTACCTAGAGACTCTCCCCTCTAGCTTCATCGGTCCCACAGGCGAGAGGGGAGTTTCCATTGTTGCATGTGGAAGGTAGGATCTTAACCTCCTTGCCCCAAGTGCAATCCACTATGTCAATAGTATCTAAGTGCTACCTACATAGTTTATGCAAACCTCAAGCCAATGTAATTCTCCCAAAAATGGGAGTAAAAAGACCAAGGTGGTCTAGAAATGAAATCAAACAAATAAGATGGCCCATCCTAAAAAAAATTGATGGCTTTATATCTAACATATAAATTCTAAGCCAATTTTTTTTTTTTTTTTTTTTTTTTAGGATTTTTCTAGCTCTTTTACAATTGTTTAAGGGTTTTTAAAACTATTATAAATATTTTTGTAAATTTCTAGGCATCTCAACTCAATCAAGAATTAAGAGATACAGAATGGTCTAACTCACAAAATAGAGAGAGTGTGTCTTAGGTTGCTCACAAAATGGTGAGAGCATACAAATCTAAAATGCTCATAAAATGGCAAGATTGTGGCAAAACATGCTCACAAAATGGTGAGAATGTGAAAAAAGGGTGACTGAGCTGACCTCAACATGAAACAATCACTGCCTACATAGTCCAAATGGACCTCAAATCACTATAGTTTTGCCTACACAAAAGGTATCTGCTTAAGTACCAACAAGTTTAGTTAAATGCAGATGGCAACGCAAATGGTAACAGTAATGACAAGGTGATGTGGTAACGCATGGTAAAGGTGTTGTCCCTAATTTTTCCATAAGTAGTTATAATTAGGAAATAATGTCAAAGGGTTAATGGTACTAATTTGCCCATATGTGGTTATAATTAGTATCACGAGGTGGGAACATAACAACAAATGAAGGATGTAATTACTAGGACCACTATTATACTACTTTCATATACTATAATTCAAATGTTTGTCTCTGAAAATACTACTAGAACTGAATCTATCATCAACCAATGAACATGACTAAAGTTCAAATGAATTGGAGCCAAGAACAAATGTGATAAGTGGGGTTAGGTAAAAAATAACTGGTTGGCGAAGGGTTAAGGTCATGGTAGAATGGTAAGGGGTATAGTTAAAAACACATGTATAATGTAGCACAACATAGATGATCCATGTAGACGATAATCTAAGTCTCTCAAGCATAAAAATGTTTGAGGTGAATTGTGTTCATTGGTTCATCTAGTTCATCTCCCTCTGGTCTAGTGAGCTTGTATGCTATAGAACCATAGTTGGCAATAACTACATAGGGTCCTAACCAGTTTGGTTAGAACCTTTCTTCTTTCTTGATTTCATCGTTTACATTTTTTTAATTTTCCTTTAACACCAGGTCACCAAGTTCAAATTCATGATGCTTAATGCACCTATTATATTGTCCTTTTAATTGGTTATGATATACTTGAAGATTATTCAAGGTGGCCAAGCATTTTCCATCAAGTAGGTCTAGATCTTACAAGCAACATACTCTATATTCTTCAACATCAATGATGCATTGCAATGATATTCAAAGAGAAGGTAACTTGACTTCAAAAATAATAATGGCCTCAATTCCATAAATAAGTGAATAGGGTGTAGCTCTTGTTGAAGTATGGATTATGGTATAGTATGCCCAAAGGGCGTTAAATAGTTGTAAGTGCCAATTACAACCAACGTCATTGACAATATTCTTCAAAAATTTAACAATGGTTTTAATGAAAGCCTCAGCTTGGTCATTGCCTTACAGATAGTAGGCAGTAGAGAAATGGTTTTTGATGTGGTATTAAGAACATAGTGATTTCACATATTTATTCTTGAATGATCTACCATTATCAAATATAATGTCAAAGGGGATGCCATAACAGTAGATGAGATAATTGAATATGAACTTGTAGATCTGCTTACTAGTGATGTGAGGGGAATGGCTTCCACCCACTTAGTGAAGTATTTGATATCAATCAGGATGTTTTTATGGACATTAAAAGATATGGGATTGATCTTCTCGATGAGGTCAAGTCCCCACATTAAGAATGATCATGGTGTTGTCAATGGTATATGTGTCTTGGCTAGAGCATGAATTAGATTGGCATGCTTCTGACACTTGATACACTTTTTCACATCTATAATTGTGTCTACTTCAATAGTTGGCTTGTAATAACTAGTATGCAGTAACATTTTGGCTAATATTTCCCCACTAGTGTGGGTTCTACACATTCCTTCATAGACTTCCCTCAACACTATTCTAGATTCTATCGAAGGTAAATAATGAAGCAAAGTTTCACTGTAGCTTCTATGATACAAGGTTAATCCAATTAGGGTACATAAATAGGATCTATGGCCAAAGGATTTTTGTTTTTTACATGATAAATTGAGAGGCATAGTTTAGCCTTGAAGATAGGCATATATGTCAGAGTATTAAGGAGACATGGGACCAACAATTTCATAAACTATCTCGATGACTAATTATTCATGTGTCGTAGTTAAGATATGATCAACAAGAAATTGATACCCCATTGCTCTATCTATGATTTGTATAATGGAACCAATAGTGGCCATAACATCATTTCTTTAGTTATTGGCATGAGGTATTCTTTCAAATTGGTTTTTGGCAATCTTCTACTTGAGAGTATTGACCATATCTTTATAGGGTAACAACTTCTCATCCTTGGTCTAGTACTAGTTTATAACTTGATTGATGATTAACTAAGAATAACCATATCTAAATAATTTTTAAATGTTCTAATGTACTTCTTGACTAAACCTTGTAATGAGTGATTCGTACTCGACCATGTTATTGGTACAAGGAAATCCAATAAAAAAAAAACTTAGGAATGAGTTCCCCTTATGGTGTAATAAAAAACATTCCAGCTCCTTTTTCATGAGTCATAAACAAACCATCAAAGTACATCTTCCATTACTCAACCTCGGGAGGTGCATTTGCTTCTTTAGTGGTTTGGCCTCATCTAAAAATCCAAATGTAAGAGGTTGAGTATCTTGAAGAAGATCTTTAACAAGTTGATTTGTGAGTACATGCCCCGTAATGGCCTTCTAATTTGCATATTCAATTTCAAATTGGCTCAATAGTATGATCCATTTTGCCATGCAACCCTATAGAGCTGATTTAGAAAGTACATACTTGAGTGCATCTACTTTGGTGATAAAAATGGTCTTGTTGTTCAATATATAATGATGCAACTTTTGGGCTATGAACACCATTGCTAAATAGGTATTTTCAATCGGTGTATAGTTATGTTCATATACAATCAATGTTCAACTCAGACAATACATGACATGTTTTTTTCCCTTTTCATTATGTTGTGCCAAAAGTGCCCCCAGGTCATTCTCAGTTGTTGATAGGTAAATAAGTAATCACTTATTTGGTGTTGGACGTAAAACAATAGATGGGTTGGCAAGATATTCCTTAAGATGATTAAATGATTTTTGATATTATTCATTCTATTATAACGTAATGCCTTTCTCTAGAAAGTGCATAAATGGATGGCATTTATTGGCTAATTATGAAATGAAGTGTTTGATAGATTTAATTTTACACTGCAAACTATGCATTTGCTCTAAGGTAGATGGTTATGGCATATATGTAATTACATGAACTTTGGTTGGGTCAACTTCAATGCCATTGTGAGAGATAATAAATCCTAATATTTTGACATAAGTAATGCCAAATACACATTTCTTTAGATTAAGTCTAATGTTGTACTCACAAATTCTCTCAAATATTCTTTGTAGTATGGATAAATGATCAGCATGGGTCTTTGATTTACACAAGATATCATTGACATAGTTCTTAATCATGTTATGCATCATATTGTGTAAAATCACTATCATGGCTCTTTGGTATGTGGCCCCAACATTCTCAATCCCAAACAACATCCCCTGATAACAAAATATTCCCCACAAAATGGTGCACATAGTCATGTGTTGCTTTTATAGTGTTATCCTAATCTGATTATAACCTAAAAATCCATCCATTAGATAGAGCATTTCATAGTCAGTCATTGTATCGACTATCATGTCAATATTAGGCATGGGAAATTCATCTTTTGGTCAATTTTATTGATATCTTTGAAATCAGTGAAAATTTTGATACCTTCAGGCTTGTTACTCAACAACACAATGTTTAAAATCCACTCTAAATAGTCTACCGGCCTAATGTATTTCATGTCTAAGAGTTTTTCTAACTCTTTCTTGACTAACACAATGATACGAGGATGCATCTTACACAACTTCTACTTAACAGGTTTGGCATTAGGATGTACAACAAGATGGTGTACAACTAAAGTGAAGTCTAAACCTAGCATGTTCGAATAGGCCCATACAAATATGTCAAAAAATCTAATCAAAAGGGATATAAAAACTTTACGTTCCATCTCAACAATAAGGGACACACCTAGTTTAATACACTTCAGGTCCTCTGGAGTTTTAATATTCACCTCTAAAGTGTCCTCCACAAGAAGTGTAGAATCATCATCTAAAGTAGTTGGTAATGATTTAAATTAATTGGCAATGGCAAATTCCTCCAAATGAATTAGCTCATCTAATTCTTCTAAGTAGGATGAATCAGAATCTCCTAATGCTAACCTTGGCCATGAAACAAATACCTTGAGGCACTCTTGAAAAAATTATACAAAATATTTTCACTCCTCAGTACTAATATCCAATCCATAAATAGGCTTTGGGCTATATGTATCATGTGCTTCTTGGGAGGAGGAGTGAACATCCTCATCTAAGGGTGCCAAAAACTAGTTTTCACCAAGAGACTTGCCTTTCTCTTTACTTTTTCCCTATTCAGAAAGTGTCTCAAAAAGGTTGTCACTTTCAGACCTCAATGTTTGATTTTGTTTTTGTTTTTGTTCTAGGGAAGTTCACTCACTCTTAGAAATAGGCAGTAGGATCCAATCTAATAGTAAATCCCTATTTGTGGTGTCTAAGAGGAATGTGACTCCTCAATCCCAAAGTTCGTATATGGCCTCATCATTTTCAAACTCATCTAATGGCATTGTTGACTTTTACTAGTTATAGTATATTGATAGGGATGGTAAAGGGTTAAATGTGAAGGTTGTTAAATATGGTTAACAGTGAAAATGTCATGGGGGAATAAAAAAATTTATATCAATAACATTGTCATAGATGATAAAATCAAACCCTACATCGATGTTAGCATTGTCGTCACTAGTCATTGGTGTTGGAATGTGAATAAGGTATGCAGGGTCACCCTCAGGCAGTTTAAATCCAATACCATGGGTTCCCTTGTACTTGGTCATTGATACTGATTCAAACATGCCTTCTTGATGTAGCTTGAGGCATCTAACTTCATAAGCTAAGTAACCCATAATCCAATTAGGAATAAGATACTTTGCATTTTGGTAATAGTTGGCTAACTCATTAGTGTAAGCCATGAATCATTTTTTGCTAAGGGGTCTTGTTATAGGCTAGACGATGGTTTGAAAATAATGGACTTATTTAGCTAAGATTTTCCTTTAGTTTCCCACTCCATATGAGTATTTTTGGCCTTAGGTTTTTCATAAAATTTAGGATTTTTATACAATTTGGCAATATGGAATGCATTATGGGTACTATATTCTTTGAGCCCTTTGTCAGTTATATAGAAGTGGTTGGAAATTTATGGTGGAGGCATGGCTAGGGTAGAGGATAAGATATATGAGTCAATATAATTAGCTTATGGGCCTCATTCATTGGATTTTCCTTCATAGGATTCATGCCAAATTGATAGTTATAGCTTGTATACTCGGCCTCAAGGCATTTACAATATTGATATGGCTAAAGATTAGCTAGTATAATCACTCCCATTCTTGAATGTGTAAATTTTATACACGGATGTAATGTAGAAGGTATAGCCCTAATTTCATGGATCCAGGGTAGGCCTGATAATATATTGTTAGATGGTTCCAAGTCTAAAACATGGCATAGAGTATCATGGGTCAATGGCCCAATGACCATTGGAAAGCTAATAGTACCTTGAGATTCCCATTCTTCATTATCATATGTCTTGATAATGATGGTATATGGATGCAAGTCAAGGGTTGTATATCCAAGATGTTTAACCAACTTTAGAGACATAATGTTGAGACCTGAACCATTGTCTACAAGGATGTGTTTAACTCTATGGTTCATTATACTAACTTCAATGTACAATGGGTTATTATGTAGAAAGCCTAGAAATGACGTCACTTTGGTCAAAGGTAAGATGTTGGTTAGGGGCCAAGTGTCCTACCATTTCTTGAAATTTATCTAGAGTGATGTCACATGGCACGAGGGATTGGTTCAAGTACTCATTCAGGATGTCTTTATGGATGGTAGATGTATACATTAAATCCATGATGGATATGTGTGTAGGTGTCTTATCTAATTATTCCATAATATCATAGATCTACCCCTCAATTTTTTCAATTAGTTTATTTTTGATAGCCATGGAAGGTTGATTAGGCTCATTTATAGTATTTGGCTATAGTCTTTTGATGGTGACCCTAGTTCTTTGAGTTACAATTACACAATATCGATCTAGAACTTGGATTTGGTAATTATTTGGGTAGGTAATGAGGCTTAAAATGATGATTCTCATATGATATGGATCTAGCTTGTCCACCTGGTCCATAGATGAATCACTGGCATAATGAGGCCGATAAGGATTGCTTGGCAGATAGGCATTATGGGGTGAAGGTTTAGGTCTATTCATATTTGGCCAAGGATTAATAGTGATAGTAGAAACATGACCACTTGAAATGTGTCCTACAAAATTCTTATAGGTATACATAATGGCATGATGACCTCGTTGGTTGGTTTGGCCATTTTGTCCTTGGTTTGACCATTTTGTTGTTGTTGTGGATAGCATTGTTGTTGATTTTGTGATGGAATTATCTACTATTGTTGTTGTTTTCATTATTATTATTATTATTATTATTATTATTATTATTATTATTATTATTATTATTATTATTATTATTATTATTATTATTATTATTATTATTGTTATTATTATTATGTTGGGGAAATGGATTCTAGTATATATCCAAGTTATGATTGGTCATAAGAACATGGGTGTCTCTTTCTATGTCTACATTTCTAACATATTCTCAATCAAATGCCTAAGTTGGTTACACAATCTTAGTAAATGTCCTTGGATGTGATAGTACTTATAAAATTCAAGTTCCTTATACCAATCAGAGAAAGGAATCCCTTTAATGAATAAATTTGGTATCAGCTAACTGATCATATTTTTTTAAACCAATATTCATAACACAAATTCAATAGGGTCACCAAGGTCATTGAATTTTTTGGAAATGGGTGGTCTTCTCTTCAGAGGAAGGGCTTGTATTTGGTTTTGATTTTGTGGTGGTTGGTTTTGTGAAGGTCTTGGTTGAACGTATGGAGGTGGTTTCTAAATATATGGAGGTAAACAGACAGGTGATGTTTGCACCATCAGAACATGACTTGATTTAGTAACCCCATTACCAACAACATTCTTATTGCAATTGTAAGGTTTAGGTATCTTGTTGTTGGCTTGAGGTGGTGTTAAAGATAGTATTTGAATTGAGTTTTAATTATGGTTTTGTTCTTAGTTCTAGTTTTGGGTATGTTGGCCTTGATGTTGATTATGGCTCTAATTAGAAGAGGATAGCTTGATTACTTTCTTGACAAGGGCTTTCTCAATTTATATTACTTTCTTTATAACCTCTTTAAATGTATGAGCATAATGAAACTCAATATGGTAATATATGTCATTGTGTAGGCTCCTAGTAAATATTTCAGCCAACTATTTATCTAGTAGATTGTGAGTAGATCAGCTCACTAGTGCTCCCTAACATTGCAAGTACACAATGAAGTTTTCACCAGTCTTCTATTTAGCTTGGCCTAAATCCATAACAATAATATCATGCTCGATATTATATGAAAAGTGATGTATGAACTTTCCCAAAAGATCATTGAAGCTAGGTACAAAATTCTTGGGTAATTTTAGAAATCATTCCAATGCTTGCCCCGCCAAACTCCTTGAAAAGAGAAGAAATCAATATATGTCATTATATGTCACTGGCTGGGATGTAACAAATAATTATTTCAAGTGATCTTTAGGGTCACATTTGCCTTTATATTTTTTAAATTTAGGTAGCTCATATCTTGACAGAAATAGTATTTGCAGATACTCTATGTCGAATGGATAAGAGCATATTTCATCCAATTTGAATTTATTTGATTATTTTATAATTTGTATAGTTTGAATTGCATCCTTCATTTATTGTAACTCTTGGGCCAAGAAATTATATGGAGTGGCTTTTTGTTGTTGAGGTTGCATGGTCAAGGGTGGATTACCTTGACTGGGGTAGGCATATTGTGGAATGTTGGTTGAATTGGCTAGACAACTAGGTATGTGTATCTATGCATTTGAATTATATTATGGATATGGAATACACTGTTATTGAAACACATTCTAGTTTAGATTGGCTACATAACCTTGGCTAGTGAATTATGGTTGTGGTAATGGTATTTGGCTCTATGAAATGTGTTGGTATTACTGGGTTTTGTAAGGAACTTGCTTCCTACATATTAAACCCTATTGAATATAGGAAACACATTGTTGACTAGATCCCTACTATTAGAGATGTTGATAGTTGGATCTTTATTGTATGTGTGATACCCATTGGGTGAAAGGCAATTGTTGCCTAGCACCTAGTACTTATTTTACATAAAGACCTTTTTATTGGTTGAACACTTGTTATTGGATTGACACTTGATACTAAATATGCACTTGTTATTAGTTAAGTAACTATTGGGGGCATTTGTTGTTGTTGACCAACTATCACTTTTTGACTAGTAGAAACACATTGTTGGCTAGGCAACATTTGTGATTGATAAGGTATATTAGTCTATGTTTATTGTGTTGAAACATTCATTGTCACCTGTTGAGGTGGTGTAGTGTTTTACATTTATTGTGGTGGTAAGTTGGTTTGTTATTGGTTTATTTCTCCCTATTACACGCTCAAGGAAGGATTTGGTTGAGGAGTGGAGGTTGCTTGTTGATTTTTGAAAATAGGCATACCTAATCCTTGTTATTTCAATTCACTCGTAGCATTGTTTAAAGGAAAATATTGTGTATTTATTGGCAGTAAACTAGACCCACTTTGGTTTAAATTGGAATTCACTTGCATGTTATTCATAGAATTTTGAATGAGGTCTTCCATTTGAATGATAGTCTCTTCCATCAAAATAGGGATATAATACATGTCACCAACCAATGTGATTTGGCTAAATGGGTCTACATTTTAGCTTGCATAGCCTGAAGCATCTATTTGTTTCCCTATTGAAGGAGCTATCTCAATAAGCAGTGTGTTAGAAATAACCCTTGTGTTAATATTATGAGCTGGGTTGAGATAGTTTATGTACACTTGTTGTACCTATTCTAGTTATTCATCCATAGAGCCTTTCCCTTCTGTAATTGTCTTTTAGTCTTGCTATGGCATTTGGAATAAATCTTGATTATAACTAGTTGATGCATGTTCGAATGGTTTAATTTGAGGTGCATTACTATGAGTTCTAATCAAACTACTCCAACTTTCATGTGGGAAGTCTGGCAAAAACTTAGCTCCTACTTTAATAGCTTTGACAATAAATTCATCTTTGTTATCTAAAAAATAACATTCAAATAAGTACGGATTGTAATTTTTTTATGTTGGCATTGTAATATAGTAGGGATCTTATTTCTGGCTTTGTTCAATGTTATGCATCATTTGAGCAAGGTACTGTATAGTTTACTCTAGATTTTGGCCTAGATAAAGAAGTACAGTCACCAAATACTATGCTAAAGGGTTGTGCCTTTGCTCAACATATGAAATGTTATAAGATGGATAAGGATCCATCTCATAAGCTACACCATCATACAACTCTTAAACAAAAGGTTCATTGGTCACAAAGTTCACATAGTCCAAATTATACATGGCCCTGCTACATGTGTAAAGAGGCATGTTAAGATCTATAGATAGGTCTCATGAAAAACAAAGGGTCCAAATGTAACAAAAAATTGAGGTCTAAAAATAAATAACCTTTTACTCTATAAAATTGATATAAAGTGTAAAACACCCAGACTAAGCAAAGGTAGAATAAAATAAACTCAAAATAGGTCTAATAAACAATATTGATTTGTCCAAAGGTAGTTATAATCATTGGCAAAAGTAACACAAAATCTCAAAACTTATCTATTAGCTAAGGTATTGATTTGTGCAAAGGTTGTTATAATTAGTGACAAAATTAACTAGATAAAGTAGGATAATTGCAAACTAAGATCAAAATATATCAATGATTTTCCCAAAGGTAGTTATAATCATTTAACATGAAAACTAAGGGTAGACTTAGAAACAAAGAACTCAAAATGAAACTAAACTAAGGCAATTAGATCAGATGAAACTCGGTAATTGGCTCACTAAGACTTGATACTTGACTCACAAGAGATTTTGGGAACAATGAAACTAGGACACTTAAAATTTGGCACAACAAACTTCAAACGAAGTACATGGCAACAACTTGGCTCAAAAGGATGCTCAAATAAGGTACAAGACAAACAACAATCACTAGGTCTAGGTGAGGGGTCTTTTAAATCAAATATGAAATCAACCCAAGTAACACAATCCAAACACAAAATGTATATAACCTAAGGCCAAAATAGATGAGGCTTTGGCATGAACCTGATTAGTTTAGGGTTTGCACTTCAAAAGGTTGGGTTTCAGATTTAATGCAAAAATACTTAGATGTTATAAGGAAAAAGAGATAGACCAAAATGAGCAGCATAACCACATGTTTAAAATAAGAGAGGTATAACAATGGATTGGAACTTGGTTTCAAAAGTGGCAAGAGATTTGGAATGATTTAGGTAGTGTAACAACACTCCTTCAAACAAATGGCATGATGATGATTTTGGACTCAAAAATCCAAAGCAAATGTTTGAGATGAAATGGGCAGCGTAATGATGCCTTGTTTAAACAAGTGACACAAATGGTTTTGGAATAAAAATCTAAGGCAAAATGTGTGATGCAAAATAGATGAAGTAACACCTCTTGGACTAAAAGGGTGTGGAAACAACGTGATAGTTTTGGACTTGTTTTGACGTGATAATACAAACAAACAGTTTTTAGTTTAAAAACACACATGTAAATCAAATAAAAAATAAGTAACACTAATGGCTCATCTTATATCTAAAACTGACATGGATATGCATAACTTATACCAAAATTTTCACTTATATACCAATGCTTCTGAGAAATCAAGTGTTAATTTAAGTGTAGGTAGAGTTTTTATGCCCCCTTCTATCTCTTAAACATTGATATGTGGCACGAACTTAGAGTGAGGAGAACTTGATATTTGTTAATAAATTATTTAGCAAGTAGGGTTGACTAAAATCTATAAATCTTGAATGTACTAAATGGTCCCAAGTTTGGCTAACACAAGGGTGAAATCATGTCAATTGGATTCATACCTACTAACTTACTATGCAAGGGTATATTTCTTTTCATAACAACTCTAGCCATGTACTACTTAGTATAATCCAATGTTTAGCAAGACCTAACCTAAGTTTTCATTAGAATTGGAGAGGCTAGCCACTTAGCCCCCTATAAATCCTAGTATCACATGCCCAATTTATATACCCCTCTGTGAAGTGGGGTTGGTATGATTTTGGGAGATGAAACCCCAAGTCAACGCACCCCTAAATAACTTGTGAGGGAGAAGCGATCTCCCACCCACAATTCAAATGCAAAAAAATAAATTATAAAGACTTTAAAGGTCATTTATGGGTCACCCAAGTCACTTAGAGATTGGGGAGATCATACGCAACATTCTTTTCGACAAGACCAAAGAATCAAGGCAATAAACTAAGCACTTTGGTCACTTGGGTTCCCTAAAGAGGATGGGAGGATATCATACACACAATAGTTTCTAAATTTTCACAAACGAATAAATCTAACTATGAACTTTGAAATTTAGATAATAACAAAAAAATAAACATAAAGTGAAAAAGATCTTAAGAACTCTAACTAAAATGTATGTTCCTTTTACTAACTCCAAATTGAAGTGTAATTGAAATTTTAGCCCCTTGGCCTTATTTTCACCTATAAAAACTTTAAAAACTAAAAGGCAAATGTGATTAAGTAGATTTTAACAATGCTTAAGCTTCTCTCTCTCCACCTTAGGTCCTACAAAATGTTAGGGGGTTTGCTATCCTAGAACCTAAAAAGCAAGTGAGTAAATAACAATCCATTTCAAGCTTTCAAGTTTTAGAAAAATATAGAGTGAAGCCACCATTTAGTAGGGTGAAGTAGATAAAAAAAATTTAAACATAGACACAGAGAAAAACTTTGGTGAAGCTACCATTTAGCAAGGTAAATCCACCATTTATCAAGGCAAAGCCACCAATTAGGTTAGGTGAATCCATCAAAATAAGCTAGAAAACAATCAAGCATAGAGTAAGTTTACCTGGTGAAGTCACCTTTCAACAGAGTCAAAAACACTAATTAAATAGAGAAAAGCCATCATTTATTAGGGAAAAACTACCATTATGAAGCCGTTATTTCTACACAAATAAATATTGCAAACAAACACAGGAATTGTAAAGTTGTCGTTACACAGGGTGAAGTCGTTGATAACTCAAAAAATATAATGACGTATATTTCAAGGCTTAAACTCTAAATTTTAAGAATTAAATGCATTTTTAGTAAAACTAAAGTTAGCATACCATTCTCCTTGACCATATGGGATGCGTGGTCCCACTAGGCATGCCATTATGTAACTTATGTGTTTGAAAAGTAAACAATATGTAGATTAGCCCCTTGTTAGTTCAAATGAAAAAAATCAAGCATAGCAATACACTAAGACAAAACACTCTTGCCTAAGAACTAGGGAGAACATAACACAAAAACCAAGATCACAAAATAGAGATAAAGATAATACAAATTTCTTACCTCTTTTGTCAAATTTGATACTTGTTTGCATAAGGATGTGCATGCTCAGCCTATGATGATTTGAGTCTTTTTTCAATGCTTTTCCATGGTGGTAGAATCTCTCCAATAGTCACTTGTGGCTTGGTGTGAAGCTTGAAATAAATTAGGCATCATAACACTACTCTCAAATGCTTCAAAAAGGTATTCTAGCATAATAACCTTACACACAAAAGCTTGTTGGCATATGGTGTGGGCACTTGTATTTATAGCTCAAAGAACTAACTTTAACCCTAGACTAGGTTAAATTCTAACTTGGGTTGAGTCTAAATTTAACCTAGGTTGAGTTAGGCTAACCCTGGGTTTGGTTAAAGCACTCATAAAATCTTGACACCCGAGTTTTAGATATTTGTGAGGTGTGACTCATAATTTTGAAATATTTAGGAAATAATAAATCACTTTATTAACTCATTTGACATTTGACTTCATATTTGGTTTTTAAAAAATTGGTAAATGAAATTCACTAATTTGATTTGGAAATTTTGTTTAGGCAAGTTAATTAAGATTTATAATGTAATTAATCTTGCTTAGTGCTTTTTGGATGTTGGAAATTGTTTTGAATGTTTTGAATTAATAGCATGACAGGCCAAAAGTGTCAAATTACTAAGTCATAATTTGACTAGGGTTTAAATTGAACTAGGTTTTTGATGCATACAGGGTAATATGCCAAATAATCTAACCTCGTCACATTTCTAGGCAATTAAATCCCCTACATGGATGAAATTGACCAATTCAAATATTTCTATACTTAAATTGTGTCATTTTCTAGAAATTGAATTGAATCTCAGTTTAGGCATGAAAGTGGCCAAAACTAAGTGTCTATAGCCTATACTTAAGAGGCATTTACACCAAAGACACATAGTGAATTCCATGCAATATTCATCTAATCCTACATAGCATATTTAATTACCAAGAGAAACTAAACATGATCAAATTATAATTAATCCAAATAAACCATAGACCACTCAATGATGGGTTCCACAAACCCCTAATATTTCTACTTTTTCACGACCACATAATCATATTACACATATGCAAGACACTACAAATTCTATAGATCTAGATATGACACATATGCCTACTCCTTGAAGTACCACCAATTTCACATACCATATTTCAAGCTTGGGGCTACCTATGAAAATCACTATGATGGGATAATAGGATAACCTTTTGCATTATCAAATATTCTAAAAATTCAAAAACATTCAAATAATACAAAAATACTCTATATGCCTAGATTTTACTAGCTCCTTTGCATCTATGTTGTTTGTTTCATGTCGTATATTTCATGTTAGTAGATAGCATATCATTTCATTCCTACATACACATATGCTTCACGCATATTTGAGTGTGATAAAGACATACCCAGACACATGATCTATGCATTTTTAGATGTTGGACATTTCCTCTACTCACATCATATATTATGTTGGGAGCATATGATTCTTTTATCACAATTGCTACAGGTAATATATACTCTATGATCATTTCCAAATTTATCATGTTTGAGTTTATATTACTAACACATGACTATATCCATGCTCATATCTTTCATAGTGTATTTGATATGCCATACTACATAACATTTTTGATAACATATATATACAGGAACTAGTCTAATATGTTTATGTTGGTTGTTTATGTCTCATCTATTTTTCACTTCCTTCAATGTATTACATTGTTTGATATTGTCTTGCTTGTGAAACATTTAAATATATTCCTTGCCTATTGGCCCATGTGTCATTGTATGTTGATTGAACAATTGAATATGTCATTCTATGTTGATTTGACATTTGAATATGTCATTCATTTTGATTGTATGACATTTGAACATGTCCTTTGTATGAGCTCTCCTTTGACCATTCCTTTGCATTACATTGAGTGTTATTGTGTGTGTACTTGATTGTTTTTTGAGTTTGTATTATTTCCCTATAGACATTGCTATGATATATATCATGCATTTTAGGACATGATGTGATCATATACTGTGAGCCTAACTGATATATAGAATTTTACATGTTATCCCTATATGCTAAATCATTCATACATAAATTATACAACTACCTTATCCTTTTGAGGTAAGGTACCTACCATTTTCTATCTTCCTCACCTCAAAATGGTGGCATATTAGTGGGGGCATGTCATAAAAGCATGACCTCCAAATTTTCACAGTTCGCTAGATTTAAGTAGGGGCATGTCACAAATGCATGACCTCCACACTTATATACCTTCTTAGTTTCTAAATTTTAGTGGGGGCATGTCATAAGAACATGACCTCTACACTTATACACTTAATCATTATCTCCAAATTTCAGTGGGGGCATGTCATAAGGACATGACCTCCACACTTTCACAATCTCCAGTTCAGTTTCATGATTCAAATATACACTTGGATCACAATCTTATACATTGCACTAATATTGCATAGATTTGAAATGGATTTTTTCATTATTATGACACATATACTCCAACTCACATATTAAAGGTTCTAATGCCATGATATTGCACAAAAAATCACAAAATTTGTCAATTATACTACTCACCAATATACACCAATTACACCAGGATATATTGGTATCAAGCCTTTTCTACTAGAATAGTTGGCTCATTTTATAGGTTGAAGTAATTAAATCATTCAACCTCATCATATTTATATATTAGATTAATTAAATCATCCAATCTCACTAGATTTATTGGATGAGTTGATTCAATCAATCACTCTCACCAAATTATGCATATTCACATTTGAGATGTGCGATTGAGAAATAACGATCTCAATGGCTATGTCACAACTCATTCTTACACCAAATTGGGGTCATAATACCTTCCAATCTCCTCTTCAAATCTCCAAGGTTCAGGTTTGAACCTTTCTCCAGCTCCAATGCTTCATAAATAAGCATGTTTACTAAGTCAAAGCATCAAGAGACAACATGATTGCATCGGCACACAGGTGTACTCCTTGTTATCTTTCTTTTCAAGTATTTCAATTATTTCAAATTTCATATTATATACATTGCTTCATACTGTAACTTCATCTTGATTACATGTCATACACCATCAAAACACTCAAAGTGGGCTCAAGCAGAGGTAAGGTATGTTATACACACCCATGTACGCATTTATTTCATTTAACTTAATAATTTCATCCTTATGTATTACTAGATTAAAGAGGGGCATATGTAGATACTAAAACTGAGTATTTATAGCATCTTATTCTTGTACATTTGATAAATATCAATCAGGGCTCTACCCTTTAGTACTAGACATCCCTATTATCAAAAAGCTCACATTCACCATCTCATTATACCTAAATACTTATCTCTTAGTCTAATCCATATCATTTTGATGACCTACGTCCCTTGTAATACACATAAAAGCTTAAAATTTGATTAGCATAATTCATTTTTAGTTTCATATCCATTATTTTCTATCTCTCCAGACACTACCAACCACATAGGGACACTGCCACCGATGGTAATGTCCAAATACTTTTCTAGTGTCAAATATCCAAATGTCATCCAAATTACAAAATGATTGAAACCTATGGGTCGACCTAATTATCTTATTGAACTCTCATGTGAGATATTTTCAAAATGTGTGGTATAAATACAAGTTTAAGCCTTCCTATTCCTCATATAGCAAATACCAAGCCAACACCAACTAAAGTTAAATCAATCGACTACACAAGCACTCTAATCCACCCTATTTATCCCTATTTTTATATCTAGTAGAGGAGTATAGGAACAATTGTACCATAAGTTTGAATTATTCAAAGAGTAGCCCATGAACGATATATGCCAAATCACAAGCTAGATTATTGCACATATATTTATATAGTTTATTGCACCCTTGTGCACACACTTTCCCACACATAGGGGAGAGTTAAATAAGTTTGAAGCCCTCCATGGATTATTGGCTATGTAGGTAACACCCATTGATAGAGGTGTCTTTGGGACAACTCAACACCGTGAGTACACTAATCTAATTTTCAACAAACTCATTCCAAGGGTGAGGAAGGGTGAAGACCTAGAGTTTGATCAATCAATGAAGGGTGATAATATGTATCCTAGATATGAATACATTAATATAATGGTGAAAAAAACTAGAATAGTGAAGTTGGTAGCATCTTAATCCCATTATTATTCTATATTGAACACCTGCATAATAGTTAGACACTAGCATTGATCCAGTGTCCATATCTAATGGTAGTGTCCATTGCCACAAAAGTACAATTTCTAAAATCTAATAGCTGATCTAAAACATTGATCCTGCACACTTTATACATGTTTCAACTCCATATCTATCTATGCACAATAAACCAACTAAATACTATTGTTTCCTATTTATTGTAATATCTTTCAATATTTATACTTTATTAGTTTTAACAATCTCAGTTGTATAAATTCAAAATATTTTTTATCTAATTTTTCTATTAATTGACCTATTATATATTAGTTTATTACCCTTGTGTTAGAACTACTATATTTCTTGACCCTAGATACCCACATATCTAAAATTTAAGGTTAAACAGGAACATGGATACTATGTAGGTTGTGGAAAGCCCTTAGTTTCACATTGACTCTGTTATTAGGAACATATTACTAATTTTTGTTTCAACAAGGTGAACTCATTGACTTCATTAGTCTTATGGTCAGAAGCAAATATATATAGTGTATATTAGGAGTGTATTATTTATTGTTCTAGTTCACTTTCTATACTTTTTTATGTGTGTAGGGCTAGCTACAATATGACTTCTATACATATTGTTCTCTTTTTTGTTGTTGTTTCTATATCTACATTTCTCATGAAGGGTAGGGGCACTCTTGATGGACGAAAGAATCGTAGAAGAATTGATAGGATCTACGGTTGGAGATAAAGGCTTTGATGATGCTCTCCTTTTTCTTATATAGTTTTTAGTTTCAATTGTAATCTCCTACTTCCTCGGTGTTCGCATTGAGAAGACTTGTTATTTTTGTATCCCTGTCATGGACTAAAATTTGTAATTTATTGCACTATTATTTGGAAAATATGTAATCATATAAAATTTAATTATTGATGAATCTTGACATGTACTATAAATGAAAGATTGTGTAGATATATTATATCTTCAAATACTTGGGTTTTCAAGTTTAAATTCATTTATGTAATTGTGTAAATTGTAATTATGATGTAATCAAATGGCTAGTATAGTTTGAGGTATTGCTATGAAATTGTACATTTGATTTGATGGATGAAAATTTGGAATTATTTATGCTTAGGCACTATATTTGTAAATGAATGCATACTCTTGTAAAACAAATGTATATTATGAAAACATGTCTTAGAATTGTATGATGAAATGAAATTAGAATGATTATTGACTTTAAATCTATTAACATGAATGTTAAGGAAGTGATAAATTATTTTTATACTTCATTGTTTTAATTATGTTAATTGTAATAGTTTATTTATATACACATGTTGTTAGTATTGGTTAAGAAAGCCTTTGGGAGGATGATTTGGAATCACATGAAAAAAATGTGGAGTATTTTATTGATGTTTGACCAAAGGGTTTTATACCTCATCTTCTACAAAATCACTATGTATAAAATCCCGCAGAGGTGCAAAGGGTCCCACACTGAAACACTTCCTGAATCACCTGACATCTCTAAGGTAAATGGTTGCCTAGAAACATTGAAAACAAAATATTTACAATTTAAAGTTCTGATAAAAACATAGTTTTTAATCAACAAACATTGTATGAACATGATATTCAATATATATGATCTAATATCACTTAATTTATGCTTTTTTAAATGAATATATAATAGATCTAATTTTTAAAAATGGGGTTTTTAAAGGACAATCACACTCTCAGTTCTGATTTCATTATCTCCAATCCTTTAATTCTCAAATATGTATTCCAATTTGTGGAGAAGAAAATTACTCTCTTTCTATCTACTTGACATCCTCCTACACATGGCATCTCCTAAAAAAATATGACAAATGTGGTTAAAATGGAGCATAAAGTTTTTGTCACAATATGACGTAAAAGCATCAAGATTAGTATTAGAGGTATGGTTCATAGATCCACATGAATAGTCATTGTACTCCCATGTTTTAATAATGACAAGATGGAAAAAACAACTATATATAGAAGTTTTTGTGCCAAATTTTAGCAAAAATTTAGATTCTTATGCAAATTTCATCAATACAAAAATGTGATGCAAAAATAACGTCATTGTTCCAAAAAAATTGAAAAAAATGATACTAAAAATTTCATAAATTTATCAAAATCTACAAGTGAATCTACATCACTAGGGAAAATTTGAGAAGGTAAAGGCTTGGCATACTAAAGAGCATCTTGATTTGATTCATTTTGATTTATGCACGATCAATCATCCATCTCTTTTAGGTTCAAGGTACATATCAACTTTTATTAGTGGGTTTTCTCGATTGACTTGGGGTTATTGAATAAAATATAATTCTCTTACATTAGATAAATTCATTAAGAGGAAACATATGGCAAGAAAATGATGTGGTCATCCTATTAAATGTTTAACATCAAATGGGGAAGCATAATATGTTCCATGTGCTTTGGAAGATTATTGCACCAAACATGGTATTGTTTGGCAACACATTGTTGCCTATACTCAATACAATGGTGTTTGTGAGAGAGATTAGAACTTTAGTTGAGATGGCATGTTGCATGCTCCAAACCAAAGGTATACATGATACATTTTGCAAAAAAGCAGTTTGTGGTGCTAATTATATTGTAAATAAGGCTCATGTTATACCCATTTATAATGTTGCACCATATAAAAATTATCGTGATAGGAATCCTTTGATTGATTACTACAATGTATTTGATAGCGTTGCATGGGCCCTTATGCTAGATGAAAAGCGATAGGGACTTAATCCCAAAAGTCATAAGTGTCTTATGATGTGTTATTCAGAAGAATCCAAGGCCTATCAATTGTGGGGTCCAATCAAGAACAAGATCATCATTCAAAGAGTCTTTGACAAGGTAACACCATTTGAAGATGCACCAAGTTGCATTTAATTCCCATTTATTCATATGGATGAGGTGGTTCTAGAAGACTCTGGACTAGCTAACTTTCCCAAAAAATAATTGAGTAATGGTCCTTATGTGCCAGAAGAGGTTGATGACGCAAAGAGGATCAATCTAACATATGAAGCTTCTACATTTAGGAGGGATGTTATGTGTCTTCCCAAGTGGGCTATCACCGCACTTAATGAAAGGTAAAGAAAATAAGGGAGAATTTCGATTCACAAAAAAAAAAAAAAAAAAAAAAAAAACTAGAGTGGAAAGGAACAAGCTCATTTTGCTCTCATGGCTAGAGTACCAAACATTGTTGCATAAAGTGACAACAAAATAGAATCTAAAAAGATACATTGAATATTGAAGTTTAGATTTGTGAAGATTGATGAGGTGCACACTAGACCGTCGAAGATGCTTGAGATATCAAAAGATATCATTAAGGGGGGATGCCAACACCTATCTTCATTTGAAGAATAATAGCCTTGTTAATGCAACCTTCTTTTGATCCTCTAAGTTCTACTTTAAGGAAATGTTAGAATAGGAAACCCATCTTTAAAAGACTCTTTGAATCGCCAACTTATGCAATGTTCTAATGGGTCCAATAAGTCAAGTGTGACTTGTGATATTTACCTTATATTATTTAATACATTTTGCAAATATAATTATAATGTATTGGGATTAGTGCTTTACTATATATCGACCAAAAAAAACTGTCATATATTGATAGATGTAATAAGTACATATATAAAAACAATGCCCACCACCTATTCAACTAATTCATTATTTCATTCTTATTTTATTATATATGTATTTAGCCTTCTTTAGATGTCTTTCGACACCACCAAACAATTGCATTGTCTATCTTCTAGTTTTCATAGAGTATTTCACTCTTGGTATCCTGCATTCTCTGAAGTGTTACACTCGATACAGATCAGAGTATCTATTTATGTACCAGTAAATGGGAAGTTATCTCATTTGAGCAGAGGCACTTAACAATGGGAAGATAAATGCAAGTCGTCTTTATATGTTATCCAAGACGCATATCGAGCAAGTTGTTAAGACAGGGAATGGATATCTGAACAATGGCAATCTCACGCAAAGCTCTTCAGGTTGCTAGATCGATTCCTACACTAAGGATCCTGATAGCTGTCTGTGGGAGGGAAAACAATTGAAGAGCAACGACACTATATGCATGTGGGACACAAAATTAAAGGGCAACTGCTATCTTCATACTTCCATTGCAATCCGTGTGTCAATAATAATAGAAGCAATTAAAGGCCTGAAGCATATTCATGGCATGGATCGAATTGCAATATGTACCGTTGATTCCCATCTAGGAGTACAGCTCGACTACTTTTAGAAATCAGAGGATTACTTAGGCCATAAAGAAGATGACGTGGTGGTTGAATTTATTTCCTTCCACAACTGCGATCTATCATTGACGCACTGGAATGGGCATACAATTGATGAAATTGACCACATTGTTTTCTTGACCACATTGTTTTCCAGAAACATGTAGGCATGCCTCACTGGAGGAAGAATAGGGTGTATACGTTTGCGGGAGCCGCTAATAGAACTGTTAATTTGCAAAAAATTGTGGAAGTGAAGCAGTAATTTGATCTGAAAACTAGGTTTTTTATGCCAAAAAACTATTGTTATGATGGATTATTTACTGTGCTGCTTTTTTTTAAGGTGAACTTGTGGCTAGAGTTTGAGAGCATAAGAATTTTTTTTTTGAGATGTCAATTATTTTTTTAAAATTTAATTATCTGTAACTGAAATAAAAATAGAGTTATGATTAGGTTTGTAAATTAAATTTGGTCATTGTATGAGTCATGTATCTATGTATAATTATTTTTAATAAATTATATATTCGAATTAGACGTATTTGTATGCACGTGGAAAGCATGAGCTATCATGTGCACTCAACTTTTCAAACCCTGACCAAAATAGCACACGTAATTTAGGGATGATGGGTGGAATTAGGGATTGGGTTGATTGTTTGGCAGAATGGGGGCGAAGGATGCGCAAGTTGGTTCTAAAGGAGTTTTGTGGTGTCACATTGCTCGTTGAGAGCATCCAATTGAGCAGAAACAAAACTCCAAGTTCCTTCGACATTAGTAATGACAAGGAGGAGAAGCCCCTGATCAATACTGGGAATGTCAAAATGTGAATGGTTTGTTTGAATGTCTCGAGAGATATGGTTGACTTTATCGGCTGACTATGCCTTGTCAATGTCATACACAAATGTGAATGATATACGACAAAGCTAGCCATGAGGAGAAAAGAAAAAGGAATGAAGGTGACTAGGCGAGAATGACGTGGTATTGTCTGCCTCGATTTTGGGGAAGGGCAATGATAGGTGGATCAAGGATCTGCTCTTACTCTTCTAGAGGGTTGAGAGAGTCTACAATGAGGTGTGGAATCAATGTGGAACAGAAAAATTCTCTTGAGCCTAGTGCTAATGTCAAATTGAATGTTGATACTAGGTACTAGGGCTCTAACTCTAAGAAAAAGGCTTATTGTGTGGAGATAAGGATGCTCTAGGAGAGTAATCCAAGAGGCAATGTGGTACAATGTGTAAGCGTAAGAGCTTGTTTTGAAGGCGGTGTGTGGTAGGAATCGTTGTTCTATAAGAAGTAAAGTTTTAAGAATGCTTGTGCTCATTTGGACAAGGGTTTGATTGTTTTACTTGTTTGTTTCAAAGTTTTTACAATGTTTGATAGAAAAGAAAGCTAACTACTTGTTGAAAGGAAAAGATTGAGAGTAAAGAACAATGAATGGCTGGAAATAAATGAAAGAATGTTTCTTTTTGATATTTTTCAATTACTTTTCCAATGCATGCAATGCTAAGAAAAACAAAACCTAGATTAACAATGCAAGCGCTGATTTTTATCTTTCCTATATGTAAGCTATAAATGAAGTTCTTTTTTTTAAAATAATTTTCAGATTATGAATGAATGAAGCTATTGTGAAAGCTAAGGTTTCTCTAACATGCAGGTAAATGCAAAATCATATTTAGATTTTAGGCAGCAATACTACTAATTATCTGAAGATTCCTTTGTGTGTACAAGTTTGCAAGTTAAAACTAGTTTCTAGTATTTCCAATTAATGCACACTAAATTTCAATGATTTGCTTTAAATAGAAGTGAATACATAGGCTCTGATTTTCTGAGTTGAAAATAGCATTTCTATCTCATGAAAATAAAGAAAATCGGTGTTGAAATAACACCTTTTGTTTGCCTAGGTTTCTATGTGCCTATATGTTTATTTGTTTATGAAATAAGAACTTGTTTCAAACTGAGAATAAACCATTTTAATGCTAAAAATGACTCTTTTGTTTCCCTAAAATTTACCTAATATTTGAATTCAAGATTGAGTGCTTTCAAGAATATCTATGATGTGTATGCAAGCAAATAAAGAAGCTAAATACGGTTTTCTTTTTGGTGCAAGAGAAGGAGAGAGAAATATTTTTTTCCTATTTATGCCTTTTATAATGAAAATTAATCTAATCAATGGAAAGGAAGTAAACTACTATAATCTATTGAATAAACAAATAAAACTAAAACTAGAAACCCCCAACCTAGTCATGGTGTAGACCTACTGGTAACAAGAGATGAATTTGATGTGACTTTGTCCTCAGCGTGCTAACTCCTCCGCTCAAACAAGATTGCAGGAACTCTCTAACCAAGGATGGCAACAAAATAACAATAACAAAAGGAGAATAAAGGACAACTCCAAACAAGAGAGTCGCTCACTGTGACTGGCTAATACACTAATTGCAATGAACTGGTTGCTAATTCAATGACTTCCCTTCTATAGAGTTGTGTAGTCTGACACGAAAACAATCAAGTGTGAAGTTCAAAAGCAATTGCAAGTAGGTTGTGGCTATAACAAGTTTCGAACACCAATCTCCAATACAAATTTTTGGCTTTAAAATTCATCTAAAATTGAGATACTTGTAAGAGAAGCATGAAAGTTGAAAGGGTGGATTTAACTGTTGGTTAACTAAAAGTTAAAATTAGGAAGGATGGAGCGTGATCAAAATAAAAGTGGGAGTGAATTAGACAGTCACAAGGGGCACTCAAGGTGGAAAAAAACAACAAACGCGAAGAAAAACACAAAAATACATGAAAAAATCTAGTTTCAGAGACTAGAATAACATACAACTAAGTGGTAAAGGAACTACCCCTATTCGTAGGGGTGGTTATACAACCGCCGCTGTGTGATAGAACCACCCATCCGATAGCAGAACTGCCTTAAAGTAATACAAAACCGCCCTGTCGATAACAGTTCTGTCACTGCAATTTCGTCACTTTCTAGATGGTTCTGTAATGGACTTAGACGGTTTCAGTATCAAGAAGGGCGGTTGCGTACTCTATGGAGAGTTTTCAAAACAAGCTAAAAGAAGCCACAAAAGCTAAACAAAAGAAATTTTGAGGGATTCAAGAAAGAGACAGGTGGAGAGTACGGACTAGAATATCAGAGAAAACCCACTTGAGTGTAGTTTCAAAGATCATTACATCATCATTGAACGATGTATCAAAAATATTGTACCATGCACTTTTTGGGTGCATACAATATCATATTACAAAATTTTAAAAATTAAATATTCGCTGAATGAAATTTATTATAAATAAATTTATAATGAACACAACTTTCTAAAGTAACTCCTAGTGCTTATAACTATTGCTATAAATGATAGACAAAATCCTTGTACATAGTTGTCGAATACAACTGTATGTGTACTAGAGAAAATGTGTGTCATAGATAAAATATGAATTGTGAACAAACAATTTAACTAAAAAGTTAATAATTTAAATACTATATTGATTAATGTTTTTCTTTTTTTATATATTTACTTACTATTTTAAATTAATAGTTAACTAGCATATATATCTTGGATAAATTTATGTAAAACACACTGAGAAATATCATTTTGTGCCTTAACAATTTTTTGGATTTGCGAAATAAATGGAATAGACACCTCGAGAATGATATCTATGGACATCTTTTACATAGATTTATCTAAGATATATATGCTAGTTATGGATATATTTGTACAATCTCACAAAAACATCTCTCCCCCATGTAGCCATTCTCTCAAAGAAGAGATAGCTAGAGTCCACGTTGCAAGTAGGTAACCAAGATAAAGCACTTGTGTTCAAAAAAAGGGCAGGGCAGAAGTAGAAAACGTCATCTCCAGGTAGTCTCTCCATCAAACGTCCACAAGGAGAAGCAGCAGAAACATCACTGCGCGATGTTTTTTATCATAAAAAGGTAGTGATCAACTAGAAACTTCAGCAGAGGAACATAGAGAAACCCCTACAAAAAGCATAGATGGATAAACAAATATGCTAAAGGCCAATCTGTAGACCAGATCTCTCAAAAAATCAAGAATCCGGGAAGGGCATATGAGGACCAGGGCTCTACCCTCCCTCTCCCAAGTTGGAACTTCTAAGGCAATTTAAATCCACTCTCTGAAATTGGAAATGATTGTTCATCGGTAAAGAAAAGGAGAGGGGATTGAAGGTCTGAATTTGAAAAACATGCCAACAACAACATCAGTGATGCTTGAAGAAAAAGTAGCAAATATTTTAGAACATGAAAAAAAGTTACTTTTCATTGAGAAAAAAGACTAGTATAAACTCCGCGACCTTTTTATCAGGGAGATTCATCGTGATTGGTTATAAAGTAATGATAAGGGTGCTGGGAATGGTATAACATAATCAAATGGTGCTCGTATATTCTACTGAACCAAACCGTCTTCAAGAGTGTTTGACATCAGAATCATTATGATTCCTCTCCTTAAACCTTCACTGATGAATTTTCAGCACCATGTCAAGATTAGAAGTGGACTAATCCAGGGTAAGCAATGGAATCAATATAAAGTTACATATTCTCAATCCAATTTCCTCCAAAATCAACTTGGACAGATGGAAATTACAGGCCAGAACATGCATTAAAGTCTTATTTTTCATTTAAGGGCTTGAATGCAATCGTAGCAGAGATGAAATTTTATGTAGAGGGAGTTGAGTTATGAAAGTTTATATCCATTTCACGCGTTAGTAACCATCACCAATAATCACCACAAGTACATAATCCATCTTTAAAATGATGGAAACGGGTTGCATCCCTCACGACAATATCTCGCTTTACAATCTTGGAGATGAACTTACTGGCAATGTGGCAGTCTCCGCATACACGAAGGTTCTTTGTGATCTTGATGGTCATCCCAGCATTAGTATTGATAAGGCCAAAAGCAATTGCCAACTTTTCACTGTGACTTCCCAGCATGTCCATTTTCTCATCCTCCTCCACATCATGCAATACAAAGCTCTTGTCAGGAGTATACCCCGCCTCTTTCATCTGCCCAGCCAAGATCTCTAATGTTGCATAAATTTTCTGAGACTGAGGATGTGATCTGTCCCCTCCAACAAATGATTGAAGCTCATTATTTAGCTCAATAAAGGTGCATCCCGGTGATTTTTTCAATCCCCGGTCTTTCATTATTGCTCTCACCTTTGCTACCTCATCCCACCTGCCCACTGCTGCATAGATATTTGACAGCAATACATAATACCCAGGATTTTCAGGTTCCAAGTCAGAAAGTTGTTTTGCTACGTGTTCTCCCATGTCAACATTGGAATGAATTCTACAGGCACCAAGTAGGGCCCCCCATATACCAGCATCAGGTTTTAATGGCATTTTATGGATAAAATCATATGCCTCATCCAGCTGTCCAGCACGCCCCAGAAGATCAACCATGCAAGCATAATGCTCAAGTCCAGGTGTGATATGGTATTCTCGACTCATGCAATCAAAATAATGCCAGCCACTATCCACCATGCCTGCATGGCTGCATGCTAACAAAACACCAACAAAGGTGATATGGTTTGGTTTTAAGCCTGCCTGCTGCATTTGGCAAAAAAGTTTGACAGCATCCTCACCATGCCCGTGCATTCCATATGCCCCGATCATCGAACTCCATGAGACAACATTTCTTTCACGCATCAAGTCAAATAATTTTCTTGCAATTTCTATTTTCCCACACTTTGCATACATGGCTAAAAGGGAATTCCCAATGGAGACATCTGATTCAAATGCTTTCCTAATTATGTAAGTGTGTATACACTTCCCTTGTTGTAGAGCACCTAATTGACCACAGGCAGATACAACAATCATCAAGGTGACCGGTTCTGGTGCCATGTCTGCCAATCGCAATTGATGAAAGAGTATCAAAGCCTCATTAATAGATCCATGATGGGAATACCCCGCAATCATTGCATTCCAAGCTACTATATTTCTTATAGACATCTTGTTGAACAAATGGCGTGCAATCTGTATACTCCCACAATTGGCATACATATCTATGAGGGCAGTCCCCACAAAGACATCCGACTCAAATCCATTTTTTATTATGAAATTATGAATCAACCTGCCTTGTTGTAGACCTCGTACATGAGCACATGCTGGAAGCACGCTCACCATGGTGATAGAGTCAGGTTTTACATTTTCCATTTGCATTCGATTAAAAAGCATAAGGGCTTCACTAGCATGTCTATTCTGCTCATACCCAGCAATCATTGCATTCCATGAGACCACATCTCTCCTAGACATTTTGTGAAACAATTTATCTGCAATTTCTAAATCTCCACACTTGGCATACATAGCTACAAGAGAATTCCCTATAGAAACATCCGACTCAAAGCCATTTCTAATAATATAACCGTGTGCACACTTACCTTGTTGCAGGTACTTTAAATGGCCACATGCAGAGAGTAAACTTGCCATTGTGATTGTGTCAGGTGCAACATCTGCCAGTTGCATTTGACGGAATTGCGTTAATGCCTGTTTGTTGTGTTCATTCTGAGCATAACCAGCAATCAATGCATTCCATGAGACCACGTTTCTGTTGGTCATTTCATCAAAAAATTGTTGTGCAGTATCTACGCTGCCACATTTTGCATACATGTCAATAAGAGCAGTCCCAACAAAAACATCTGCCTCAAATCCACATTTGATCATATAATCATGTATCCACTTGCCTTTTTGCAGAGCTCCTAAATGACCACATGCCGACAGGACACTAACCAAGGTAACTGGTCCGGGCGTTATGCCTTCCAGTTGCATTTGATGAAAGAGTGCCAAAGCTTCAGCAGCGTATCCATTGTGGGCATAACCTGCAATCATAGCAGTCCATGAGACTTCATTTCCTTGAGATACCTTGTCAAAAACATGACGTGCATTCTCTATACTCCCAAATTCGAGATACAAATTTATAAGTTCAATTCCTACAAGCACATTTGATTCAAAATCATTTCTAATTGCATAATCATGAATCCATGTCCCTTGATCCAGATCCTTCAAATCAGCGTAAGCAGGAAGGACACTGGCAACAGTAATTGCGTTGGGCTTCATGTCTGCCTCTTGCATTCGATGAAAAAGTATCAGGGCCTGATGGGATTCCCCATTGCAGGCATATCCAGCAATCATTGCCGTCCAGGTGACTACATTTCTTTGAGACATTTTGTCAAACACGTCTCGTGCATCCTGTAACAGGCCGCATTTAACATACATATCGACTAGCGCAGTGCTTACAAAAACATCCGCTTCAAACCCACTTCTGACAATGTGGCAGTGAATCTGCATGCCTTCTTGCAGAGCAAAAAGGCTAGCGCAG
The DNA here is from genome assembly GCA_037957365.1 of Torreya grandis. Lineage (NCBI taxonomy): Eukaryota > Viridiplantae > Streptophyta > Pinopsida > Cupressales > Taxaceae > Torreya > Torreya grandis. The sequence goes on along the minus strand of JARHVA010001530.1, from coordinate 3,161,766 downwards.
GCCTTGAGCGCGAAAGGAAAAGTCATATTGTCGGGTTGTATACCTGCCTGCTTCTGCATTTGGTAATAAAAATAGAGGGCTTCTTCGGGAAAGCCATTGGTGGCATACCCTCTAATCATGGCATTCCACGCATAGACATTTGGTTCAGATATTTTGTCAAACAGTTGCCTTGCATTGTCGAAAGTGCCAAACGAAGTATACATGGTTAAAAGTTTTGTTTGCAGGAAAATGCTGTGATCCAATCCGCATATAACCATATGAGAATGAGCTTGTTTGAGGGAGTTGAGATTAGTGCGGCTCTGTAGGAATGAAGCATAATCCTTGGGATTGAGTGGAATACCTGAGTAGGGTATATCTCCCCATATAGGAGGCTCCTTACTCTCTGTATTGATAACTTTGGTTTTTGTTGGTCTTGATAGTCCATTGAAAGTAGCAGAAGCAGCACGTTGCTGATGGATGAGCCGAGCTTTAAAAAAACTATGGTGAAACTGTTTATAGTTGTAGCAGTCCCGGAGACCAACCATATTTATTATAGAAAGTCATGGGGAAGGCAGCTCTGTCTATACAAGTGTTCGACGGGAAGAATTTGTTTTTTTTAGAGTGTGGTCCTGTGGAAAAAGGTTTCGGCTTGCGAAGAACCCATGCATTAAAAGCTACTCTCCGGGTTTCTTTACCAGGGATGAGTCCGTTCTTCCCCGCTTTAGACAAGCTCAAGAGGGGTTGGGACCCCAGTTTTCTTTCAAGACATGGTTAGCCCGTCTCGATCGTGTGTAGCACATTGGCCTAGAGTTTAAGCTAGTTCAATTTTTATGGTGTTTAATTTACCAAGGACTTCTTCTCGGTGAAAGGTTATAAGTGTCCAAAAATTTTCAAACATTTATTTTGGTTTTGCCCAGAAGCTCAGTTTCCCTGAAGTTGGATTATTCGTTATATCAGCGTTATCACCCAAAGTCTTTTGGGATTTTTCTAATTGGCCTCCCTCTAATGTCTTTCTCTAGGAATTATGTTGTGTCATCATTCTCTTTCAACGATGGAAAGCTAGGAACAATGTTATTTTTAATCATGAGACCTGTGAAATTTCATTTTCTATTAATGAAAAGGTGGTTGTTATTTTGTCGGTTTATTTGCAAATTTAAACCCAAGTGGAGAAGATGGCTCTGGACCTCTGCCACCTGCAAGAGCTCATCAACCACTAGGGGAGTGCCCTGTGCACCATGAGTAGAGTTCTATCAGACGGTCCACCACCACTCCTCGTAAGAGGTGTAGAAGCAAAAGTTGGTTCAGAAGCAGGGCCACTTTTCTCCATGCCCTCCCGTAGGGGGTGGCTAGAGTTCTCAAAGCAAGTCTGATGTTGGTCCTTCCCAACAGTCTTTGATGAGTATTGTTGTTCCTGTGCAGCCCAGTGATGGTTGGCCTATCACTATTCATGATGACCCCCTAGATGGTTAGAATGCTCTGAATATTCCTAGCGTGGAACTCCCTGCTTGGTTGATGCTTCCCAAGGATGATCTTCCACTTCTGCCTCTTAGAGCTTTGACATGTTTCTAATGTTCTGCTTTATGGTTATTTGTAGTTGTTTGAGTCATGTCTTGATTGACAAATTTTGTGTTTTTGAGCCAGATTTATCCTCTGAAAAGGAGTTTGAGCCATGATTTGTCCAACTATTGTACTTTGTAACCTTCTATAATTATATATTTTTTAATATAATATAAAGTGTTCCAATAGTGAAAAAGTTTCGACATCTATTTTTATTGGGAGATTGGTCCCATGGAGTTGAAATAAATACAGCGAAGAGATAAAATGAATCTTTTTTTACAAAAATAGGAGCTTCACATTTTTACTCACTAGAGTTTCAGTGGTTATTAAAGACAGTTTCAAGATGCCAAAGTAAAATTGTGCATCTTCCAAACTTTATTAGCACCAATAATATTATATGGTTATGAGATTGGGGGTGGGATCTAGTTGATATAGTTCTTATTTTTTTGCTATCCAAAAACTTGCAGGGAAAATGATTAGTTCTATTTGCAATTATTTTTCCTGAACTTGGCACCCATCCCTTTCATATTTTAATTGTTTTCAATGTAGTGATATTTCTTCACATATTAAGATGTATCGCAAAAACAACAAGTGGGCATAACAAATCTTTATTCAAGGCTCTTCAATCATTTATGAAGCTATATGAATAAGGGATCAAAAACACTTGGTATGCTCAATGTGTGTCTTTTCTATAGATAATCAATGTTGATATCACTCATTTGCATCCTAATACCTTTTCTATCAACGCTCCTTACATGTTGAAAAAAGATATTTATAGAGGTATCAGATATGAGACTGACAAATCTTATGTAAAATCAACTTAGACAGAACCATCAAAACCACTGAAAACAAAAATGCGTCACTACATGGAGTACTATCTTCAAATAAAATATGGACATATTATTACTCCCAAGTACATCATGCTCTTTTTTGGTTTGAGATTTCCTTTGGGTCAATTATGGATATGGTCTCATCAGTGTTGCATGGAGTCAGAGCAAACATTAATGCATATGTAAAATTTACATAATGATTAGAAATCATATGAGCATTTTGTATTTAGGTGTCAAGTATATTACGAGATATGTGGTAAAATTTACTATCTCTTTAGAGGAAATCAATGCTCTCTACGAGATCTTATTTATTATGAGGATCAAAGATATGTACCTCTATTCATCTGAGATTGACCCAACACATACATGGCCTCCTTTAGAGTTGTCATCACAACTCTTTATTTTAAAGTTCAACTTCATACTCCTTTCTTCAACCTTAATTTCAGAGACACAAACAAACTCATTGTTATATTCAATAATCACAAATTATTTGGAGCAACATCTTAACAACTTAGCTCCTTTGTTTTATGTTTTATCTCATTTTTATCTTGCATGTTTTTATTAATACTTGTGCAAATATCTATTGGAATTGTCTTGCACTATTACTTTGTATTGAAATATGTGCAATATACTTTTTTTCTAACTTTAGTTTGAAATATACATTGCATTTTTTAAATGAAATAAACCACTTTTTTAGTTTATAATTTGTTAGAGGGTCTATGATGAGACTAATTTTATGGGGAAATTGAAATATTTATCAATTAAAAAATTATGAAAAATAATTATCTAATCCATCAAAAAAAACTATCCCCATCAAAATTACTTTTTGCATCATTATTTTATTATTTTAGAGACCAGTGTGGCAAAGAACACAAATAAGCCGTCGAATTGTCTTGAAATGCAAGATTTTTGGTCCCTCTCAACAAATAATGTCGGTTAGCCAGAGGTCCGAAAGCTGGATTAATGGCATCATTAGGATTTATAGCTTGAGAAATAATAAACAAATTATAATCATATATAATTCACTTCATCTGAATGATCAAAAATTTCATTACCATGAATAAATTATGTTACTATAAGTATAAATCAAACATTACCTAATGCTTGTGCGATGTCGTTGGCTTTCCCTGCTATATCCACTATATTGAATACTTCTTCTTCATTCAAATACGTGGCCATGTCATTAATGCTCTGGGTAAGTGCTTCTCCATGTAAATTGTAATATAGTCCTTGAAATGTTTGATCTGGAATTATTTATCTTCATTTGTATTCGTTGCACATAAATGAGTTGAGGTAGTTGATTTAGATAAAGCATGGCTGGCGAAATAAGTCAGGTAAATATTCTCCAATAAATTTTCAGCAGAGCTATATTTCAGAGTTTTTTCTGCATATGGTAATAAAATCATTATTCACTCTACTTTATACCTCAGCATAATAGTCATTGACGGGTAAGGAAGTTGTAGCTGGTAATTTAGATTAGTAGGATTTGATTTTAGGCATAGGTTGATATAGCTGAATAATATTTGTGAGGAATCATAAGCTCATAAACTAATAAGATTAAAAGATAAAACAATCAGGTAATGTGGTAGTTTGGGTATGTATGCGATTGGAATCTCTGCTTTATTGCACTATGCTGGTATAGCTGAAGTATGTTAATCAATATAAACTTTGTTTGGATGAAAACAAAAAATCATCCAAATAGATCCTCCAGGATGTGATTGTTGTTGTCTTGCAAATGGGCATACTCTTGCTAATTCAAATAGGATACTATCTAGAGGAGGCTTTTCTAGATCTATATTTACATAAATCTAAGTATAGCTCTATATAAATTAGTATAAAGTGAGATTTGTTGTGGCTATATATTCATCTAGGACATTTCTAATTCTGCTCGGTGTAATATCTCCCCACGGAATCTACAACGGTTGTAGCTTCATCCAAACTAGGACTGTGTTAAGAAGATCATCGACGAGATTAAACTTGGTTGTCCAATGCTTCAAGAAGAGCCCTGAATTGAAAAATCATATCCTTATTGACCTTCGATGAGAAGGTAGCCATAGATTATCCACTTGGCATATTGATAATATCTACTGCCCCACGGGTTTCTAATTCATGCATACCCACTCTTTGAATATGTCGATTCCAAACCTCCAAGGTAAGACCCCAGAAACCTGTATATCAGCATCCTATCTTTCAAAAACCATGGCCTTTGTTAAAACTTCTCTATGGAGCAGCGAATGTTTGGATGTGTTTCTATTTTCTGGTAACAACTGTCTGTCATGTTAGCAGGGAAGTTTGGCTTTGGCTCTGATTTAGGTCATGCTGATGTAGAAAAGAGCACCCCTATACATTTGAAAGCTTTCATCTACAATCTCATATTTGTAGGAGATCTGAGTAGGTCTAGGATGAGAATACGAGGTCGTGATTCCCTTTAAGTGAGAATATTGGAAGCTATTGAGGCTAAGATTGAGGAGGATACACCTATAATGATATCTAAAAATTAAGAAGGGAAGTTTCGATTCATATCGTGTAAAATCATGTGAGTCCAAGTTCTTATAAAGGAAGTCGATCATAATTCAAATCTCTTGATATAATTTTGTTATGTGGTTAGTTGATACTACTTGATGAAATGTACTGCATGAAAGCTTGAATTTCATGAGAGTGATTGGGCTGCAAGGAACTAAACTAATATAACTAAGCCATGATCTTTAAGATGCTGGAAAGTGAGAATTTCTAGATCAACCACCATAATCATAGTGAGCAAGTTAGAATTTTGGTACTGGAAATTATCAAGTAGATTAATGAAATCACACCTAAGCTTAGAGAAGGCACAAATGATTTCAAACAACATGTTAGTTGAAGATCCAAATGAAGACCCATGGTCTTGATTTTTCCATTATTAGCTAAACTTTTAATGTCTATACGTACAGACTAGACAAATGTTTGTTCTTATATATATTTAAATCTAATTATATATAGCATCTTAGTCTTATACACTTGACAAATACCAATTAGAGCTCTACCTTTTAGTTCTAGACTTTCATGTTGCTAGAAGGCTCATATTCACCATCTCACTGTGCCTAACTATTTATATCATAAACTGACCCTATCATTATAATTTTGTAAATCCCTTGTACATTACAACAAGCTTAAAATATGATTTATAACCTTCACTATCAGTTACAGACCTTCAATAATTTTCTATCATATTAGACACTAACATCCAAATAGGGACACTAGCGTTGATGCTAAATTTTTAAATTCCTTATGTAGTGTGTGTACCTTAAAAGTCATCCAAATTTAAAATCTTTCAAAACGTATGGGTCAGACTATTTATCTTATCTAACCCTTATGCAATATATTTTCAATGTGTGGTATAAATACAAATCAAATCTTACTCATTATCTATCTAGCAAATACCAAACAAGCATTTATTCAAGCTCATTCAATCAATCACACAACTGAATTTTAATGCCTTATTATTCCTTAATTATATATCATTCATACGAGTCGTCATATTACAGAATTGAAGGATTCAAAGAACAACTCATGAGAAATATTTTTCAAGTTACAAGCTAGATCATTGCATGCCCTTGCATATAGCATATTGCACCCTTGTGCACACACAAACCCATACTTAGGGGGAACTACATATGTATAACACCCTCTTCTTAGTATTGCCTATATATGTAGCACTCATTGACAAATGGGTCCTTGAGGTTAGCTCAACTTCATGAGCCCATTAACCTATTTTTGCCAAGGTAACATGACCTAAGGTGAAGAACTAAAGTTTAAGTTATATATAGTCATATAGACCCTATGCATATGATCCAAACATATCAACAGAAAGGTGATAGAAAAATCTAACAAGAATGGTGTTCACTTATAAATACAATGAATATTTCATACTGGATAGAATTATTGAGCCATGGATAAAAATATAAATGCTAGTGTCCATAGGGCAACGATGGTGTCCAGGTATTTATAAAATCTGATGACGATATCTTGAGTCATCAGTCTGCCTATTTCTACCCCTGTAAATCTCAGATCCACCTATGCATCTACAAACAAGATAAGTATTATCTCTTCTTTGTGTTGTAATTATCATAATATCAATTGGCATTATACTTTCTATATTGTTGATTTTTTAGATTCAGTATATTGTATTATTTGAATTAATTTAATTGGCTTATTTTAGAGTAGTTTTAGTCATCTTTTTGATTAGGCTATTTTAACCCCTTAACGATTATAAATCCAAAACATCAAAAATGGTTAAATATTTGGTGAACCTGACATATGTGTCTTCATGTGCAAACCCTAGCTTGCCCTAGGGTTTTCAGCCTTCCAAAGTTTCAACTTGTTGTAGTTATACAGGTCTGAATTTTCTTTTCTTTTATACTTGGCATATTTTTTTCCTTTATAATCAATGAAAATTTTTAAGAAATATTGTTTTGAAATGGAAGCTAAGGAAGCCTTAATCAATCATCTAAATATAAATTAGGAATTAATTGATGCTTTATTTTATGTTACACGAGATCAAATCAATAAAATTTATAAGGCTAATGCATCCACATCTAAGAATGGTGTATCTTAGATGGCACTACTATAGATTCAATCCTAATATCTCTTCTTGCAAGTATAACATTTTATACTACATCTAGTGGGGGCATGGGATATGTTTTCAAACCATTATTTCCTAAAGATCAAACAAATATTGATACACCCTCCATGGAAATAATTAATATTTCAACTCAATTACTGATTTCAATGCCTACATCAACACAAGTGGTGTTTTCATCCCCTTTGTTGACTTCCCAAGTATCAAATCTTAATCTCAATGGGTCTACTATGCAAACTCTTATCTAAGTTATTCAAGCTTTGGAAGCTAATGTTGCCAACATTGAGCACAATGCTTTGAAATGAACTCATGCTATTTATTCACAAGATGTATTATATAATCCTCTTGCACTTGTGATATCTTTGCACCATTTTCTAATTGGTTCTATTGCATCCAAGTTCAAATTTTATAATGGCAATGGTGATCCTGAACATCATATCCAATCTTTGATAAAAACACAAACTAGTTAAGTAAAATATCAATAGACATAAAACTTATAAATTATCTAAAATCAAACTTGTTTATTGATTCTCATTGAATGAATAAAATATTATACAATATCCTTTAAATAAATCTCAACTCGAAATTGGAATTGACATTCATAATTAAAAAATCTAAATAAATCAAAATCTACCTAAAGCCAACTGACCTATGCAATTTTTAGAAAATTATTATTTTTAGTAACTTTCCTCTTCTAGCAATTTTTCAACCACTATTTTTAGTAAGTTTTGCATGCAAGCTTAGATGGGTCTAAAAATATCTATTTATTCTAAACACTTAAATTTATCTAATTGAGAGATTTTAATTGAAGTTCATGTTCAGGTACAAAAATATGTTATTTATTAAAATAGAATAATCCTAAAAGAAATATTAAAATTTAGTTTTGGACCATTAAATGGTCATGTATGGCCTTCAAAAAGTTCTAAAAATGTCTATAACTAGATAGGGTCATTTATGGTTGAATTAAAAATTTTGAGGTGATTGTTTTGGCATAAATGAGAGCTCAAACAAAGTTATGTCAAAAATTATAGCCTTATAAAGTTCGGTCTCTACATCAATATTTCTTTGCAACATGCCTTGATTATGCTTCGAATGATAAAATTTTGACCAAATTATTTCCAAGGATCCTAAAAGACTATGTTTTAAGATGGTTATATTATTTACTAATCTAATCAATGAAAGCATTCAAACCTCTAGCGCATCAATTTCTAAGACATTTTTCTATCAACATCACTAAAAAGATGTCATATGCACAAATTGCTAAGATCAAACAAGGAACCAATGAGCCTATTAATGAATATGTCTTAAGGTATAAGACAATGTTGGCCAAAATGATAGATCAAATGACAGATAAAGAGGTTCAAGACATCTTTAAGCAAATCTTTCTTGCACCGTTAAATGAGTATATTATCTTCAAGAATTTTGAATATTTTGATGACTTATGCCATATTGTTTGATATCGTTAAATGAAGCTTATTTCATTAAACAAACTTAAGTATGTAGCAAACACACTAACTACATCCACCACCAAGTTTCATTTTAAAACAAGCTATAACGTAAAACATGTTGAGGATAAAAAAGAAGCAATTGCAATGATTAATAATCTATGAAGTTGTGTGAATAAGGGATTAGGAACACTTGGTATGCTCAATGTGTGTCTTCCCGTATAAGTAATCAATATTGATATCACTCATCTACATCCTAATACCTTTTCTATCAACATTCCTTACATTTAAAAATAGATATTCATAGAGGTATTAGATATGAGACTTATAAATCCTATGTAAAATTAACTTAGACAAAACCGTTAGAACCACTAAAAATAAAAATATATCACCATATGGAACACCATCTTCAAATAAAATATGGGTGTATTATTACTCTCAAGTATACCATGCTCTTTTTTCATTTGAGATTTCCTTTGGGTCAATTATGGGTATGCTCTCATCATCTTTACGTAGAGTCAGAGCACTTTCTTTGGCAACATTAACGCATATGTAAACTTTACATAATGAACCGAAATCATATGAGCATTTTGTATTTAGGTATCAAATATATTATGAGATCTATGGTAGATTTTACTACCAATTTAGAAGAAATCAATGCTCTCTATGAGATCTTATTTATTATGAGGATCAAAGATATATAGCTATGCTCATCTAAGAGATGACCTAACACAGGGATGGCCTCCTTAAGAGTTATCAACACAACTCTTTGTTTTATAGTTCAACTTCAAACTCCTTTCTTCAACCTTAATTTCAGAGGTGCAAACAAACTCATTGTTATACTTAGCAATCACAAATTATTTAGAGAAAGATATCAATGACTTAGCTACTTTGTTTTATGTTTTATCTCCTTTTTATCTTGCATGTTCTTATTGATAATTATTGTGCATGTATCTATTAGAATTGCCTTGTACTAATAATTTGTATTGAAATATATGGAATATAATTTTTTCTATCTTTCTAAAGTTTCAACATTAGGTTTGAAATATACATTGCATTTTATTAAAATAAAAAAAGATCATCTTTTTAGTTTGTGATTGGTTAAAGGTCTATGATGAAACTAGTTTTATTGGGAAATTAAAACATGTGTTAATTAAAAATTATGAAAAACAATTATCTTATCCATAAAAAAAATTTCCCCATCAAAATTACATTTGACATCATTATATTATGATTTTATAGACCAGTTTGGTAAAGAACTCAAATAAACACTCAACATCTCTATAGAATGTAAGATTTTTGGCCCCTATGAACAAACAATGTTGGCTAGTTAGAGGTCTAAAAGCTTAACTAATGTCATCATTAGGATTTGCACCCTAAGAAATAAAAAACACATAATAAACAAATTATAATCATATATAATTCACTTCATCTAAATGCTCACAAATTTCATTACTATGAATAAACTACATTACTACAAGTATAAATTGAACATTACCTAACACCTACACTCATGGACGTCATTGGCTTTCCCTACTATACCCACTATGTTGAATACTTCTTCTTTCAAATATGCATCTATTTCATTAATGCTCTAGGTAAGTGCTTCTCCATGTAAATGATAATATAGTCCTTGGAATTTTTGATCTAGAATTGTTTATCTTCGTTTCTACTTCTTGCACAGAAATGAGTTGATGTAGTTGCTTTAGATAAAGCATGGCTAGTAAAACAAATTAGGTAAATATTATTTAACAATTTTTTGATAGAGCTATTTTTTATAGTTACTTATGCATATGGGAAATAAAATCATTATTCGCTTTAGTTTATACCTCAGCACAATAGTCATGGATAGGTAAGGAAGTTGTAGTTGATAATTTAGTTTAGTAGGAGTTGATCTTAGGCATAGTTTGATATAACTGAATAATATTTGTGAGGAATCATAATCTCATAAATTAAAATATAAAACAATCAGGTAATGTGGTAGGTTGGGCAGGTAGGGGATTGGAATCTCAACTTTATTACATTATACCGGTATATTTGAAGTATGTTAATCAGTAAAAACTTTGTTTGGATGAAAACAAAAAATCACCCATATAAATTCTTTAGGATGTGATTGTTGTTATCTTGTAAATGCCCATACTCTTTCTAATTCAAATAGGATATTATCTAGTAGAGGCTTTTCTAGATCTATATTTACACATATCTAAGTATAGCTCTATATCAATTACTATAAAGTGATCTTTGTTGTGGCTATATATTCACCTAGGACATTTCTCATTCTGCTCAGTGTAATCTCTCCCCATGTAATATGCAACAAAATTGTAGTTGCATCCAAATTAAGAAGATCATCGATGAGATTGAACTTGGTTGTCCAATGCTTCACAAAGCTCCATAAATTGAAATATCATATCCTTATTGACCTTGGATGATAAGGTATAAATAGATTATCCACTTGGCATATTGAGAATAGCTATTGGGTTATGGGTAAATAGCTCATGCATGCCCACTCTTTGAGTATGTTAAGTCCAAGCCTCCAAGGTAAGACCCCAAAAACATGTATATCAACATCCTATATTTCAAATACCATGGCCTTTATTACTTATTTATGGGGAAGGGAATGTTTAAACGTGTTTCTATTTTATGGTAATAATTATCTATCATGTTAGCCAAGAATTTTGGCTTTGGCTCTAATTTAGGTCATGTTAATGTATAAAAGGGCACCCATATACATTTGAAAGCAATCTTATACAATCTCATATTTGTAGGAGATTTGTTCAGGTATAGGATGAGAATAGGAGGTCATGATTCCATTTAAGAGAAAATATGGGGAGATATTAAAGCTAAGAATGAAGAGGATACACCCAGAATGATATCTAAAAAATTAAGAAGGGAAGATTTGATTCTTATCATGTTAAATCATGCGAGTCCAAGTTATTTTAAAGGAAGTCTATCACAATTCAAATATTTGATAAAATTTTATTTTTTGGTTAGATGAGAGTACTTGATCTAATGTATTCTACAAAAGCTTGAATTTCATGACAATGATTGGGCTGCAGAGGAACTAAACTAAGATAGCTAAGCCATGACCTTTTAGATGATATAAAGTGAGAATCTATAGATTAGTCACCATAATCATAGTGAAAAAGTTATAATTTTGGTGTTATCAATTATCAAGGAGATTAATGAAATCACACCCAAGCTTAGAAGAACAAACGATATTAAACTACATGCCAGTTGAAGATCCAAATGAAGACCCATGTTGGTTTTGGTTTTTCCATTGTTGGTCAAAATTTTGATGTCTACAAGTACAAATTAGAGTGATATTTTTTTCTTGTAGATAATAAAATATAATTATATATATCATCTTAATCTTGTACACTTGACAAATACCAATCAGAGCTCTACCCTTCAGTTCTAGACCTTCATACTACTAAAAGGCTCGCATTCACCATCTCATTTTGTCTAACTATTTATCTCATGGAACAACACTTTAATTATGATGATGAAAATACCTTATACAATACAACAAGCTTAAAATATGATTTATATCCTTCACTATCAGTTACAAACCTTTAAAAAAATTCTATCATGTCAAACACTAACATCCAAATAGGGACACTAGTGTCGATGCTAGTTTCCAAATTCCTTGTCTAGTGTTCGTACCTTAAAAGTCATCCAAATTTAAAATATTTTAAAATGTATGTGTCAGAATATTTATCTTATCTCACCCTTATATGATATATTTTTAAAAGGTGTGGTATAAATGCAAATCAAAGCCTACTCGTTACCTATCTAGCAAATACCAAGCAAGCACCTATTTAAGTTCATTCAATCAATTGCACAATTGAGTTATACTACCTTATTCTAACTTATTTATATATCATTCATATGAGTATTCATATTACAAGTTTGAAACATTCAAATAACAACTCATAAAAAATATTTTTCAAGTTACAAGTTAGATCATTGCATGCCCTTGCATATAGCATATTGCACCTTTGTGCACAGAAGCCCGCACTTAGGGGAAAATTACATATTTATAAGGCCCTCTTTATAGTATTGGATATGTATGAAACACTCATTTAAAAATAGGTCTTTAAGGTCAGCTCGACCTTGTGAGCTCATTAACCCATTTTTGGCAAGGTAACATGACCTAAGGTGAAGAATTAGGGTTTGAACTATATACAATCATATAGAGCATGTGCATACAATATAAATATATCAACAAAAAGGTGAAAAAAAACCATAATATACATAGGTGGTCACTTTTAAATACAATGAATATTTCATACCAGACATAAGCATCGAGCCATAGAGAGAAACATGGATGCTAGTGTCCACATGTTGATATTGGTGTCCAGCTATTTTCAAAATCTGACAATGAGATCCTGAGCATTAATCTACCTATTTCTACATATATACATCTCAAATCCACCTACACATATATAAAAAAGATAAGTATTCTCTCTTCTTTGCATTTCAATTATCATAATAACAATTGGCATTGTACTTTCTACATTTGGTAATTTTTTAGATTCAATATATTGTGTTATCTGAATTGATTTATTTGTCCTGCTTTAGAATAGTTTTATTCATCCATCTAATTAGGCTATTCTAACCCCTTAACACTTACAAATATAAAACATCAAAAAGGAATAAACATTTTAGTGAACCTAATATATGTGTCTTCTTGTGCAAATCGTAACTTACCCTAGGGTTTTCAACCTTCTAAGTTTTCAACTTATTGTAGTTATTCAAGTATAAATTTTCTTTTCCATTATACTTCTCATATATTTTTTTAATTTCTAATCAATAGAAAATTTTAATAAACATTGTTTTTAAATGGAAAATAAGGAATCCATAATCAATCATCTAAATTCAAATCAGGAATTAATTGATGCATTATTGTATGTTACAAGAGATGAAATCAATAAATTTTATAAGCCTAGGGCATCCACATCCAATAATGGTGAATCTTTAGATGCCACTAATATAGATTCAATCCCAATATCCCTTCCTCAAACACACCATTGCATAATACATCTAATGGGGGCATGGGATATGTTTTCAAACCATTGTTCCCCAAAGATTAAACAATTATTACTATATCCTCTATGAAAACAATTAAGACTTCAACTCAATTACCAGTTTCAATGCCTACATCAACACAAATGGTGTTTTCATCCCCTTTGGTGATTTCCCAATTATCAAATCTTAATCCTTATGGGTCTACTATGTAAACTCTTCTCCAAGTTATTCAAGGTTTCAAAGCTAAGGTTACCAACATTGAGCAAAATGCTTTGAAATGAACTCATGCTATTTTTCACAAGATGTATTACATAATCCTCTTGCACCTAAGATATCTTTGCACTCTTTTCCAACTGGTTTTTTTGCATCCAAGTCCACATTTTATGATGGTAATGGTGATCTTGAACATCATCACTAATCTTTGATGAAAACACAGACTAGCTAAGCAAAATATCAATAGCCATAAAACTCAAAAATTGTGTAAAAACAAACATCTTTGTTGATTCTCATTGACTAAATAAAATATTATGTAAGAGTATTTAAATAAATATCAAATCGTAGTTAGATTTGACATGCATAATTAAAATATATACTAACTCATGTAATTTTTAGAAAATTGTTGGTTTTAGTAATTTTCGTCTTCTAGTTATTTTAATGGTTATTCTTAGTAAGTTTTTCATGCAAGCTCGAATGGGCCTATTAATCTCCACATATCTTTTAAACACTAAAATTAATTGAGTGGATTAATTTCAACTGAATTGCATGTCCAGTTACAAAAATATTTTATTTCTAAAAATAGAAAATTATTGAAAAAAATATTAAAATGTAGTTTTGGACCCTTAGATGGTCATGTATGGCCTCCTAAAATTTCTAAAATTATCCTTAATTGGATAAGTTTGACTTTTAATGAAATAAAAAATTTAAGTCAATCATTTTGGCGTAAATGAAAGCTCAAATGGAGCTATGAATCAAAAGTTATGGCCTATAGAAGTTCCGTCTCTTATCAATCTTTCTTTACAACATGCCATGACTATGCTTCAAATAATAAAATTTTGACCAAATTATTTCCAAGGAGCCTAAAAGACTATGATTTAAGATGGTTTTGTGATTTATGAATTGATTAGTGAAAGCATTCAAATCTCTAGCACATCAATTTCTAGCACATTTCTTTATTAACATCACTGAAAATATGTCATGCACAAATTGCTAAGATCAAACAAGGAACTAGTGAGCCTATTAATGAATATGTCTTGAGGTATAATATCATATTGACCAAAATGATAAATCTAATGGCAAATAAAGAGATTCAAGACATCTTTAAGCAAAGTTTACTTGCACCTTTAAATAAGTTTATTGTCTTCAAAAAGTTTAAATATTTTGATGACTTATGCCATATTATTTAATATCATGAAATGAAACTTATTTCATGAAAAAAACTTAAGTATGTATCAAACACATTGACTACATACACTACCAAGTTTCATATCAAAACAATCTATAAGGTAAAACCTACTGAGGATAAAAAGGAAGCAACTGTAGTGGTTAATACAATGTCACAACAACCTAATCAGTTCATCTAATCCAATGCACTTATGAGATAATTTACACAATTACCTAAGTCTATAGATTTGTTACTTAAGAATATTTTAGAGTGTCATCTCATATATCTCCCTCCTCCTATAGAGTTTGATACAAGTCAACCTCTACTAAAAGGATATGATGTTAATGCATATTGTGACTATCACCAAGGCATCATGCATTCCACAAAAAAATGTTATACCTTGAAACACAAGATCCAAGATGTTATTAATAATAAATAACTTAGATATGATGATCCTCTAAAGGATTTAGGGTCACAACCTGGTGACCATCAAAACCAAAATATGTTTAATGATCCATTACGAGATCATTCTAAGAAAAATTCAGAACTGCAAATGGCATATAATGCACATCCTCCACCACATTATGGGTACCCATTAGATGGGATTATTGACACACTTAAACACACTATATGGCATATGGTTCAGATACCTTCTATTACATTCAATGATAGTGAAATTGTGTATGATGATTCAGATATTCACTCAATGTTTATTAAAGCATACCTTGATCATCAACCTATACATAGTTTATAGTTTATAATGATTCTAGTCAGAACATATGTACCATGATGTTAGTCACACATTTTGGATATACACATGATAATTTATAATCTTCGACCCAAACAGTCAGAGCATTTGATAGGACATCACAATAGAATATTGGTGAGATTGATTTACCTTTACAAGTTAATCCAGCACATGTGATCACTACCTTTTCCATTCTAGCATACATGGGAATTTGATATGTTATTCAGATAACCTTGAATACATAAAATTTACATGATACCTTTCATAGTCCATGGGTGCATTAAATACATTCATACCAACATGATAATTACAATTTCTATAATTCCATATGAATATCCACTTGAACAAGAGAATTTTATTCCAAGACAACTAATTATAAAACATACTAAGATTAATCATGCACAAAATGGTAAGAAATAAGCAATCCCCTTTCCTAGATGGATGATAATTGCACTAAAGATACACAGTGGACTCTATGGAGTCCTTATCTACACCTACATGGTCCACCCAGTTGCTAAGATCAAATAAACATCTTTTATTTATAGTTGTACTAAAGAAACCATAGAGAACTAAATAGTTAGTGTCATATTATGTGTTCTTTGTTTTTTCATGCCTTTAATTGAAGTTGTGTGTCATGAGATAAATCCAAATTTATCATTAGAAGGAAAATTTCCTAACATATAAACTTTACTATTTATTAGATTATGTTTGATGTGATTTTGGTTTACATCTGATAAATTAGTGACATCATTCAATGTTGATCTTACTCCTGCATGATTCAATGTTATGTTATTTTATTTTAGTATACTACTACTACAGAGTGTGGGAGCTTGGTTAGGGTTGATTTGTGTATTAAATTTATAATAAGACAGTTATATTTGGGTTTAGAGTGGTGAATAATAAACCATATTAGAATTATGTGCATTTACACAATAATGAAACTATGAAGAAATATTAATTAAATTATAAATAAACCATATTATAATTATAAATCCTATCCAAAAAACCCTAAGCTGAAAACCCTAATTAAATTAAACCATAAATAAAACATAATTTTACAAACTAGCTATTATTGGTGTGAAAAGGGTTCTCACCCAAACTAGTTTTACCTTTGGGTGAGTTTTACACTTATTCACTTTAAGTTTATTCAAGACTTCATAATGTGAACATATGTTGAGTACATGATTAAATGGTTAATTATATGCACATGTGTTTGTGCACATGTATTTTTGCATAATTTAGTCACTCCATATGTGTGAACCACACCCCACCATGGATTGTTCACCACTTTGTCCCTCACTTTGGTGTGTGCACATAGTGGTGACATACCCAACTTTGGTGTGTGCACATGGTGATGACATGTCCACTATGGGTTGTCCACCCCACTCTTTCTTTCATATATATTGAGCACTCTAGTAGTGCATTTATAATGAGGAAATGAAGAATTAATGAATGAAGGAATTCATACATTTGCTTTGCTCAAAGTTTTGCATTATGATAAAAATACGGTCTATTCTTATCGTTCTTATTTCTTATCATAAATTTTTTCCATATGACTGTTAGATTCTAGCATAATATCTCATGGTACCAGAGCTAGTTAAGTGCCTAAGGTAGCCTTGTAGGGTTGAAATATGTCAAATTTTTTTATTGCTAAGTATGCTCTTATCTTGCATCCGTAGGATGGTCGTGAGAATCAGAATGGTATAAAAGGAAAAGGTAGATTTAGAGGGGGGTTCCTATTGAGTTTTATTTTAGGTTAGTCTTAGAGCTTGTTGAAGCACAATGAAGCTCTTCATCTCATCCAAAGTGTTCAAGAAGGCAACTTCTCCTCCTATTTCATTTTAGTTGAACATTGGAGGCTTCATTGTTGAAGGCAGTTTTTAAGAGGATTTGTGTGCATCTGAAAAGCATTAAGCAGATTGAAAGAGTGAATTGAAGGTTTTTTCTCAAAAAATATATTTTTTGCCTTCCAATTGAAGATTTGTTCCAAATCCTCTTCCAAATCTAGCTTCTTAAAAATATGCGTTTTCCGGTTTCCTTGTAATTTTTTTATTTTTTAGTTTTTATTGTAAATAAAATAAAATAAAAAATAGTTTTTTGGTCAAAAATTAGAAATATAGAAAAAATATTTTTTTATATTAAAAAAAATATATATATATATAAAGAGTTTTTTATATTGAAAACCAAAAATATAATAATAATAATAATAAGACACACGCCTTATGTATATAGGTCACACAGTCTGCACCAAAAGCCAAATCCTTGGTTTAGGCGTTGCCCCAACTCCAAAGCCTATGGCCTTTTAGTGGGGGTTTGCCCCACTACCAAGGCCTAGGATTTTAGTGGGGCTTCACCCTACCACCAAGGCTAGGCCTGTGGTGGGAGGCTCCACCTCCTCCCAAGGTGTTTGACCTTCACAAGTTTTTTAAGTTTTAGAAAAAAAAATGAAAAACATTTTTTTATATTTTTTTCAAAAAAAACAAACATGCCAAAATTGTTGGTTTTTGGGTTGTTGGCAACACAAAGACATTTTCCATGCCCATGTAAATTGGTCAAGTTTTGCTGGTGGTCCAAATTGACAATGAATTTTTTATTTATGGTTTTATCCCTCACATGAAAAATGCAAGATTTTGAATTTTGTGGTAAAAATTGGTAGCTCACCAAATTGGTCAAAGATCCTCTAAACTTGGTGACATTTTCATTAACTTTGGTGGATTTATAAATTTGGCATGAATTTCATTAAATTTGGAAAATTTGTGGGTGACCCCTTCTGTAATGCGCATGGTAATTTGGCAGTTTTATTTCATCGGTGAATATCTTAAGCTCTGGACCTCCAAATGACAAGCAATTTTTTTTTTTTTTTTGGCTATTTTTCTACACTCTTCATAGTGGAGTAGACAAATTTTGCATTTGATTAGTGGTTTTTTTAAGTTGGTACTTTTTCACAAGCCTTGTGATCGTGCCATCCATTTTGGACCTTTTAGAACTCCATTTGGGCTCATCCAGAACCCATTTTCAATGTAATTTTTTTTTAAAAGTGCATGGAAACATGTAATTTATAGTTGTGTTATTCAACTATATCATTTTATTACAAAATTTTAACTTACACACCATTATCTTCTTTTGACCATTGTAACAAATTGTAATAAATACCACTTAGCTATTGTTGCAAGTAGAATTTGTAACCACACTACTTATAAAGTGCCAAAATCATTTTTATTTGGGGAAAAGTTCTTCATTTAATGGATTCTAAGGGGTTGTGTTTGTGTACTTGTATTCAATTTTGTGTGCTTACATTCCTTTTACCATGGGTAATCTAAATTTTTCTTTATTAACTCTGTATAACTACAACACGTGAAAATTGCATGTGCGGAGTGCACTGATATGAAAAACATATACCCACTATATAGAGGGAACATTTCTCAAACCCACTGATCCAAAATAAAAGAATGTTTGGTTGATTTAACACATAAAGATACTTGGGTATTTGTGTACATTCATTTCACTTGATATTCTATTTCATATTGATCAATGTAAAACCCCTAAGCAGGCATGAGACATCCTTAAAAAATTATATGGTCAAATTAATGAGGTTAGGGGGTATCAAATTGATAATGAACTCTCTAATCTCAATCCATCTTATTTTGACAATATTCAAGACTATGTCACTAAGGTGAATGAACTCCACGCATAACTCAAAGAATGTGGACTTGATAAAAAGATGTTCAATTAGTTTTCAATGTGTTTGGTAAACTTCCTACTGAATATTTTACATTTGTATCTAGCTTTCATACTCATCAGCTAACAATGGGCTAGGCCTATGTTATGTCCACATTTGAGTCCTTTACTAAAATTATAATGCTTGAGAAAACCAAGTTGCTCACTATGGTTCTTTTTAAACCATCTAAGTTGCAAGCATTAATGATGGGACCTCCTCAACATTCAAGAGGTTCTAGGCAGTAAAAACAATAACTATCCAAGCCAAAGAAAGCACCTCCACAGTCTTCACATCCTACACCAGTAGTATCAAAGTCTTACAAGAAGCAAAAGGATTTTTAAAAAAAGGGAAGACCACCTTGATCATACTACAATAAAATTGGTTATGATGAGCATCAGTGTCATGCTAAGTAACTTGATGAATTGAAGATTTTGCTCAAGAAGAAGAATATCAATTTGACATCATCTTATACAAAGGAGTCATCTCTTTATACTTCTTCACAATAAAATAAATGGAAAGGTCAAGCACTTGTCACAAACGACAAGTCTTCTTAACAATGAATACTTGACTCAGGGGACACACATCATATGGGTTCTAATCGAGAATAGTTTTCCTCATTGGAAGTTGTTCATTGCCTCACATTCTCATAGTAAATGATACATCAATAGAAGTTATTGGAAAAGAATCAATTACAATGCAAGAAGGCACTTTTTTGGATGTACTCTATGTTCCATATTTATGTGCCAGCCTTCTCTCAATCTACCATATTACACATCTTGAGAATGGAAAAAATTTCAGTTTTTCCTTGACTCAATAAAAATTCAAGATCTCAAGGATGGCGATTTAGTTGTAATGGGAAATTTGATTGTGAGTCTCGATTATATGTATTATCCCATTTTGTGCCTCATTCCCCTTTTACTACTTTACTCACTCATATAGATTTTGTGAGCAAAGTATGGCATGAACATTTTGGCCATCTTAACTATCACTACCTTCAACAGTTCAACTCAAAGGATATGGTACAAAGACTCCCTCCCATCTAATTTTCCAATGGCACATGTTTAGGCTATAATTGGTAAACATCCAAAAGAGAAATTTAACAAAGGGTTATCTTGAAGGGCTTCACAAGTCCTTGAATTGGCTCACAATGATCTTATGGGTCGATTCCCCACATTGTCTTTAAGTAAAACCTATTATGTCCTCACTTTCATTGATGACTATTCATAATTTACTTGGGTCTACTTCCTTTGTCATAAGAGTGAAGTCTTCAATTGTTTTTAAGACTTCAAGGCTCATGATATAAAAAAGCCTAAAAAATATCTCAAAATTCTCTGCACAGATAATGGTTGAGGATATGTGAATCACCACTTTGAGCAATTCTACACACTTTAAGGGATCTACCTTCAATATTTCATCATCTACACACCCCAACAGAATGATGTTGTCGAATGGAAGAATCATACCCTGAAGGAAATTGTAACTTACATTATCCATGATTATTATCTTGGTCCATAATTTTGAATTAAAGCTATTAATTATGCCACTCACATTCAGAATCACATTCCTCATAAAGCCTTGAAAGGTATGACTCTTTTTAAAGCTTGGTGTAGTCAGAAACCTATTATAAGACATTTTTAATCCTTCGTATCGCTTACATTAGCATGCATTCCTTCAAAGAAATGATAGGATCTACAATAACAAAGTCAACATTACCTTTTTGTTGGCTATTCTAATAGTGTCAAGGGATATCAGCTCTTGGATCCATAGTCTAAAGAGATTTTCATTGCTAAGAGTGTTAGGTTTGAGGAGATAGTTTCTCCATTGTCCTTTAATACTCCACCTCCTCCATACATAGTTGAATCAGATGATAGTGACTCAAATGATGTATCTTCACCTCCACAAGAGCCATATTTAACATCTATTGTAACCCCATATTCATCATCTCCTCAATAGGTTTGATAGACTCTTCAGTCAGCAGGCACCTTTGTTGGGGATCCTTCAGCCACTTAGAGGATTTGGTCACAACATCTCCATATTCCACATGTATACATTACACTTGATTAAGATCTAATATATTTTTTTGAAGCATCTGGTCATGCTGAGTGGGACTCAGTAATGGAGGAAGAGTCTATTTACTTGATGAAGAACAATACTTGGGATTTAGTCCCCCTTTCCAAAGGGAAGGAAAAAGGTTCATTGTAAGTGGATCTACCAAACCAAATATGTAGAAGATGGAACTATTGATAAGTTCAAAGCATGCCTTATTTCCAAAGGTTTCTCATAAGTTTCTGGTGTTGAATACATCAAGACCTTTTCACCTATTGCTAATATGAGCTCCATTTGCTTGACTCTTACTATTGTTGCAGTTCATGCATTAGTTGTACATCAAATGGATGTGAAGAGTGCATTTCTTCACAAGGATACTCAAGAAGAAATATACATGGATCACCATAAGGTTTCATTGAGGACTCTTCTTTGGTCTGTCTCTTGTATAAGTCTCTCTATGGCCTCAAATAGGCCCCTCAAGCTTGGTATGCCAATATGGATTCATTTCTTCTCTTGACTAGATTTTCACACTGTCACTCTAATCCCAATGTCTACATTTTGAGATAGAATGACTCCCATTTACTATTATTCCTCTACATTTATGACTAAATAATTACTGGGAGTTATTCATCCATCATTGATAGAGTCAAAACAACTTTGCACGAGCACTTAGCTATGATTGACTTGGGACTTTTGCACTACTTTATCAAGATTGAGGTCACTTAATCTTTTTCTAGGAACACTCTTGCTCAATCCAAATATGTTATCGATATTCTATATTGATTCAACATGGTTGATTGTAAGTCTGTACTAACTCCTTTTCTGTCTAGAGTTAAGTTTGAGGTAAAGTGTTCCACTCTACTAATTGATGCCACTTTGTATCATCAACTTGATGGAAGTCTCATCTATTTAATGGACACTGACCCTGACGTTTATTTTGTAATTATTGTGATCTCTTGCTTTATGCAAGATCCACATGAACTTCATTAGAAAGTGGCCAAATGCATCTTACATTACACCCAATGCGCTCCTTGACATGGGATACACTATGCAGTAGGGATGAGTCTAGACTTGGTTAGATATGTAGATTCTTATTGGGCTAGTGATTTTAAGGATCATAAGTCCACATCCAATTACAAATTTCACCTTGGTTTAGGCCCCATTAGCTAGTAGAGTAATAAGCAACATGTTATTGCTCTATTTTTTATTGAAATTGAGTATCAGGGGCCATTAATGATGTTACTAAGGCTATTTGGCTTTAGAATATTTTGATTGAGTTCAACATCAATATTCCATGGCCATATATCATCCTTTTTGATAATCAGAATACCATTCAAATCTCAAAGAACCTATTTCATCATCAAAGGTCTAAACACATCGAGATCCATATGTACTACATCAGGGAGCTTATTCAAGAGTAGGTCATTGATCTAAACTATTTTCCTATGACAGAGCAATTTTTAGATATATTCACCAAACTTTTCATTGAGAATAAGTTATATCACTTGTGAACTCTCTTAGGGGTTCAAGACATTACTTCAAGGGGGTCACCTAACCTTCCTATATTATCCTCTCATGCGGGGAGTTTTTCCCTACAAGTTTTCTCCTTCTCTTATGTTTTGAGGGGATTAGTTGTACATGGGTACCTCATCAGGCCTTATTGCCAAGACCCATTTATTATTTTTTCATGAGTTTTTAACTCCCAATTTGTACTTAAGTGGGGTTTTGATGTGAAAAGGATTCTCACCCAAACTAGTTTTGCCTTTGGGTGAGTTTTACACTTATTCACTTTAACTTTACTTAGTACTTAATAATGTGTACATATGTTTAGTGCATAATTAAATGGATAATTATGTATAAATGTGTTTATGCACAATCTAGTCACTCCACATGTGTGTACCATACCCCACCATGGGTTGTCCACCACTTTGTCCCCCACTTTGGTGTGTGCACATGGTGATGACATTCCTACTATGGGTTGTCCACCCCACTCTCTCCTTCCTATTTATTGAGCACTCTAGTAGTGTATTTATAATTAGTAAATAAGGAATTAATGATTGAATAAATTAATGCATTTTATTTGCACATGATTTTTGCATTCTAATAATAATACAATCTAGTCTTATCATTCTTATTCTCTAGAATAAGTGCTTCCCATAGGACTGTTAGATTCTAGCCTAATCTCACAGTTACAATTCCATATTATATAACCATACATTTTTCACAAGTTTTCAACAATGGATTCATCTTCTTGTGCCCTATAATAACTATACATCTAGGTATCCACATGTGCAATTGGGTTCATTAGAGTATATTATAGTTGCATATGGAAATATAATAAGAAGTGTATGAATAGTTGTATTTGGGTGCATTTGTATTGCAATCAAAGAAAAATATGATCACTTGGGTTTGTTATTATTGCATATATACAACAAGCATTTTATTAGGATATAGTAGAGTTACAAACAAATTAAAATATGGATAGATGAATATTTTTTTTAAGCTAAAAAGAATATCAACATATGAATAGTTGCATTTGGGTTTGTTTGTGTTGCAACTAAAGAAGAATAAGAACATATGAATTGTTGCATTTTGGTTTATTTGTGTTGAAACTAATGAATAATATGAATATATAAAGTGTTGTATTTTGGTTTCATTGTGTTGTAAAACAAGAATGATATGAACATATAAATCAAGGGTTTCATTAGGGTTTAGTAGAGTTGCATATGGATATATAATAAAGAACACGTTAGCAGTTTCATTTGGGTTCATTTATGTTTCAAGTGAAGAATAATATGAGCATACAAATAGCTAAATTTGGGTTTACCATTGTTTTATATATACATCAAGGGTTTCATAACAAGAAAACCTTAAACTAAAAAATCCAATTAAATTAAACTACAAATTAAATGTGATTGTGAACTATAACCAAGCTCCCACATTCCATTATATTAATTATAATTAAACATAACAACAAATGCATCAACTAAAAAATAATCATCTTATAGTTATACCTTTTCCATTTCAACAAGGGTTTCATATTCTTATTTTTGATATGTAATAACTATGTAAAAAATTAGATATATGGGAAATTACATAGAGTTTGCTTATAGTTGATAACATTATAGTTACAGTTGTGAAGGTATATATTATAGTTCAATTTGATTTTACTATATCTCCATTTGTAGTTGTTCCACTTACTAACAACTAAATAAATACATTTATAATACATTTTCCTATTATATATTTGTGTTTATTACCTAAAATTATCTCCCTAGTGAATATTTGCATAAAGTTGCTTGTTTTCATTGACTTTTTTTCCATTTACAATGGTTCCATTTACAAATATACAAATTTAGATGGATATATATGGGTTTGTGTCTTAGGTGTATATATAATTATATAAATGTATATGTATGTGTGTAGTACACATATGAATACATACATATGTGCATATGTGGGTGGGTGTGTGTGTGTGTGTGTGTGTGTGTGTGTAAAAAACACATATATGTCTATGAGTATATACATCATATCCAAAGTTCAAACTTTAAAACTAAAACTAATGATAAGAAACACAACAAATTGAAGATAAGTTCATTATGGAGTATAGATTCATAATATTTTGAATGTGAATTTATTTAAGAATGATAAAGTGTGTTATCTTTACTTGTTCATTGTCCAATATTAACAATTATGTAATGTCCCATTTTCTTTGAGGAAGCATTGAAGGCCCTTAGCCTAATTTCCTTTGTTTCACAAACGCTAATGGAAGATAATAGGAAAGGGGTGGGAAAAGTAAAAAGAAAAGAAAAGGGTAAAATTGAAAAGTGGACCCTTTGTGTTGCACTTAGTGGATTTCATTATTGCATACTTTTGCTAGTGGAATTCACTATTGTATACATGTGTGTGCACATTCTTAGTGTGATTCACTATTGTATATTTTGATAGTGAATTTCACTATTACACACATGTGTGTGGACATCCTTAGTGGAGTTAAATATTGTGAGCTTTTGATAGTGAAGTTCACTATTACACACGTATGTCCACATTCTTAGTGGAGTTCACTATTGCAAGCTTTTTGATAGTGGAGTTCACTATTGTACCATTTTATGGTCCCTCATGTTGAAAATGTGTTTTCCTTATTGGACCACATTTTTCATTGACCATGGGGACCCTTGTGTAATGAAGTGCTCCAGTGTGGTACACCCCACCCTCCGTTGTCTCTCTCCCCTCAACACTCTATTTATTCTCCCCTGTAATGACCCCTTCTCTTTGAAGAAGCATTAAAGACCCTTAGCCTAATTTCCTTTGTTACCCAAAGGCTTGGGGAAGATAATAAGAAAGGGGTGGGAAAAGTAACAATAAAAGAAAAGGGTAAAAGTGAAAAGTAGACCCTTTGTGTTGCACATAGTGGGTTTCACTATTGCATACTTTTGCTAGTGGAATTCACTATTACATACACATGTGTGCACATTCTCAGGTGGTTTCACTATTGCATACTTATTCTAGTGGAGTTCACTATTACAGTGTGAACATCCTTAGTGGAGTTCACTATTTCAAGATTTTTCTAGTGGAGTTCACTATTACACACGTGTGTGCACATCCTTAGTGGATATCACTATTGTAAGATTTTTTCTAGTGGAGTTCACTATTGTACTAATTTATAGCCCCTCATGCTGGAAATATGCTTTCCTTATTAGACCATATTTTCCATTGACCATGGGGACCATTGTGTAATGGAGTACTCCCATGTCATATGCCCCACCCTCATTTATATCTCTCCCCTCAAAACTTTATTTATTTTCCCCTCTCATACTCATTCCCCATTCATCTTTAGTATTCAAAAACCTTATTTCAAAGCTTGAGCTTTTTGTTCAACTTCTTCTCTCTTAGTATAAAAACCCTTGGAGTGTAGATATCTAGAGGACAAAAAATCTCTTGGTTTTCATTATTGGATTAGAGGGAAAAAACCCTCTTGTTCATATGAGGTGATTCCATCTAGGAATCACATTTGTGCCAAAAAAATTTGTAAGAAGTTGTTGCAGTTCTTGTTGTTGTAGATTTGAAGCATTTTGGATTAATTTATTTAAATGTTTGCTATCATATATCAGCATTTGAAATTTATATTTAAATATAAGAGTTTTTTGTTTATTGACATTATCTCTATCATTATTATATTTTTAATCAATTGTTTGAAATAAAATAAATCAACCAATATTATATGTTATTGCCTAATATGTTTATTACTTGTTTCTAAGTATAGAAATCAGAAATTTGCATAGGTTATTAGTTTATTTTCAAAGGTATATTATAGTACAATTAAAAATTCAAAAAAATCAAGTAAAGGGACATTACAAATTATTTAATTAACTATTATTCCATGTACAATCATACACACACACGCGCGCGCGTGTGCGTGCATGTGCGCGCATGTGCACATGCACACATACACACACACACATGTTAGACAATTTTTTAGCAGACATAATGTCTAAAGATGAGGTTTATATTTTAATAATTATATGTGTAAAATATATTTAGCACTTCTTATCTAACATGTGAGTCATCTATTGATGGTCTTGTATGATATTTTAGTTGACTATTATGGATGGAAACTTCACATTTGGATTTAATGAGAGAACTAAAATAAGGACATTTATATTTCTTGTAGGGAATGTATGTCAGAATGGGCCACAATCAATGATCGGTCTACATAGGATATAGTGCATGAAGCTAAACCTATATGGAGTAATGAAATCAAAAGAACAACTCAAAATAGAAGAAGCTTATCTTCACAATAAAAAAGTTGCATTAGCATCATTAGCCAAAATGTACATAGGAATATAAATTATAGAGTGAGTAATTAGGTCACCTAGAAAGATAATTATCTCAAATCGCAATTATAAAATTACTTAAAGAACATTTCCCTTAGTGACCTATTATTAACCTACACAAGATAATTAGACCATGTAGGTAAAATAACATAGTTGAAAAAATCCTACACTAACACCCTCTTAAGAATAGCTTAGGTGGGTATAAGAATTGGGTCGCAACATAAAGGCTTGATGAGGTATCCAAGTACATAGTAAATCCCCTCATAAGAAGATGTCAGATATGCTTGAACACCAAGAAGAGCTCACAAATGAATATGTTTGCTCTCAATGAAGGGTTTGGTGAATACATCAGCAATTTACTCTTATTTTTGGATGTAGTAGATAGTAATGACTTGTTCATGGATGAGATGCTAAAATTTAAGTATGTGAATCTTGATATGATTGGTTCGTTGAAGGAGGACCAAATTATTGCAGATCTAGATAGTGCTTTGGTTGTCATAGAAGATGACTTTTGGCCATCAAAATTGCATGTCAAACTTAATGAGAATCCCTTGAACCCAAATAGCCTTAGTGGCAGCATTAATAACTCCTATATATTCTAACTTGGTAGAATATAAATCAATATCATTTTTCTTCTTGCTTGACTAACTAATCAAACCTGAATCAAGGGAGAAATTGTAACTTGAAGTAGACATGATTTTGAATATTTCCAACCCAATCTAAATCTGTATACCCGATCAAGTCAACATTGATGCTTGCTCCATGTGAATATTGAAAATATGAGTACCCTAAATGTAGTGGATAATTTGCTTGGCTACTTTCCAGTACAACTCAAGTGGATCCTACGTAAATCTAGAGATAATGCCCACTACATATGAAATATTAGTTATAGTGTGTGTAAGGTAGATGAGACTACCAACAAGTTGTCAATATGAGGTAGCATCAACCAAAGGATATGGACAATCAACCTCAAGCTTCACACCATATATAAATAGAGTAGGAGTTGGCTTAAAGTCAGCCATGTTAAACTATGCAATAAAATCAAGAGCATACTTTGATTTTGTAATAGTGATCCCAGAGTCAGACTAATAAATTTCAATATGGAGGAAGTAATGCAACAAGCCCAAGTTAGGCATTGAGAATCTATCAAACAAAGAATTTTTCACTATTGTGATGGTGAATGAAGAACTCTTTATGATCAATAGGTCATCCACATAGAGAACAAGAATCATCTTGTAAAAAAATGTAGACATTCAAATTAAAATGGCATTTGGTAAACCCAACTAAAATAAAAAGGGAGTCCATCTTGGCATACCAAGTTTGAGGAGCTTGTTTGAGGCCATATATAGATTTCTAAATTTTACGAACTAAGGAGGAATCTTCTATAAACCCTTTTAGTTGCTCCATATATATTTCCTCTTTGAGGTCACCATGAAGAAAGGCTCTTTCACATCTATCTAATGAACATCCCAATGATGTGTTATGGTAATGGTGAGAGTGAGTCAGATTGAGTTCATTTTGGTAAATAGGGAAAATGTCTTAGTATAGTCAATGTCATGTACCTAAAAAAACCCTTTACTACCAAACATGCTTTAAAATTGTCTATGGACCCATCTACTACAAATTTTGTTTGGTATATCCACCTACATTGAACAATTTTTATTCCTTTGTGAAGAGGGACCAAATCTAAAGTGTTTTTCCTCAACAAGGAACCATACTCTTATTCCATAATAGTATCCCACACAGGAGTGTTTGATGCCTCATGAAATGACTGTGGATCAAAATCAAATATAATGAATGCATGTGGGGCATCTTGTAATTGTGAATGTGTTCACCTAGTATCTGATGGATCTCCAACCCAATGGCTAACACTTTTTAGTGTTCATCTAGTCTAGAAAGGACCAGTGCTCAGAGAGTGAAGAGGAGATTCCTCATCTTTATAAATATATTTTGGGTGAACGAGGAGGTGATTCCTCTTCACTAATATCATCATCATAACTAGAAGAATAATATTAATCATTAGGAGGTTGCTTAGGTAGATTTGAATTATCATAAACATCATCAAATCTCAATGAATCCAAGGAATAAGGAAGAGTGTCAAGTATAGGGTCTAGAGAACCCTCTTGCAAGTTAACACTTCTCTCAATGAACAATTCATGAGTGGTGGGATGAATAAGCATGTATCCCTTCACACCCTTAGGACATCCCATAAAGATGCAAGGTTAACTCTAAGTTTGTATTGCCTTGTGTTTATTCATCAAAATGTAGACCATAATAGGAAATGCAAACAATTAGAAGTAATTCATTAGGGTTTTTTAATTTTTCTAAGCTTAAAAAGGGGTGACTCCCTTCAATTTTATATGAGTAACTCAATTTTGGATATAACAAGCACAATTGATCTCAACCTAATATTGAGGTGCAAGATATTTTTAGTGTAGCATATAGTTGGCCATTTCGTTCAAGGGCCTATTCTTTCACTCTGCAACACCATTATACTAAGGACTATATGGAACTATATACTATATTCAAATCCCTTTTGATGTGTATAATTTCTTAAAATGGTTACTAACATACTCACCACCATTGACGGTGCACAAAATTTTGATGGTTTTACCTGACTATTTTTCTACAATTTCTTTGAAGTCTTGAAAAAGATCAAATACCTTGGATTTATTCTTAAGAAGGTACACCTAAGTATACCTCAAAAATTCATAGATGAAATTAAGCATGTATTTAGTCCTATTAAATGAAGGTTTTGAAAATGATCTAATAATGTCATTGTGAACTAGCTCTAATATTTGTATAGCTCTCCATAATTTGTCTTTGTCATACTTATTTTTAGGATGCTTACGAAGTATGTAACATTGACAAATGCCTTAGAAAAATGAACATGTGGTAACCCTGAAACTATGTCATGATGACTGAGTTGCTCTAGATAGCGATAGTTGAGATGTCTGAGTTTCTTATACCTTAATATACTCAAACCCTATTTGAATGAGTGAGCAATGCAAAAAAGGGTTAATTCGAGAAAAATGTGAAAAAGTATACAATCATGATTGGCGATCTACTTTCCCAAATGTAAATATGGATTCATAGTCTACTTCCTTAATAACCATTAAATTGGGTTTGAACTTGACTCTCTTGCCTAAACTAATGTGAGTGATTTGATAAACATATAGGAGATTGGTGGATAATAAGGGAACACATAGAAAATCTGGAAATATCCCATCATTCACTTCAATAGATCCTTTATAGAAATATCATCACCTAATAATATGGAAACCATGGAACAAGGCTCCAAGAACAAGAACATATCATGTAATGAATCCATATGGTGTGATATACCAGAATTAATTACCGATGTGGAATGTTAGGACACAATTGTAGTAAGTGCTTTGCCCTTGTCTTTTTTATTTCTATTATCTTTAGCCTTAGAAGACTCTTATGTTGATGAATTCTAATTGGAATAATCAGAGACATCGATATTGTACTTCTTGAGCATCTTTATCAGTTGGTCAATCTAATTATTCATGCATTTGGTTTCATCATGCCCAGATTTCTTACAATAGGCACATGTGAGTCGCTCTTTTTTGGGCTTCCTAGTTAAAGATGAGGACTCTTTTGATACCTTTTCTTAGAATTAGATTTTTTACCCTTTTTTACTCTACTTCTTTCTTGTTCTGTTTCTTTTCTTTATTACCAAAATCCCTTTGTTTGTAATGACTATTGACTCCTAAAATTTGAATAAGTATTATTCTATTTTTGGCGCACAGCATGGAGGGACCATTGTCTATTTTGATGCAAGTACCAACATGGCACGGAAGGACCAAGGTGTGGAAGGTGATGGGTGTAGAAGGATAATGGCACAGGAGACCCAACGTTAGAGGACCCAGTCAAGAGAGAATATCATGAGGGACTTAAGAACAAAGGACTTGAAACCAAAGTGAAAGACTAGGGGAGCACGTGGGAAGCAGAGCACGAGGGATGTGGGAGTAGTTAGAAGAGTAAATCAAGTGGCACACCATGACCCCACTGATCAAAGGTTCTATATCATCTCGTGAGGAATGGAATATTTGGCCACTAAAATGTAGCATAGAGCAAGGATTTAGGGGTGCAGAGGCCTGAGTCTACAAGAATAACTAATTGTAAGATCCATGACTCTCAATTTTTTGGGAGCCCATGTGCCATCTATTCATGATAATTAGAATTATGACACTTGATCAGGGCAAAACATGTATAAAAACCCCTATTATAATCATTTTCATGGGTGGTCCTTTATAGAAGAGATATATCATCTTTATCTTATAATTCAATAAGTAATTAATGAAAAGTCAATGTTTACCATATCATGTGATAAGTCATGAAACATTCTTAGTGTTGGATGATGTATATGGTTTATTTCTAAGTCATGGGTATCTTTTTATTTTGTCACTTCTATTAAATAGTAATGGTGATCCTAGTTATAGTGGTGGTCAAATCTAGAACAATAAGGATAATAGTAGTATATTTATGGTGTTGAGTAACCTTTTAAGACTTGTGTTACAAAAGATGAAAAAATATACAACATTATTTTTAAAAGCCTTAAAAAAATAGGCTTTCACTATGTACTTTGGGTGAGCATGTGAGACTTACCTCTCGCATGATAGGGCCAGTGTGCTAGCTTGTTGGGGATAAGCTTCAATGCAAAAGTGGAACTAACTAAAAAAACCCAACATTTTGGTTCCATTTCCAAGAACTAAAGTAATTAGAGCACAATCATGGGAAATGTTTGAGTGCATTACGTTAGAGAATATTCAAGAATGGGTTACCAGTGTCGAAGACAACTTTATGGTCCTATATCTTGAATTAGGAGTTTCTGCGTGACAGTGGGTAGAGCAAAATCTCTATAGTTCTCTATATGAAATTTTATTTTTTGTGGTTCCTATTCTCTTGCATTCTTGGATTCTAGTATATGCTCAAATATGATCCAAAAATTTTGGAAGAAGGTAACCTTAGACACTTGAGCGACATAAAAGTTTAGCGTGATTTGGAATTCCCTAGATGTAAGTAGTTAATTTTTAGTGAAGAGGCATTCAAAAAAAAAAATTAGAGTATACTGTGACCACCTATTCATGTCTTGAGGAAGCGAAGTTATAATTTATATGAGATTCAAGGGGACTCTATCTCTCATTGTTTGCTTTAAAAATTAAGAAGTTAATTGTTGACCTTGGATTGGAGACTCTACCCATAGAGGGCTCAAATATCATCTGCATGAGTTGCACATTTGGGAGGGGAGACTAGAGGTTGATTAAAGATTTTGGGTTTAACATGGTAGAAAGCTAACAAGAAATACAAAAATGAAAGTATGATGAATCTCAACAAAGGATTATGGGAATTAGTGGTATGAGAAGAGATCAAGAAACCTTGAGGAGTGTTGTGAAGAGCAGCAAGGAGGTGGATACACATGAGGGACCCATCACTTTTGAGTTGCATTTTTTCCACTTCTATCCTATGAAGAAGAATTGAGATGGACTTCAAGAATCAAGGAACCAAGTATGAATACACTAGGATTCCCCACCATAGTGCATGCTCATGCCTTTGAGCCAGAAAAAATACATATACAAAATTGGGATAAAAATAGTATAGAGTTAGAAATTGAACAGGTACAATAGACTAAAATTAGGCCATTAGGCAATCAATTAAAATCTACACTATCTTTCCCTCTTCAAGGGAATTATATGGCATAGCTTGGGATGCCTAGTGGATCTGGCCCTCAAGGCCAAAATATAGGCCTAAACTTGGGTAACGAACCCTCTACCATGCTTCTTTCCATGAGAACTACTAATAGAGGTGCTGGAGGAGGATTAAGAAGAGGCACTGGAGGAGGAAGACTCCTTCCTCATGGGACAGGAGTTGGATCTTCCTAGTAACCACCCACTCAACCATAACCCACTATGGCCTTATATGAGATGGCATTGCATTTACTTGAATATTGAGGGGTAGAGAATGTGGCTAAGCATGTCCATAAGTGCAAACTAATTTGGAGGGTGTGAGGAATCACATCTTCTAAATGTAAGGTTACTTAGTTTAACACTATGCTTTTAGAATGTGTGCACAAATGATATCAAAATTTTAACCCTTAGCAAGCAATAGTCGACTATAATCAACTCAAAATAGTATTTCTACAAGAATTTGACATTCTTGAGTTTGAGCAGTAGAGTATAGCAGTGTTGAAGGACATAAGGCAAGGACTTACATAGAACATGCATGAGTATGATGCATGATTCAAAACCTTGATTTCTAAATTATCATTTGAAATAAATCTTCCTTAATATGCACAATGGTTTGTGGGAGGCTTATTGTTACTGTTCTATCAGACTCTATCATAAAGAACCTTCACCAGTGTGTGTGAGGCTCTAGAAGCTACCTTATATGTTGAAACAATTGGAAGCATGGATACCAAGATTATCCCTTTTATAGAGGCACAAATAGAATATATGGAATCATAACTTGAAAATTTGATGACAAATAATGTAAATGAGGCATGTAGTGGTGTATGGTGTACTGATTATGAAACTAAAGGGCATAAAAGGAACAATTGCCCATGCAAGAACATCCACCTCGTACTAAAGCAAACTTGTGAAATTTGCCATGAATAACATGATGTTTATTCTTATCCACTTTTGCAATGGGCCATGAACACTAAGGTTTCTAAGTATTATAATATTTTTTATGCCTACACCTATGACACCAATGATTGTCGATTGATCAATGATATTCATGAAGTTTGAGCGTATGGCATGTATCAAACCTTAGTCACCAATACCCAAGATAATGGTGGATACCTTGGGCAAGGGAGAGGATGAAGATGAGGTGGTGGTTGGTTTCCACTGAGAACCTATTATAAATGTGGTTCTCTAGACCACTATCAAAGAGATTGCCCAGAGTACTCAAACTGTGAATTTTATAAAAAGGACCATCAATTAGAAGAGTGCCCTAATCTATATATAGCCATCACTAAAAATCATAATGAAAAAGGCACTAGCATGATTCAAATAGATAAACCACAATGGCATGTATGACCAACCATCCCAATAGTGCACTAAGTAAATATCACCACTCATAGTAGGGAACAGACTCAGTCTACAACTAACCCAGTCAAAAAGGTACATCAAAAAGAACAATGGGCAAGGAAGTACCCTAATGCATAACAATAAAAAGATGTCCTTCAAGATACAATGGCACTTATGCGAGAGATCTAAGGTGATATTCAATACCTCAAGGACAAGGACATGACACAACATACCATAGTGCAAAGGGAATTCAAACCTCAATCAGTGGTGTGGGATAATTTCCAAGAACTATGCAAACATATGCTGGATGAGGACATTGTTCCCCAACTCAGTGCTTGGCTTAAAAGTCAAGCCCACTTAACAAATAAATTCCACCCTCACCTAAGTTGGTAAAGCGAAGATCATTATTTAAATCATGCCCAACATTAGGAAAATTCTAGTTCCTCTACTCCCCTAGATGATGGATAAATATTGGTTAATGCTACTATCAATATATGGGTAATCTAAGATATTCTAGTAGATACTAGCATGAAAGTTAATGTTCTTACTAAATATGCTTGGCAAAAAATGTCTAGTCTAACGTTGTAGCCCTCTCCTCATGTCTTGTTTATGGAAAATAAGACTCGAGCGCATCTTATTTGGGTCCTCAATAATGACACCATTGACATACTCTAGGTTCCCTTCAAATCAAATTTTGAGGTCTTGGAGTTAGCAGAAGATGATGACTATCAAGCCATACTAGGAAGACCTTGGTGCTATGAGAATCATGTTGAATTGAGATTTTAAAACTAATACATTAGCTTTGAGAATAACAATCAACATGTAGTAATACCTTTAGACCAAGCACAAGGACCTCCGTATATTGATCCCATAAATGTTTATGATGACATCAACCACTTGTATAATGATACTACTCAAAATGATGAACAACATAATCCAACACTAGATGATATTCTATGTGTTGTGTTGTGGAGCTAAAAGCTTCACTGATGAGCAAATGCAGAGGTTGTTGGGTTTCACAGTAACCAACATCAATCAGAACCAATTAGGGGTCGACCGACATCGGTTAGGGATTGGCCGACATCGGTCATATCTAGACAAACACCGACCGACATTGGTCATCTGTGCGTTTCCAGAATTCTATTTTTTGGATAATAGTTAGTTTGCATGTAAAGACTAACATTAGTCTTGAGTCCACTTTTCTATTTTTGGCAGGACAGATTTGATCCTTTGATTAAGCAGTGCATCTAACAATGGAAAATGCATGGCTCATGAACCCTAGTTCTATATAATAGGGTTAGATCCTCTTAGCATGTAAGGGGTATACACTTTAGTATTTGAATTGGTTGTAATTGATTGAGAGAGAGAGAGAGATTGAAGGAGAATTACTGTACACCCAAGAGGTGTGGGAAGAAGAGATTTCTTCAGTGTATTTCCTTCTGGAAGAGTTTAATACAAGATTGGTTGTTTCTTGTATCTCCTATTATTTGTTGTTTCTAATTTCTAGTTACTTATTACTTCTGGTTTAATTCCATGTTTAGTTGCTTATACAAAAGTAATCAATTGTATTCCAAGATCCTAACACTCTGGTGGATGAACAACTAGTCTATCTTAGATACTACAACCAATACTTGCAATTATTGGGCCCATGGTGACTATGATCTCATTAAAAGATTATGTAGTACCATAAACAAAGGAGAAAGCATCTAGTGCTAGCTTCTTAAACATCACAAGTTTATGCACCTCATGGGTTTAGCAATGAGAGGACCACTAGTGGGACCATCACTTGAAAGACTTCATGAAGCTCCATAGTTCCAAGGATAGATGGAGGTACGTGACTTTGTCTATCACCTCAAAGAGTTATATGATACTAATAATGATCGAATCAAGTCATTAGATCACATTTTTTATGATGCCACTACTAGATGGGGGCATACTCATAAAGATCACCTTTTATACTAGGATCAAGTGCAATCTAATCTCCACCATAGATTTCATCACAATAATAAGGTTAAGGGAACACTTAGTTATAGTGGCGTGTAAGCAAACAAACCTTACATTGAGGCTTGTGAGATAATATGATGAGCTGAGGAAATATTCTTGTTGGAGTACCTCTGGGTCCATGCATTCTATGAGACTTTGTGCACTTGGGCATGGGCATGGTATATTCACAAAGAGAGGCACATGGGTACCAGGTTTTGGTATTTATTAAAGGGTAACATGACATCAATGCTCCCTTATTCTTCACCAAAGATGGACTTGTGCCTCACTTTGGAAGCCATTCGTGAAGTAATAATTAGAGACCCAAGTCTTGTCAACAACCGCCTTTGGCATATTCATCAAGAAGCTAAAGAACACTTACATTTATTCACTAAGCCTCCCACCCAATTAATTCCTACACCATAGATAGTTCCTAATGAATAATGTCATGAAGAGATCTACCTAGGAAAGCAAAAACTCATCTTTCAAGTAGACAAAGGTGAAGGGTCTACTTCACTTGACCCCTTGACTAACCATTTAGATGTCCCTATAAGTACTAGTTCATAAGCTATTTGAGACACAAGTTCTCCATTGGACAACCCTTATCATAGGCCCATTCAAACTATTCAATGTAACATTGGCACAAAGAAAGAGCCAAAGATTACTACATTTGGAAATTATTGGACTAACATAGAAATTTCCAAGATTTTTAAGTTGTTGAAAGAGTATCAGGATGTATTTCTAAGGAATTGTAATGAAATAAAATGAGTTCACCCTTCCCTAGGAAAGATGCACATAAATCTAATCGATAGTGCTTGCCCTGTGAAGAAATGACCATAAAAGATGAACCCAACCTTTGGGCATGAGTGAAAGAGGAGATCTATAACATGCTCCATGCCAGAGTAATTAATCTTATTATTGAATTTAAATGGTTCAGTCCCATGGTAATCAATATCAAAAAGGATGGGCATATCCATATCTATGTGGATTATCATGTCTTAAATGCATCATGTGTGACAAAGCCTTTCCCAACACCTTTCATAGAGGAAATCCTAGGTGTTATCAGTTGTGAACTATACTTTTTCATGGATGGGTTCTCTGGGTACCACCAAGTCTAGATAGTTGAGAAAGACCGATCTAAGACTACTTTTGCTATTGAATGGGGATATTCTTCCTATATCATCATGCCTTTTGGGTTAAAAAATACCCCAGTAGTATTTTCAAAAATAGAAGTTGAGGATTTCAAAGATTTCATTCATAAATTCCTCCAAGTTTACTTGGATGATTGGATGGTATATGGGTTGGTCAAGGACCATTGTGCTAATTTGAGACTCATGCTTGAACATTGTCAAGTGCTACAAATTTTATTAAATTTGAAGAAGTGTTTATTTATGACAACTTTTGGCTTACTTCTTGGGCACATAATTTATAAAGAAAGACTCCTAGTGGACACAGCCAAGGTCTCCATTATTCTCTGTCTACCAGCCCCTAAGACTTAGTGTGAGGTACGTGCCTTCCTAAGATAAATGAGCTATTATAGAAAGTTCATTTGGGGTTATGCCAAGATTATAGTACCCCTAGAAGAGATTTTAAAGCATAATGAACAATTTATATGGACTAATTCTTGCAAAGCAACTTTTGAAACACTCAAATAAAGGTTAGTTACCGCTCCTATCTTGTAATTATATGATTAGA
This sequence comes from Torreya grandis, assembly GCA_037957365.1. Classification (NCBI taxonomy): domain Eukaryota; kingdom Viridiplantae; phylum Streptophyta; class Pinopsida; order Cupressales; family Taxaceae; genus Torreya; species Torreya grandis. Next base: position 3,123,858 of record JARHVA010001530.1, on the reverse strand, counting down.
CAAAGCCTTGTCATGTCCATATTGATGCATCTAAGATGGTTTTCAATGTGATACTTGCATAACCAAAAGAATGACACTTGGATCACCCGATTTATTTTGTTAGTAAAAAGTTGACATCAGCTAAAAGGAACTATACCACCACTGATCGTGAAGCATTATCTATGGTTTACACTCTACAAAATTTTAGGTAATACCTTATAGCCTCTCCATTTATATTCTATATAGACCATGAGGCCTTGAAGTATCTTGTCAAAAAACTAGTACTACATGGGAGAATTTGTCATTGGATTATCCTCTTCCAAGAATTCTAATTTTCCATAGTAGTAAAGCCCAAGAAGACCAACTATAGACCTGATCATTTATGCCAAATTGAAAATAGAGAACCCCCACATGTCATAGAAGATGATCTTCTTGACGTATAACTTTTTTGAGTTACTTGGGTACCCAAAGAGCTAGAGGATATTGTTGTATTTCTCAATACTGGTTACACACCTAATTCCCTCACTCCAAAAGAGAAAAAGCAACTTGTGGTCCGCACTTCACCTTATCAGCTCATGCAAGATATCTTTAGAAAATGGATCATGACAAGGTGTTTCACCACTATGTGATGCAACATGATCACTCTGAGGTGTTACAAGAAGTCTATGAAGGTATTATGGAAGAAAATTATGTTGGAGAGGCTATTATGTGCAGAGTGTTGCTTTTTGGACTCTAGTGACCAACTTTATTCAAAGATGCAAAGTCTTATGTTAGGCAATCTGATGTTTATTAACACGTAGGAAAACCTAATAGAAGAGATGCTATGCCATTTCACCCTATTCCTTCTCAAGAACCATTTGAAAAATGGGCTATTGACTTTGTGGGGCCTATCACTCCAATAGGATGACAAACAAGCTCTTAGTACATCATTGCAACAACTCACAACTTCATGCACTAGGTTGAAGCAACACTAATAAAAGACTGTACTACAACAACTTCCATATGATTCATTTGGGAGAACATTATAACATGATTCAGATGTCCCCTAAGCTTCACCAGTGATCATGGCACCCACTTTTTGAATGAGATGATTCACATCTTGTTGGTTGATTTCATGATCGTGAACCATAAGAAAACACCATACCACCCACAGGACAATAGAATAGTTGAAGCTTTCAATAAGATCCTTAGTATCACTTTGACCAAAATTTTCAATATTGGCTAGACTAATTGGGATGATAGAGTATCTATAGTACTTTGGGCATACCAAACTACATACAAGCACCTCAACAAAAGTACACTGTTTAACCTAGTATATGAAAAGGAAGTGACCATGCTAGTGGAGTTCTTGGTTCTATCTCTCTGGATAGTGTGTGTGGGAAACCTAGATGATGAAGCCTTTTTGAAAGCCCAGCTTGATGATTTGATGAAACTAGATGAGAATCAATTTCTTGCCCACTAGAGTCAGGATGTTGAGAAACGCAAATAGAAAGCATGGCATGATCATCATCTAAAGAACAAATTCTTTTTTTCAGGCATGAAAGTTTTGTTATATGACTCTAAGTTCATGTGTCACCCTAGAAATCTCTAGATCCATTGTGATGTTCCATTCACAATACATAGCATTCAACCTACCAGAGCTTATCAGTTAAAATGAATGGATGGTCAGTTCCTCCCAAGGCACTATAATGGCAGTCAGCTTTGGTTGTATTGTGATTCTATTTAACTAAAAAAATTTAATCAATAAGGCTTAAGGTCATTAGATTAGGATTTATTGCTTTCAATAAAGAGCACTACCTTTGAGGTGCACATTTCTTCTCTAATGTAACTTTAAGTTTTTGTACTTAGTGTGTTTTTATGGAGGACCACAAACCCCTTTTAGTATGGGGAAAGGCATCATGCATGTGAATCATAATAATTTTTATTTTTAAAACTAGGCACATAAAACATGTGGGCCTACAAGTTTCAAAGGTGCAAGAGTCATCCATGGTATGCAAGTGATTAAGGGCATGTGAGTCATTCAATGCACTTAAAATGATCTCACCATTTGAGTGATAGTTATCTTCCACTATACCAAAAAGGTGGGACATAATTGTCATCCATTTCCAAGAAAGGCACAAATAAAGGATGGTTCATTAATGTAATAAGGTTAGTTATGACAAGAAGCATGTGAATAAAATGATCAGACAAATTTGTTAAGGCACTAAATGCTCCATAAAATATTCAAAGTATGAAGGTTGTTAAAATATTTGTATTAATGACTTGAGGTGATGAGGATAGGGAAGGAATTAATGGAGGTAAACCCCTTTGAAGGGCCTATAAATAAGCATGTTAAAGTCATTTTACACTTTACCTTATTTTAGTCTTTGAGTGCTAAGTGTGAATGATGAACCAAAAAACTAGAGATTACGACGAAACCAAATTTATTGCAAATTAGAGTGTTTACAAAGTTGGAAAAGTAACAAAGGTTATTTCCTAGGTGAGAAGAGAGGTTTCTAACTTTGGATTGGTATATAGGAGTGGATATTTTTGAGGTTATAGGTTTACCATTGTTGAAGTGTGAAGCTCGAGAGTCGAAATAAGTTGGGTTACCACCATGTATTCATTTGTAAATGTGGGATGGATATGAATTAACCTTTGAGCACCATGAAGGGTAATGCGACCAAGAAAAAGGCTAAAAGACTCAAAAATATTCAAACCACACTAGAGGAAGAAGAATTGAGTGAAGGAGATTGGTTCCCTATTAGGGAGGAGGCACCAGGAAACCAATAACAAAGACCAGAACAACTGTAGTGAGCATAATGAGTTTTAAGAGAATGCATGGAAGGAGAAGTGAGAAAGAGCATGGAAGAGGTAGAAAATATGGTGAAGAAAGGAAATTAGGCATAGACCTCATCAATGCAAAATGCTCTAGCATCGCCCCCTCTATCTTTACTCATAGAATAGATATAATATCTAGAGTCAGTCTTGCATGCAGAGAATTAGGTCTCCAAGGTGTCAACTACCACCATTTTTGACTATAACCACCATTAGTTGGGAAACAAGGTAGAGCTACAGAATGACTACCAAGTCTAGACCACCAACATAAGGAATCAAGTGGTCTATGACTTGTCCATCAAGAATTAGTTGGACAAATCCAACCTCTTTTAACTTTTTGAGTTTCCATACTTTGGCAAGCCTAATGAGGTAGTTTAGTTCCTCCTATCATGCATCCATGAGGACTACATACACTTCTTAGGGTGTAACATGAATATCATCATAGAAAAGATCAGCAAAGTCATGGGACTTTAGTGCTCAAGAGTGAATGTCCTAGATGACTTTGTTGATACAAAAGAGATTTAGTAAACTCTCATAATGCTTATGTACCAAAAGCAAGGGCTTGTAATGCACATAAGGAACCTGTAGGATTCTTCCCTCAAATTTGTATCTTGGATTTTTTCTACCAAGTTCAAAGGGATAGACTGATGGAATGAGGTAGACATGGCCCACCTACACATTGCTCACCAAGTCTCCCAGGTAAAAAAGTACAATTGGGTATTGTACTTTTCCCAGAAGATAGTTGAGGATACAAAGAAGGTACAAAAAATGCCTAAATATATGTTTCTTTAGGGAGCAATTTTGTTATTATTGGTTTTTGATGATATCAAGGTGCCTGACTACAACTCAAGTTCATTAAAGTGGGTGTACCCTCCACTCATAGGTCCCCCATCAAGCACTTCAAATCCTTCACTTTCCCCCAGCACATTACCCCATCTTACAAGATGAAGATGAGATACTGGTTCAATAAGATGAACGCAACTTTTGGGAATGAATGGTGCATTTCAAATGATTTTCCCCCCTAGTTGCAAACCAATTAGAATTCACTGTAAAGTAGCACTAATCCCTAACACACATTCACATGAATCCTTTAAGAGAATTTTTAACATGGCTTAAGTTACCATATTTAATCTATGCACAGTAGTTCATCAATTTTTTCAATCGAATATATGATGTGTAGCCAATCATTCTCCATGTGGAGCAGATAGATGTAGAGTGCCACACCCTCTAAAAAAGGTATGTATATTCAGGCAAGAAATCCTTTGTGGAGAGGGAAAAAATAGGCTTAACCAATATCAAGGTTAAGGATATCCTAGTTGGGGAGCATTTCTACAAACTATTCTATATGTTACACCCCCACCAATACCCTCAAGATGTAGACCCCAAGGAGAGGCTCTCCTAGGCACCATGAATACAAAGGAAGCATCCAAAGCCAAGTGCCAATTCTAGTGGGTAGTAGGTCCAACAAAAATGATAGAGGACAACAAAGGCACAACCCTCTAGACCCATTACTTCTTTCCCTTCTGTGTCATATCCACCACCTCTCACTTCACCTTTTCCACCTCACCCTTCACTTTCATCACCCCATCCATCTTTATCCCCTCCTCACACTTCATCTTCTCCAACCTCACCTTCCCCTACTAATTTCCTCTTTCCCACTCAACTACCCCAAGCCCTTCCTCTCCTTATCCAACTCCCCTACATTCTCCACCTACATGACCACCTTCACCTATACCATCTCCAAGGAATGCCATAGGGTTATCCCCCACCAACCTCCAAGGTGAGTACCCCAATAGGACCCCTCTTAGGTAGAGATTCATAGTTCAGGATCAAACTCCAAAAAGACTCCATCCCTAGGATAGGAGGCCCCATCCAGTGATCAACTTGATATTGATGGAGTGGGAGCAAGTGAGATAGCATTATAAATCCATCAAGAGGATGAGCTTTAATGAGACCTAGAAAGGGGAAGGGACCAGCTGAAGACGAATGGGAATAGAGAAAACTGTCCACTATGCATGAACATTACTAGTTTAGTGTACAAGATAAGGACCTCTATGTTTGGAAACACTTCCATCATAAGGATACAACCCTAGAAATAATAAGTTAATTTTCCTTCCTTTTATAAATGTATATCAAGGAGCCCCAATTAGATATTCCTTTAGATTTCATTTTTTATGGCCTAGAGGTTTTAGGTCTACTAGAACTTATAAATATTGATCCACAATTGCTCTCTCCAATAATGATAAGTGCCAAATTTTTGAAACCAATCATGAAAATTATGTGTCAAAACATTTTATCATATTTTGATGTGTGCACGAGGAAAACAAAACATGATAAGGTCATAGAGATGTACAATAAAGCAATTACAGAAAAGCAAGTGCTCACTGAGGAAGTGGCCACCTTGAAGCAAAAAATCTAAGAGGCCACCAAGGCTAAAGTAAGGGTACTAACCTTTGTAAAACAATTTTGAAAGAGGAACTAGTACATGTGTATGATGTACCACTAGATGGAGATGCCATCAAAAAATTAGAGACCCTGTAGAACTTTTGCTCAAGAAACACAAGGAACACCCTGAGCTAAGAGATGAGGGGAAAAATATTATAGAATAGTTCAACATGGTGGTAGAAAATTTTTAGAGCACTTTGGAGAGAGTTAGGGAGGTTATCCCAGTTTTGGATGGCATTTTTGTGTGCCTAACATGCCCGAATAAAATAGTAGAGGCCAAGCTCCATGATGAGGAGGTCTTGAGGCAGCAAGCAACTGATGCTACCCTTTTAATAAAATATCACACTAATCACATGAAATAATTTAAATATGTTTAAATGATGAAAGATTCCATTAATAACCATTATCAATAAATAAATGCAATTTTTTCTATACTCTGAAGATAGGTTAATAAGGAGGTCTCTAAATTAGAACACATCCAAAAGGAAATCGACATAACCCTAGATGAATAGATAAAAAAGATCGAGACTCCAACTCAACGTGAGGAGTTGAAAGAATCAAAAGAGTCCATTGAAATAATAACTACCAAAGTCCTCAATGCATTATCCCATTGGGATGGGCTGAAGAAGGAACTCAAAGGGGCTAAAATTTTTGAAGGACACTAGTGTGGCTTAATTTGGGATGGACTAAGAGTTTAGTGTGGGGTGATGTTGACCCATAAAATATGAATAAGTATTTTTCTATTTTTGGTGTACAATGTGGAGGGACCATTGTCCATATTGATGCAAGTACCGACATGACATGGAAGGACCAAGGCATGGAAGGTGATGGACATGGAAGGACAATAGGGTAGGAGACCTAGTGTGAGACGACCTAGTCAAGATATAATGTGTCATGAGGGACTCGAGAATAGAGGACTCAAAAACAAAATAAAATACTAGGGGAGTGCATGGGAAGTAGAGCGTGAGGGATCTAGGAGTAGTTAGATGAGAAACTCAAGTGAGAAACCTTGACCCCACTAATCAGATGTTTTATACAAGCTCATGAGGAATAGAATATTTGGCCATTAAAATGTAGCATAAAGCAAAGATCTAGGGGCATAAAGGCCCAAATCTACATGAATAAATAATTGTAAGAGCCATGACTCTTAGTTTTTTGGGAGCCCATGTGCCATCTATTCATGACAATTAGAATTTTGACACTTGGTCAGGGGAAAACAAGTATAAAAACCCTTATTATAATCATTTACATGGGTGGTCCTTTAAAGAATAGATATAGCATCTTTATCTTGTAATTCAGTAAGTTATTAATGTAAAGCTAGTGTTTGTTGGGGATCAACCAACAATAGATTACACTTGTGAAAGCAATAAACGCGGAATTAAATCAGATAGACAAGTAATTAGAATGAGATAATAGCAAGAACAAGAGATACAAGAAACCACCCTGAAAACTTGTATTAACAAACTCTTTACAAAAGGAATACAATTGAAGAAACTTCTTTCTTCCACACCTCTCCTAGATGTATAGATCTCTCACTAGATCTCTATTCCTCAAGAGCTCTCTCTCTCAAGAACAATCAACTCCAACAAACCTGGATTGATTCATTTCTATACTATTCTTCACATACCAATGAATTACTAAAATAATTCACAATAACTACTACTACCACAACTACAATAAGCTAGGAAGATCTAATTCTACATATAGAATTAGGAGACTTGAGCATGCACTTCCAACAAACAGTTAAGCCACTTGAACAAGGGCTCTAAAAATAGTATTGCCAATAATAGAGACGTGAGCTTGAGACTACAACTCAAACTCATCATGCAAACACTTGCTTCTGTCCACGAAAATAGCTTTCTGGACGCACAGGTAACCGACGTCGATTCCTGCTGCTTCCCTGTGACCGTCGTCGGTCGATCCTCTGCCGACGTCGGCGTCTCTGCAACTGCTCCTGACCGACACCGGTGTCTGTGTAGACCCAAAACTGATAAGTGTGCTCCTTGGTGAAGCTTTTAGCTCCACACCCTAACAATCTCCCACTTGGAGATAAACAGCTGCACCAGTACCTATACAGCAACATCTTCTAGCTCCTCCATCTTCAACTCAATCATGAAGACCAACAGAAGTTGAATGAAGATTCAACTTCTCCTTTGTAACCGGCTTGGTTAACATATCAGCAGGATACCTATCTGTATGAATCTTCTCCAACTTCAGCTCACCATCTTCCAATACCTATTGTATGAAGTGATACCTTAGCTGTATGTGCTTTGTTCTTGAATGAAAGGCTGAATTTTTAGCCAAATAGATTGCACTCTGACTGTCACTATACAATCTGTAATTCTCATGCTCCCTACCAAGCTCATCCATGAACTGTGTCATCCATATCATCTCTTTGCTAGCCTCTGTGGATGTAATATACTCTACTTCTGTAGTTGACAAGGCAACAACCTTCTGCAACTTAGATATCCAGCTAACCATCGTTCCACCTACAGTGAAAACATAACCTGTAGTGCTCCTCCTGCCATCTAAATCACCTGCCATATCTGAATCTACATAACCATGTAGAGAAGTATCTGAACCTCCATAGCACAAGTGCCTACTACTGGTTCCTCTCAGATATCTAAGGATCCACTGAACTGCTTTCCAATGTTCCTTACCTGGATTGGCCATATACTTACTTACAACTCCCACTGCTTGGGCAATATCCGGTCTAGTACACACCATTTCATACATCAAACTCCCTACTGCGGAAGAATATGGAACCTTACTCATGTACTCTACCTCATCATATGAATTAGGACATTGTTCTTTACTCAACTTAAAATGTCCAGCCAAAGGTGTGCTTACCGGTTTAGCATCCTACATATTGAACCGTTTCAACACCTTGTCCACATAATCTTCTTGAGACAATATCAACCTGTGATTTTTCCTGTCTCTCTTAATGCTCATGCCAAGGATTTTCTTTGCTGCTCCCAAATCCTGCATAGCAAACGTTTGAGCTAATTTCACCTTAAGCTCAGAGATATCCTGCATGTGAGATCCTACAACCAGCATATCATCTACATACAACAATAGAATAATATATCTACCGTTATCAAATCTCTTGAAATACACACAATGGTCAGATTGACACCTACTGTAGCCATGCTCAGTCATAAACCTATCAAATTTTAAGTACCATTGCCTAGGAGCTTGCTTGAGGCCATACAAGCTTTTCTTCAATCTGCACACAAACTTCTCCTTACCCTTGACCACAAATCCTTCTGGTTGTTCCATATATATTTCCTCATCCAAATCTCCATGAAAAAACGTTGTCTTAACATCTAGCTGCTCAAGATGCAAATCCTCAAAAGCAACCAAAGACAATACAACCCTTATAGAAGTCATTTTAACAACAGGAGAAAAAATCTCACCAAAGTCAATACCTGGCTTTTGTGCAAATCCTTTTACCACCAATCTGGCCTTGTATCTCATCTGTCCATTCTCACCTTCTTTCAACCTGTAGGTCCATCTGTTCTTGAATGTTCTCTTACCAGCTGGCAATTCAACCAAATCCCATGTTTGGTTCTCTCTTAAGGACTCCAACTCCTCAACCATGCCACGCTCCCACTGACTCTTGGACTCCACCTGTATTGCTTCTTCAAAACTCTCTGGTTCTCCACCATCAGTTAGCAATAAATAAAATAAAGAAGGAGAATATCTAATTGGAGGCTTACTCACCCTTTCTGACCTCCTGATGGGTGTCTGAGACTCGTTCACAACACGCTGTCCACCCAAATTCTCTGACAGTGACCGACCTCGGTCACCTCCAGACCTGTTACTGGCCGACGTCGGTTCTTCCTAACCGACCTCAGTTCCTGTCCTGCTGACGTCGGTCTTTGTGTTTTCCTGCAAGTGATTATTTCTTTTTCTCGTGAGCTCATCTTGAACTTTCACCTCGTCCAATTCACCATTGCTCTGCTCAGATTGATTCAACTTCCTTAGCTGATCACAATACATCACTCTTTCATTGAAAACAACATCACAGCTCCTGATTACCTTGTTAGTTTCTAGATTCCACAATCTGTAACCAAAATCATCTGAGCCATAGCCAATAAACGTGCATCTCATAGACTTAGCATCAAGCTTCTTTCTATTTTCTTTATATATATGCACAAAGGCTTCACAACCAAAAACTTTGAGATATGAGAGATCAACCTTTTTACCTATCCATGCCTCTTCTGGAATACCACCATCCAGAGCTGTAGAGGGTCCTCTGTTAATCAGGTATACTGCAGTGTCAACAACTTGTGCCCAAAATTGTAAGGGCAAACCGGCATGCAATCTCATACATCTTGCATGCTCCATTATTGTCCTGTTCATCCTTTCAGCAATTCCATTCTGTTGAGGTGTCCTTGGAACCATCCTTTGCCTACAGATTCCATGCATATAACAATAATCTTTGAACTTATGACTACAGAACTCACCACCGTTGTCAGATCTTAGGCACTTTAATCTTTTACCTGTTTCATTCTCAACCATAGCTTTCCAAATCTTAAAAGTCTCAAATACATCAGATTTTCTTCTAATACAATAGATCCATACCTTCTTTGTAGCATCATCTATGAAAGATACATAGTATTGTGATCCTCCAATGGAAGCAACCTAAGCCGGTCCCCACACATCTGTGTGAACAAGCTCCAACTTATGCCTCTTCTTAGTAGACCCAGTTTTGAGAAAACTAACCCTTTTCTGTTTTCCAAATACACAGTGCTCACAAAACTCTAGATCTATGCCTTTTAAATCTGAAAGCATACCTTTGGACTTAAAAATTGACATCCCCTTCTCACTCATGTGGCCAAGCCTTGAGTGCCACAGTTTAGCATCCACATCTGAAGTAGATAATACAGAAGGAGATTTGTTAGTAACACAATTACACAAATAGAGAGTACCTTCTCTCTTACCTCTGGCCATAACAAGTGCACCCTTGGTCACCTTCCAAGATTCTGCTGTGAGAGTTACTGTACAACCCTCATCCCCTAACTTTCCTGCAGAAATCAAATTTCTCTTCAGGCTAGGAACATGCATCACATCTCTCAACACCCATGTGTTGCTATTCTACATCTTCAGCTGCACTTTACCTTTGCCAATTATTTTACAGGGCTCATCATCCCCTAGATACACTATTCCAAAATCTCCATGGATATAGTCACTGAAATATTCCCTGTTAGGGGTAGCATGAAAAGATGCACCAGAATCTAATACCCAAGATTCTATATTATTATGCAGAGAGAAAATTAAAGTATCTTGTATAATACCTGCAACCTTGGCTTCTTCCTTTCCTTCGTGCTGATTGTCCTCCTTAGGCTTTGACCAGCAATCTCTGCTTATGTGCCCCATCTTTCCACAATTCTAGCATTGTGGCCTTCTGCCATTTCTAGATTTAGATATGCCTTTCCCCTTAGATTTGGATCTTGATCTGCCTTTCTTGCTCTTCTCTTTCTACCTTCCCCTACTCTCAAAACTTAAAGCGTTCCCGGATGTCTCTTCTGTGCTTTTCCTACGTATTTCCTCATTCAAGATAACACTAACAACATCCTCTACTTTCAAAATATTTGATGCAGATGCAGTATTACTTACTACCATTACTAAGCCATGCCAGCTTTCAGGCAAAGAACATAATATTAAAAGAGCTTTTATTTCATCATCAAACACTATATTCACTGAACTTAATTGATTCACAATTCCATTGAAATCATTCAGATGAGTAGAAACAGATCCACCTTCATTCATATGCAAATTAAATAACTGCTTCATAAGATATACCTTATTAGAAGCTGAGGGTTTTTCATACAAATTTGTTAACGTAGTCATCAACTCTACCGTAGACTTTGCCTGTGATAAATTAGATATCACAGTGGATGCTAGACTCAGTCTTATAGACCCCAGAGCCTTTCTGTCAAGAACTTCCCATTCTTCATCCTCCATGTCTTTGGGCTTCTTTGCAACCCCACCTAATGGTAAGTAGAGATCTTTCTGATACAGATAATCCTCAATCTGCATTCTCCAGTGTTGGTAATTTTTGCCATTGAAATTTTCCATTCTCAATTTACTTTCATCTGCCATTGCTTCTCCCACTCAAACAAAAATCCCTACAGAAACCCCTGTGAGAACCTGTAATCAATACACACTACACAGATCTGAACCACCTGTTAGTGAACCTGAGCTTTGATACCACTTGTTGGATATCAAGCTCTAAACCTGCAACCAAGGCTCTGATACCACTTGTTGGGGATCAACCAACAATAGATTACACTTGTGAAAGCAATAAACATGGAATTAAATCAGATAGACAAGTAATTAGAATGAGATAATAGCAAGAACAAGAGATACAAGAAACCACCCTGAAAACTTGTATTAACAAACTCTTTACAAAAGGAATACAATTGAAGAAACTTCTTTCTTCCACGCCTCTCCTAGATTTATATATCTCTCACTAGATCTCTATTCCTCAAGAGCTCTCTCTCTCAAGAACAATCAACTCCAACAAACCTGGATTGATTCAATTCTGTACTGTTCTTCACATACCAATGAATTACTACAATAATTCACAATAACTACTACTACCACAACTACAATAAGCTAGGAAGATCTAATTCTACATATAGAATTAGGAGACTTGAGCATGCACTTCCAACAAATAGTTAAGCCACTTGAACAAGGGCTCTAAAAATATTATTGCCAATAATAGAGACTCGAGCTTGAGACTACAACTCAAACTCATCAAGCAAACACTCGCTTCTGTCCACGGAAATAGCTTTCTGGACGCATAGGTAACCGACATCGGTTCCTGCTGCTTGCTTGTGACCGACGTCGGTGTCTCTGCAACTGCTCTTGACCGACGTCGATCGCTCCTGACCGATGCCGGTGTCTGTGTAGATCCGAAACTGATAAGTGTGCTCCTTGGTGAAGCTTTTAGCTCCACACCCTAACAGTGTTTACCATATCATGTGATAAGTCAAGAAACATTCTAAGTGTTAGATGATGTGTATGGTCTATTTCTAAGTCATGGGTATCTTTTTCTTTTGTCACTTATGTTAAATAGTAATGGTGATTCTAGCTATAGTGGTGGTCAATTCTAGAACAATAAGGATAATAGTAGTATATTTATGGTGTTGAATAACATTTTAAGACTTGTGCTATGAAAGATGAACAAACATTCAATGTTGTGTTTTAAAGTCTTCAAGAATCGATCTTTCACTACGTGCTTTAGGTGAGCATGTAAGACTTACCTCTCATGTGATAGGGCCAACACGCTAGCTTTTTAGGGAAAAGTTTCAGCACCTTAGTGTAACTCACTAAAAGAACCCAATAATGACTCACAATCAAGGGATGCAATTTGGAGGACTTTAGTGCACCCATTTGAATTATTTTGTCTTGCTCTTGATTCAAGTCAACAACAAAGTCATCCAAGGATGGCATGGTCTATTTAGTTTCAAGGAAACACTTGGTGGCATAAAAGGTAGAAATGAAGACACAATAGTCAAATCCCAATTTAGTAAGGATGGAAAGAATTAACTAATCATTATTTTTATCAATGTCATACAGTTTCAATTACACCCTAAATGATTAAACTTTATGAAGAAGTCATGTATAGTATCAAATTTAGTTGAGATTAAACTGATGAAATCATTCTCCAACTCATTTATTCTCATTATGTCTAGCTTCTCAAATAGTTTTTCCAATGTGATCAAGACTTCATTAGGAGTAGATGTAGATTCAACATGAAAGAGTAGGTTGGAAGACATAAATAAGTATAGAAAACTATAGGCTTCATCATTTTTGTTAAACCACTTCACCTTCTATACATCAAGTGTCATTTTTTTCTATATCAATCATGATTTGGTGCAAACATTTACTCCTCAAGAATATTTGAACTTAGATTTTCTACTTGTAATAGTTGAATAGTGTAAGAAGAGGAACATGACTCTTATCTATGGTGCATAAAAAAGTATGAGTTGAAATAAGTGTACTAAAAGACTTGATGTGAAACCACCTAAATCTATAAATTTTTATTTTTACAAGGCATGATATATTATCAATGCAAAGAGCTCGAAAAAACTTGCACTTTCAAAAAAAATGGTGCCTAAAAAGGAGCTATAGGTTAAAAGTTGTGTGAGCTTGAACATTTTTTGCTTGCAAAAATGAATTTTCCACTTCGCCTAAATTTTGGGTGTACAAAAATTTTGGCCAAATTTTGAAAGGAAAAGTTAAGCCCCTTTTGGTTGGTTGTGACCAATGGCTTAAAATCTAATGTGACCAAGGGCTAAGGGCTAGGATGAGTCCCACCCTCTTGATTGATTTAATTGATCTAAAATGCCTCCACTTTTCAAATTAATAGTATCACTTCTCACTCGATTAAATTTAATGTCTTCATGGCTATCACTAGGTGTAAATTGGGCAACAGAGTTTGGAGTATGTTTGGATAGGGATCAAATTCCATATATTTTGTATTCAAGGAGGTTGAATTCCACCTACATTACAAGCATGGATGCCAAATTCCACCTAGGGTATTTTTATGACCATCAAGATCCATTGGGGGTGTGAGAAAGGTCTTTAAGATCCATTAGGGGTGTGAACAAGGTCGTCAAAGTCCACGAGTTCTATAGATAGGGTCATTGAAGTCTAACGGTTCTACATGTATGGTCATCAAAGTTTGAGGGGTTTTTTGGCAGGGTCATCAAATTACAAGGGGTATGCAAGCAACATTATCATTGATTGAGGGGTCTACAAGTAGGGTGGTCAGAGTCTATTAGGTTTGCTTGCAGTAAGGTCAGGTTCCAACCAAATTACTTGTAGAGGGCTCAGGTTCTAACCTATTTGATTACAGAGATGTTAAGTTCTGATATATTTTCCTGTAACCACCCCAAAGTTCACTTAGACTTGTTTTTCCACCAAGAAAAGTCTGATAACTTCCAAAATTTGCCAAAATTGCCTCTTTGGGGTCAAAATTCTATTGAGTTAAAAAAGCCTCTAAATTTGTATATTTTGTATGGATCCTCCAAAATATAGCAAAGACCCACTTGATTCCTTTAAAAACCTAAAAAGACTTAGAAATGTTTTTTCTCAAAGTCACAAAATGTACATTTTTTTGTAGAATTCAAAAAATGGATTTGAAACCCTCCAAAATGGTCAAAAATTGATTATCACAAATCTAGGTTGTGTTTACATCCATTCGTAGGGTTTTGACACCTTTCGAATTCAATGAAGCTATCTATTTTTTACTTTAAAACACTGAATATGCATATTTGCATAGATTTTTGAGAAACCCCATTAAACCTTTGAAAATTGAAATCAATGAAAAATCTTAAACAAGCAAGAATACTAGATCTCACAATAAATACTATGGCATTCAACTACGATAAAATATTTAATACCATGTTGGAGTGGGCCACAATCGAAGGTTGGTCTAGATAGGATCAAATGCACAAAGTTGAACCTATATGGAGTAGTGAAATCAGAAGAACAACTTAAAATGGAAGAAGCTTGTCTTCACAACCAAAAAGTTATATTAGCATCATTAGCCAAAAATTACATAAGAAAGTATATTATATAGTGAGGAATTATGTCACCCAAAAAGGTAATTATCTCAACTCACAATTATAAAATGACTTAAAGTACATTTCATCTACTGTATTAACCTAAGCAAGCTAATTAGACTATGTAGGTAAAATCAAATAGTGGGAAAAAGCCTACACTAACAATGTAAGTAAAAAAAATCATGTCAACCAAGGATATCTTCAAATCCTATTGCATAAATATTCATGGAGTAAGGCCCCTAAAAGAGGTAGGATTTATAATTAATAACCTAAACAACCTAGAAACAAAAAGAGCAAATCTAGAAGTTATTTAATTATCATATAGTTTGTACAGTATAGATATATGTATTGGCAGGTAGTAGCTTTCTAGTCTATTATACATAAGAATACATTTACAGATGTAGGTAGTAACTATGTTTGACACAATTTATGAATATTTTAAGTTCATTACATTTTTAATCTATTGTTAATGTTTTTTTGAAATTGATTCTTTTGATACATAGGGGGCCCAACTTGTTACAAACCTAAATGATTAAAAATAAAAGAAATCAAGAAAGAGATGGAGGAGTTTGATAAGAATAAGAAGGTGATGATGAAAGATATACATTCTAAGGTGAGGAATACACTGATGTAGGAGGGGCAATTGGGGTTATGGGAGGAATGCCTTCATGAATGCATACTATTATGATTAATAGATTATGTTCATGTTCACATATCAACTTAAGTATTATATAATTTACTTCGCATGTGTCACAAATTTTTAAATATATATGTATTTCATAGCAATGGGATTTGGAAAAGGTAATTCCCAATAAAATATTCAAATGATCACCCAATAAGAGGATACCACCTATAGATATTATGGGTCATGAAGAAGGGGAGAATTAATAGAGTGAGAAGAGGATAATGAGAAAGACGTAGAAGAGGAGAGTGAGGAAGATGAAGAAATTAAGGAAGAAGAGGAGTGTGAGGAAGATGAGGAAAATGAGCAGGCAAAGGAGGAATAATTTATTAAGCATAAAGTGAGGAAGAAAATGACCACCAAGAGACCTTGTCTTATCCCTATACGAGACACCCTTACCTTAAAAAAATTTAAGGAGAGAGTTTCCAAGGTTTGGAAGTCTCATTTCCATATTTATGGTCATGTTCTTAGTTGAAATTTAAATTAAACAATATGCTTATTATGGAAAATTTAAAATAATCTAATGATCTAATAATGTGTCAGCACAAAGATGATCCCACTCCTAGTAATAAGAATCAAAAGCATTGTGAGATGGTTGATATCCTGCCATTAGTCAGCCCATTTATACTTGCTCCGCCCATTAGTAGCTTGGTACTAAAATATTTCCCCTAGAAATCATTTTTATTCCCTTAAAATTGTAAAATTGAATGTGTTATTAATTTTTTGATTTTTCCATTCCTAGAATTCATCTAAATACGAATAAAAATAATAACAAAATGAGTTAGGATCAGTTAAGTTTTGACAATTATGATAAGGGGATCTCAAGCTAATTGAAGAAGATAATTATGGATCTTGCAGAATGTGACTCCATTATGATATGACCCCACCTCCACCCAACATGAATGATAGTTGACCCCAATGTTTACTAACATCTGCCTTTCACATGTTGTAGATGTAAAGTGTGGCAAATAAGAAAAAAAAGGTTAGATACTTTCACATGTTTTACTGTTATTTGAAATTAAATGCTTACAATTTTTGTTTTGTGTTTTTGTAATTGTGCTTCTATGTTTCATTTTATATATGACCTTCCACACCCTCCCCCCCCCCCCGCCCCACACCATTTTGTATGCAATCCTTGTCATAGGTTTTAGAAATGAATAATAGAAGTGGGTATTCTAAAACTCACTTTGTTAAAGGAGATTGGGGTAGTGCAGTTGGAAAGAAGACATGCACAGGTGGTAGAAATTAGTTATTGCTTTTAGTGGTGTGTTTTGGAGTTATTGTTGGTGGTTGTGTTTGGGAGTTATTATTATTATTGGAAGTTATTATGTTTTTGGTGGGAATTAATACTTGTCAGAACTTATGTTCAGTGTTAGTGGTTGAATTTTTTATCTTATTAGAACTTATTAAATGTTTTGTATGTTCATTGCATAATACTTTGAACTTATGTCATCTTATAGCTAGTGATGCCATGACATAATTTCATATTACTTCTAGAATTATGTCATCCTGTGGTGTTTATGTCATGATGTAATTTCATATTACTATTTAACTTATTTCATCTTGTGGATCTTTAATGAAGTTAAGTAGTTTCATATTATTATTTAAGTTATGACATCCTACTAGTTTCATCTTCTTTCTTTATATGTGATTGACCTTTCTCAAATTTTATTACTTATTGTAGAAAACTATAAGATGAAACCCTTGTTGAAAGCTTGTGACAAGTGTATGCTTTCAATATGATTGTATCATAGTTGATGATTAACAATCAACTGAAACAAGTAATTTTATATAAATATACAACATATTTATAGTTATGATATGCCCTATTTTACATGATGGAAATTTTGGATGAATATCTTTACATGATGTGGATTAATTTCTTTAAACTTGTGTTTCGAGTGTTCTTTTTTTTTGGGTGGGGGCAACCGACTTAATATCCTTTTTTAATCATAAGCATTATTACCATTTAGGGTTATTGATTTCCTATAATTCTTTGGAGTAATTTACCTTTTTATTTTTCTCCTTGAGGATGGGTATACTTATTATACCTAAAACATCAGAATTAGTTTTATTCAACATGATGGTTCCAAAATAAATCTTTAAAATTCATAGCATCATGGAAATCTACATAATATGAACATCTTTGTAATTTTTGAGAAGGGCATCTTTACAAGATGAATGGGTATGTAGTCAACCCTATTTACTAGTGGTCTTGTTTGCTTGGTTTGTTATAAGGAAGACCCTAAGTATTTGTTTAAAAAATAAATTAATTTTATACATGTCCATTACCACATGCTCATGAATATGGATGCCATCATATTTTTTTATAGAAATTAATTTCTTTGAAATATGTGGGGTATAGATTGTAAACAATTTTCTTCCTCAATTATGCAAGTATATATTCATGGGTTTTTTAAAATTCATATAATACAATGATAAACTATTTGGAAGCATACACTAATGGAACATGTTTTCCCAATCTTAGCCTTGGAATGGCTACTTATGATTTGACAAGTTATAATCTATAATTTTTGGATGTGATACCACCAAAAATGAATCTAAATACATTGCTTTAATTGATGCACTAAGTTTAGCACTCTCAAAGGGTTGCATAGTTGTTTGTGTCTATCGCAATTCTATGTTATCGATATAACAAATGAATGACTAATGGAACATCAAAACAATAATTTTTTTCCTTTTATATACACTATCAAATAAGTCTTATGGTAGGTATAGTTCCTTTTAAATCCACCATATTTCCAGAGACACATAAGACACCCTGTATGATAACTTAGCAAAAGAAAAATTGAAATTAGGTCGTAAGGATTTTTGAGGTGTTATGTTGTTATAAAATTATTTGATCGGTTGCCTACTTGGCATTAGGAAATAGATAAATAGATAATCATGTTACTTACCTTTATTTTGATATTAATGTTAAAACTAATTATGAAATGTTATGCTTTAGTGACCATATTTGACACTTTCATACCATGCACCATACCTATACCCATCAAATGTAAATGGAGTTTTATTTAATAGAATGAGAATTTTTTGACATTAGTTTTGGGTACTTACTAATTTTTACTAATTTCTCAATCATTATTTACAATTGCTAAAATAATGATGCCAAGTTTATAAAAACAAGAGTGTTACCTTGAAGGATTATAGATACAATTATGAACTTTAATATAACAATATGAATAAGTAGATAAATTCAATTGTCTTCATTTTATCATGTTTCTTTTTTTTTTTTTTGATGTCAAGCTTTAGCATTCTATTATTGATAGAAAGTTGATCATTTCTTAGTTTTTTGATTGATACATGGTTTTCATTAATATGAGTTATTAATAGATAGGGGCCATTAAAATTGATGGTATTTAGATACACCATTTCAATGAAAATGGGCCCACATGGTATATACACCAAGTGTTGTTTTGGCATATATAGTTCTAATACACTTGAACATTATATTTTATTTCTTGGTGGAGTGTCATATTTTATAAGATATTGTATCTATCTTTTATCTATTTGGAAGGGGTAGATAAGGAAACCATGTAGGGGAGATCCTCCCTATAGGTTGGGATCATGTTAGTGAATCCTCTTCCATCATTTATAATCAATGTCATTAAAAAATTATCTACATGATTGTTGTCATGGAAGCTGAAAGTATACATGATTTTTGTCATTATCGAACTCTCAAGTATAAAGAAATTAGTTTTCACAATGTGTTTCAATGTTGGACATTGTAATGGTAATACTCTTTTATGTTTGTTTAGTGAGGTACCCTATACTATATTTTATGTTTATTTTTATAGTATATTTTATACTTATATATCAAGAAGAGATTGTCTTTATACATTCATTGATTTTAGTATTCATGGAATCTAAAACAATAAATTTTGAAGTTGCTTGTCTTCATTGAATACACTCTTTTTGTGTTTGTTTTGATAGGTATTGCATACTCTTCTTAGTTGAGTGAGGTAATGACCATTTTGACAATCGTTAATTCTTATATATGCATCTATAGTGGTAAGCGATTGGATTTATAGTGTGATTTAAACTCCATTTTAAAATAAATTGGAATAGTAGTAATGAGATGTTTACATTCAATAATTCTTATAGTTGTGGCATCTAAAATAGTAAATGTTGAAGTTACTTATCTTCACTGACTGCACTATTTTGTGTTTCTTGTGATAGGTATTGCATACTCTTATCGATTGAGTGAGATAATGATTTATTTATAGTCATTGATTCTTGTATACACACTTGTAGTGGTAAGATATTGACTTTAAAATCCATTTTGTAAAGAACTTGGAAGAGTGATAGCGAGATGTTTACAGTCATTGATTCTTGTATTCATGGCATTTGAAACAATACATGTTGTAGTTACTTTTCTTCACTGGCTCCACTTTTTTTGTGTTTTTTTAAGTTTCCCCATACTCTTCTTGATTAAACAAGGTAATGACTTGTTTACAATGATTGATTCTTGTAAATGCATCTATAGAGATAAGAGATCAACTTTACCATGCACTTTGAACTCCATTTTATCAATAAATTGGAAAATTGGTAACAATATTTTTAAACTCATTGATTCTTGTATTCATAGCATTTCTAATAGTAAATGTTGAAGTAACTTGTCATAACTGACTACACTCTTTTTATGTTTATTTTGTGAGTTATTGCATAATATTATTATTTAATCAAGGTAATGAATTGTTTACAAGCATTGATTCTTGTATATGCATATGTATTAGTAAAAGATTAACTTTGCAGTTCACTTTGAACTTCATTTTATAAATATCTTGGAAGATTAGTAATGAGATGTTTACATTCATTGATTCTCATATTCATAGCATCTAAAACAATAAATGTTGAAGCTACTTTATCTTCAATGACTCCACTCTATCATGTTTATTTTGTGAGGTACTAAATATTATTATCAACTAAGTGAGGGAATGATGGAAGATGAGGGGCCTCTAAAATCATTGATTTATTGATATGCCAATCTATAAAAAATATGTCTGCAAGGAAATAAGTATTTTTTTGGCATAACACTTGTATATTGCATTTTGGTTCTTGGTAATGTATCATGTTTTCTAAGATGTTGTATCTATCTACCATAAATTTTGTTGGGGTCAGTAGGATATCCACATTAGGGAGTTCTTCCTCGTTTTTTGGGATCATAGTCCCCCTCCTCTTCCATCAATATTTAACTTGTGTCATTATGATATTTTACATACCGATTCCTCGCTAAACAAACTTACTTGATTATCCATGGATATTTACAATTAGCAATTTGATTTGTTTATTATTTGACTAAGCTATGAGTTATATATTATTATGGGACAGTTGAATATTACTTTGGTTACATGATTACATTGTCAGGAGTTAGTTGTAATGTATATTATTTACATTATGATCATGATGAGTTGTTATTTTGGTTGTATTTTATAATGTATATATGTCATGATGTTATGGAATAACTACCTACCTATCATGATTTGTACATAGGAGAGATATATCCCTCAGACCCTGACAGAGGGAGAGGATCATCAAAGAGGGTGATGTAGATGGAGTTGTTGGGGGACGATAAAGGAACAACTAGAACCCTACACACACCATATTAGTTAGTACATACTAGATGCATAGTAGAATTGCATATGCTAGTATGTTTCTGATGATTGGTTATAATTAGAATTATTTATGCATGGTTAGCTTAGTGTAATGATTATGTGGAATAGGTCATGTGTGATGTGGAATTAATTTTATGTGTTCATGTTATTGAGTATTTTTATTAAGTCATTATGACTAACTACTTGTACTAAATAGTTATTTATTATTAAGTTAAAATAAAAATATAAAAATAATATATTGATTTTTATAAATTAGTAAATAAAAGAAGAAAAATAAATAAAACAAGTTAGAAGGAAAGTAAGTAATTAAAAAAAAAATGAAAAGGATAAAAATAATTGGATAAAAATAAAAATAAAAGAAAGAAAAAAATCATAAAAGGAGAAAAACATTTCCATACTCTAAGAAATTGGAAATAAAAGTTAAAAAGGAGGGGTGCATTTGGAAGGAGACACACAAGAAAGAAAGATTGGAGAAGAAAGAGAGAAGACAAGGAAACAAATGGAGCAACAGAGTAAATTACCCGGTAGATGATGAAATTAAATTTTGTGTATTCAAGTTTTGTGAAATTATGTAATGTACAAAAGTATTTATAAATCACTGCACAGTAACAATAAATAGTGATTTGTGTATATACAACAAACTATGCTTTTACAATACATCTGGTATTAACATAGTAATATGATATAACTTGGCATTATCAAACAACCATATATAAGCATAACAAATTGTAGGAGTGATTGGAGTATATAAATACAATATATATATATACAAAATTTATTCATATATGAAAATTGTTAGTCTATTTAATAATACACTATGTAATAACTGTAATCAATAATCAAATCACTCTTATTTTGCTCACTCAGCTATTACATAGTCAATATAAATTAAACATAGGTAACGAATTTCATACTGCAACAAAATACAATGATCATTTGCCAAGTATAATGATTAGATTATAAATAAATCTTGGATTTCCTATGCAAGATATGATTATGACTTAGAGCACAAATATTTACTCATATATATATAGCATATTGGATCCAACAAAGTGATATGTTACATAAACAACAGCTCCAACCCAGAAGACCATAACTCAATAATGAATCATAAGACATGATGTAAGAATATAATGAGTATACATGCAATCCTATATTCTATATTCAATGATTTATGATGTGCATGGACCATAAGGATATATTGGATACATAAAATGATTCAATCAAAAATTTAATATGGCATGATTTACTTTCAATATTCTTGTAATAAGGAACATAAGGATTTAATTCATAATATTATTCATAAAGTGATCCAATATACATGAAGCTACTATAGAGGAACATAATATACATGCTATACTTAGGAGATGTTTTCCTAAGATGTTACATAATGAGTCTACAACCCACCTTCTCCCAGATCATAGTGATTTATCGATAGAGACAACTTGTGCATAATAAGTGATAGCATAGTGGATCTTAAAATACATTATTTGATTTATGATTATGATTTATGATTTATCACTTTGTGGTTTTACATTTCTCTATATCATATTGGATCTTATGATTTATGATTTATCGATATAGCATAGGCATTTTGCAACTAATGATATGGTGACTTATATGCATGGTGTTGATCATAATATTCATCTAACTTAAAGTTATTGACCAGTGACATATGTTTTTCTTTGTATAGATATATGATAAGTTCCCT
Source organism: Torreya grandis (assembly GCA_037957365.1). Lineage (NCBI taxonomy): Eukaryota > Viridiplantae > Streptophyta > Pinopsida > Cupressales > Taxaceae > Torreya > Torreya grandis. Next base: position 3,101,007 of record JARHVA010001530.1, on the reverse strand, counting down.
AATATATATATATATATATATATATATATATATATATATATATATATATATATATATATATATGAATTTTGTTGTAGAAATGATGTTAGATATCTTGGTGTTCTAAGATTTACCTATATCTAAGTTTAATATTTAAGAATCTAAAGGTTCTCAAAATTATATTCTCCCCTTATAACACATTATGCTTATTACTATAATCACTTTAATCTCTTTATGCAAATGTTTCAGATTTCATAAATATTATAGAGTGATATTACAAAGGAATTATAACTGATATAGTATATGATATTTATCTTTTACATTGAATATAAATTTATAATCATTTAAACAAGTGGAAAAGATGGTATCGGATTTAGTTAAAAACATTGAATACATGATACAAATTTATTTGATACAAATTATATAAAACTATATGTATATTCAAATCAATATGATTATATGATTTGATAAAATCTTAACATGTACTATCTATGTATGCAGAGATAGTTAAGGATATAATGATGATTGAATTGTATTAAGTCATTTGATAAGAGTTATATATGATTGGTGATAATTATATATAGTGTTATATATTGATGAGTACCCATATGTGATACATAGTATGAATGTAGTCAAAGTGTACTAAATCATCTATACAAGAAAATATGTCATCTAAGGATTTAGGTATTCCTATAAGAATATAGTATATATTGATATATTGGGACATGTGCCTATACTCATATTAACTATTAAAAATAAGTCATAGGATTCCACAAGTCAAGAAACTATGACTACATGAATGTAAACCTTAAAAACATAACAAGACATATAAATTAAAGATCTTATTCATATGAAATATAACTTGGATTATGAGATATTTGATTTCCTTTAAATTGTATGACTGGTTGTTTGTACTAAGTAGTTGAGCTTAAGAACAATAGACTATGATATTATGGGATGTCACAGGGTGCATTATATTTTCAAACTAATTAAAGTAATTATAAAATTGAAAATTAAATGTATATTGTACTAGATGGTATAAATTGTAATTGTTATGCTTAATTATTTATGTGATAAATAATATTGTGAGATTTATTCATATGTTTGACAAACTAAATGTATGAATTTTGATTACTCCTATGCTTAGCATGTTTTATGATTGCTAGTAGGATGTAATCTTTATGAATCTACTAATTATATTTATGCTAACCAAATATCACATTACTGGCATTGAGTAAGTAATGAGATAGACATCACTAGGTATTAAGTAATGAGATAGACTTCACTAGTTTGCTAGTATCACAATACCATATGAAGGCAATCCGATCAAGTGGTGTGTTTGAAATTGATTGGTCCTAGAATCAATGACTATTGAAAAATTTGGCCAAAGAAATGTTAGTTAAACATTGTCATTTCATGTGTATGATTTACATGTTTGTGCGATATCATGTTAGAATGGATTTCTTTATGGTACACTGCATGCTTTTAGAAATCATACAACACATAGGTACTAGTTTGTCTCTTTGGATTCCTGCACCATCACTATCTACTCATCCATGAAGGGAGAGTCATTCCCTGATGATGTATTGTGTGGGGGATCGATTGTCCATGGTTGGTGTGGAAAAGCACTCAGATGATGCTCCCTCCCCATAATAGTACTTATTTAGAGACGACACTTAAGATTGCCATAAATACTAGATTTTAGGAAACTCATGCTCTATAGAGCCATGTATCTTGTATTTGTACATTGTATTTTATTTATTATTAAAACATTACCTTATGAGTTTTAATTATTTACTTATTATACATTGACAATAGTGGTTGTATTATTATACTAACCATGGTCGGAAGTCTATAGTTACTTTCTATAATCATTTATGATGCATTTATTATGATGATAGTCATCAATGATTAATAATGTTAGATGCTTATTTTTTGGTTATCATATTTATATTACTTTATATGGATCACTAATTAGATTCTCATGGTGTAATCTAATTAAAGAATATGTTGTTAAAATTTTTTAAAAAATCACATATTTCTACATAGATCCTAGTGGGGATGTTACATGTGGTATCAGAGCTATGTCTCAAACTCAAAAAACTAATGAGTCCACTAACATTTTCATATCATTCTATTTATAAAAAGGATGATGGTGAAATCTAGAGTATCCATAGAGGGTCCATCAAATGTCAATGATAGTAACCTTTTATTTGATCCTAACCAATTTGCTATTGAGTAAGTTGTAAAGTTGGATCAAGTTCTCGTAGCCATGAATGAGATTAGGGACTAGATTACAGCCCTAGAGTAGGAATTTCATGGCCATAAAGAGGAATAACATTATGAAGAACCTAAAGAGCATCTCACTAAGCAAGAAAACATTCAGGATGTAAAAACACAGGTAGTTGCAGAGTTGGCTAGAGATATAAAAAAAGTGAATGCACCTAAGTTTAATGGAACTATTTTGGGTGACAGAGCTAAATCATGGTTGATTGAGATGGAGAAGTATTTCAAGATTCAAAACTACTCTGAGGTCACTTAATTAGTTTGAGGAGATTACCAATTGGCTAGTAAAGTAGCTACATGGTGGACCAATAAAAAGTTGGAAATGAATCTTAACTTGACCACCACTACATGGGATTAGTTTGTGCACATTACTTAGGTTATGGTGGCTTCCACAAATTTATTTTTACTAGAATCTCACAAATTTCTAGAATCTAAATAAGGGAAACTTATCAGTGAACGAGTAATGAGAGCAGTTTGCCAAACTTCTAAAGTATGTACCTTAGTACCAGGTAGATGAGAGGTTAAGAATTAGGAAGTTCATCAAGGGATTGGGATCCCAAATCAATGGAGAGGTGGATGTTCATGGACCTTCTACCATGGACTAAGTGTTTGAGAAGGCAATAAAGTAGGAGTAAAAGTTGAAAGCTCTTGCACAGGCCAGAGACAAGTTCAAGAAAAAAAAATGGAGTTCTAAATCAAATTTGAAAAAGAAGAACTGGAAACAAAGGAGTGGAGACTTTAGGAAGTAGTTCAAAAGTTAGAATGCCAAATTCAATGATGATTCATGCAATAATAAATTGGGTAATGGTTTCAAAGGCAGTTTCAAGGGAAACTAACAAGCTGATAAGAAAGGACCATCTAGAGGTTTTTTCATTTTTGAAGATGACCATTATACTCACTATTGTACTCAATACAAGTCAAAGAACAAAGGTCCTATTCCTTAGTAGGGCAATTTCTAGTACCATATTCATGCAACAATTGATAATTAGTAATATGTATTTCAAGCATCACCCATAGAGCTATTAGGTATTTTATTTGAACATCTAGTGTCTGTTTTGATAGATACAAGGGATATAGAATGTTTTATATCTCCTAAAATTCTTAGTAAGTTATCTATAAGAGAAGGAATAACGGAAAATGCATGGTCATTATAATATGGGAATGATTTTAAAGTAATGGTTGAAAAGTGTTTAGTCAAAGTAGAGATTAGGTTGCTCGAGTTCACAATAGTAATGGATTTGTATTTACCACCACTACAATCATATGATGTGATCTTAGGATTCAAGTGGCTTGTGAAACATAAGGCTAAGTTTGGCTGATACTTGAAGAAGGTTAAGTGTCTAGATGATTTTGTAAATCAGACACAAATCTAGGCCAAGAAAAGAGAGTCGAGGCTTAGGTAGAGTTCTACAATACAACTCAAGAAGGACCAAGGAAAAGGGTGCCAAGTTTTTATCATCAAGATAAATGAAATGGATGAACCTAAGGAACCATCTCTTGAAGATTATCCATTCCTTAATAAATTTCATTATTACATTTTGAGATAAATTACAAGGATTGCCTCCTAGACGTGAGTTTGATTTCTCTATTGATATCATACCTAGTTTGGAACCTTAGTCTAAAGCACCATATAAGATGAAAACTACTGAGTTGATTTAAATGAAGGCTCAACTCTAATAATTCTTGTCAAAGGGGTTGATCAGGCCAAGTGTGTCACCATAGGGTGTACCAGTTGTCTTTATTGAGAAGAATGATGACACTCTTCAACTTTGCATTGAGTATAAAATGTTGAACAAGGTAACTATCAAAATTAAGTATCCACTACCTCATATAGATGATATTTTCAATCAAATACAAGGACCAATGGTATTTTATAATATTGATCTTAGAGTAGGATACCATTAGCTAAGGATAAGGGATGAGGATATTCCAAAGACAACATTTAAAACTTGCTATGTGCACTATGAGTTCATAATGTTACCCTTTGGGTTGACAAATGCTCTGGTAACATTCATGAATCTCATGAATAGTGTGTTTATAGATTATCTAGATCATTTTGTTTTGTTTTTTCTTGATGAAATTCTTATATACTTTAAGAATGAGAGGAACATCTTCAAAATCTGGAACTAGTTCTGCAGTGGTTGCAAAAGCACAAGTTATATGGCAAATTGTCTAAGTGCACATTTTTCTAGGAAAAAGTGCAATATTTGAGACATATTATTTTTTTAGACTATATTTCTATAGATCTAACAAAGATAAGATCCATTATGGAATGGACAACACCAATGAATGTGCATTAAGTAATACGCTTCATGGGATTAGTGGGATATTACAAGAAGTTTGTTCCAAATTTTTCTAGGATAGTTAATCTGATTACCACTTTGTAACATAAGAACCAAAGTTTTATTTAGTCATAAAATTGTGAAGTAGTTTTTCAGGAATTGAAAAGAAGGCTTACTTTGGCACTAGTGTTAAGATTTCTTGACCCTAATGGTTAATTTTCAATGATCACAGATGCGTCTAGGGATGGACTAGGAGGAGTCCTTATGCAAGATGGTGCAAGTGTAGCTTATGAATCAAGGAATTTTAAACCTAATGAGGTGATCTATGCCCTTCATGACCTATAAATTATAGAAATTATCCATACTTTTCAATGTTGGTGGCATTACTTGTTGGGAAAACCATTTGAGCTCAAGATGGATAACTTGGGACTCAAGTTTATCTTCACCTAATTGAATCTGAATGCTCATCAAAGGTGTTGGTTAGAGTTTTTGTCTGACTATTATTTTTATATCAACTATATCAAAGGCAAGGAAAATAGAGTAGATAATTCCCTTAGTCATAGAAGGTACATAATAGCCATGGCTACTATTAGGAGTACTTTCAAGAATCAAGTGATTGAATTCTCACTAGGAGATAAATTCTACAATCACGTTAGAAAATCATTATCTGAAAATGCTCAAAATCCTAAGTATAAAAGATTAAAATTAGAGAGTGATGATATTTTGCATTACAATAGAAGGATATATGTGCCAGATCAAGAGAATCTATAGAGCACAATACTAAAGAAACTACATAATTTCCCATATTTGAGACATCTAGAATTAACCAAGCTCATGGTAGAGCTTATACCACTATACTTTTTGAGGGAATTAAGAAATATGTAGTGGATTTTGTGTCACATTGTCTAGAATGTCAGCGATTGAAAGTTGAACATGTGCATCTGACTCAATTGTTATATTTGCATGATATTTCAGAATGGAAGTGAAAAGTTATCAGAATGGAAGTGAAAAGTGATCAGAATGGAATTTTTCAAAGGTTTACCAGTGTCATGAAATAGGCTTGACATGATCTCGGTTGTAGTTGAAAAACTAAGTTATTTCATTTTATACCAGGTAATTTGATAGATTATGCACCCATTCTTGCAAAGAGGTTTGTAAATAAAGTGTATCAGTGACATGGATTCCCAAAGAAGATCATTTTAGATCATGATTCAAAGATGAATTCTATATTTTAGGTAACTCTAAATTTAGCTTTGGGTACACAATTAAATCTAAACACTGCATATCACCCAAAGACTCATGGTCAGACTGAGTGAGTTAATTAGGTGATAGAGGATTTTATTCATATGTATTACAAGGATCAGTAATACAAATGGGAAGATTATCTTCTATTGGTTGGGTTTGCATATAATAAATCATATAAATTAGCTTTAAAGATGACACCTTTTAAAGAATTATATGGAAGAAGGTGAAAGACACTAATCAATTGGGACAGGTTAGAAGACATGTTAGTCTTTAGATCTAAGATGCTTTCATAAATAGAAGAATAAATTAGGTTAATCAGGTAGATATTGGTCAAGGCCAATAAGAGGTAGAAGAGTTATGCTAATTTGAAGAGGATAGATAGGCAGTTTTTTGTAGGTGATAAAGTGTTCTTGCGGGTTAAGCTGTAGAAGAGCTTGATTAAATTTGAGAAGTCAACAAAACTATCATCGAGATATGTGGGACCATTCAAGGTGTTAGAAGTGGTCAATATTATAGCATATAGACTTGCATTGCCACTAGCCCTAGCTCTATTGCATAATGTCTTCCATGTTTCTTATCTTAAAAAGTATGTAGTTGATCCTTCATATGTATTGGATTAAAATGCTTTAAAATTTTCGGATCTTGAGGTGGTCATGGTAGAACCAATCATAGTAATTGACACTCACAAACTTTGTTTTTATAATAGAGAGATGTCACAGTGTAAGGTCTTATGGGACCAATACTTTGAGGATAGTGATACATGGGAGGACTATGATGAGTTATACAGGTGATTTCCACATTTATTTAATTGATTTGATACTTTATACTATGTTAATTTTCTATTGAACAATGTTTTTAATTCAAAACTTATGTTTAAATAAGTGTCATCTGGGATGATGACTAACTTTAAGGGGGAAGGATGTTACATCCTAATTCATCACTAATCAAACTTACTTGATTATTTATGGATATTTATAGTTGACAATTTGATTTGTTTATTATTTGACTAAGCTATGATTTATATATTTTTATGGGACAATTGAATATTACTTTGGTTACATAATTGTATTACTAGAATTTAGCTATAATGTACATTAATTATATTATGATCATGATGAATTATTATTTTAGTTGTATTTTATGATGTATATATGTCATGATGTTATGGACTAACTACCTACTTATCATGAGTTGGTTGTAGGAGAGATTTATCCCTCAGAATCTGATGGAGGGAGTGCATCATCAGAGAGGATAATGTAGATGGAGTTGTTGGGGAATGATAGAGGAATGGCTATAACCCTGTACACACCACATTAGTTAGTATATACTAGATGCATATTAGAATTGTATATGTTAGTATGTTTATGATGATTGGTTACATTAGAATTATTTATACATGGTTAACTTACTATAACAATTATGTGTAATATATCATGTGTGATATGGAATTAATTAGATGTGTTTGTGGTATGTAGTATTTTTATTGAGTCATTATGACTAACTACTTGTACTAAATAATTATTTATTACTAAGTTATTTGGAAAATATAAAAATAAGATATTGATTTTTATAAATTAGTAAATAAAGGAAGAAAAATAAATAAAATAAATGAGAATAAAATAAGTTAGAAGGAAAGTAAGTAATTAGAAAAAAGAGAAAAAAAAGGATAAAAATCTCAAGATAAAAATAAAGAAAAAGAAAATGAAAGAAAAAAATCATAAATTGAGAAAAATGGCCCCATACTCTAAAAAAAGGGAAATAAAAGTTAAAAATGAGGGGCACATTTGGAAGGAGACACAAAAGAACGAGAGATTGGAGAAGGAGAGAAGACAAGGAAATGAAAGGAGCAACAGAGTAAATTGCTAGGTAGGCAATCAAATTAAATTCTATGTATTTCATGTTTTGTGAAATTATGTAATGTAGGAAAGTATATATAAATCACTACACATTAAAAATAAATAGTGATTTGTATATATACAACAAACTATGATTTTATGATGCATATGGTATTAGAGTAGCAATATGATATAACTCAACATTATCCAACAAAGATATATAAACATATCAAACTACAGGGGTGATTGGAGTATATAACTGAAACATATATATATATATATAGACAACAATGATTCATATCTGCAAATCGTCAGTCTATTCAAGAATATACTATGCAATAATTATAATCAATAATAAATGTGTTCTTATTTTACTCACTCATATATTACATGGTCAATATAAATTAAACATGGGCAGTGAATTACATATTGCAGCAAAATACAATGATCGTTTACCAATTATAATGATTGGACTACAAATAAAGCTCAAATTTCCTATGCAAGATTTTATTATAATTTAGAGCGTAAATATTTACTGATATATATAGCATATTGGATCCAATAAAGTGATATGTTACATAAATAGTAGCTCTCACCCATAAGACCATAACTTAGTAACAAGTCATAAGACATGATGCAGGAATATAACGAGTATACATGCAATCTTATATTCCATATTCCATGATTTATGGTGTGCATGGAACATAAGGATAGACTAGATACATAACATGATTTAATCAATAATTTAATATAGAATGATTTACTCTTGATATTTCTATAATAAGGAACATAAGGATTTAATCCATAATATTATCCGTAAAGTGATATAGTATACATGAAGTTATATAGGAACATATTATGCATGCTATACTTAGGAGATGTTTTCCTAAGATGCTACATAATGAGTCTACAACCCATCTTCTCCCATATCAAAGTGATTTATCGATATAGACAAATTGCACATAAAAAGTGATAACATATTGGATCTTAAAATACATTATTTGATTTATGATGTATGATTTATGATTTATCACTTTGTGGTTTTACATTTCACTATAGCATACTGGATCTTATGATTTATGATTTATCAATATAGCATAGGCATTTTTCAACTAATAATATGGTGACTTATATGCATGGTGTTGATCATAATATTCATCTAACTTAATGTTATTGACCAGCAACATATGTTTTTCTCTATAGAGATATATGATAAGTTCCCTGATGTATATATATGAATTATGTCATAGTGATGATGTTGGAGATCTTGGTGTTCAAAGATTTACCTATATTCGAGTATAATATTTAAGAATATAAAGGTTCTTAGAATTATATTCTCCCCCTATAACACATTATGCTTATTGTTATAATCACTTTAATCTCTTTATGCAAATGTTATTTAGATTTCATAAATATTATGGAGCGATATTACAAAAGAATTATAACCAATATAGTAATGATATTTAGCTTTTGCATTGAATACAGATTTATAATCATTTAAACAAGTGGAAAATCTGATATCATATTTAGTTGAAAACATTGAATACATTATACAAATTTATTTGATACAGATTATATAAAACTATATGTATATTTAGCTCATCATGATTATATGATTTGATAAAAGCTTAACATGTATTATCTGTGTATGTAGATATAGTTGAGGATATAATGATGGTTGAATTACATTAACTCATTTGATAAGAGTTATAGATGATTGGTGACAATTATGTATAGTGTTATATATTGATGAGTACCCATATACATAGTATGAATGTAGTCAAAGTATACTAAAGCATTTATATGGGAAAATATGTCATCTAAGGATTTAGGTATTCCTATAAGAATATAGTATCTATCAGTATATTGGGTTATGTGCATATAGTCATATTAACTATTAAAAATGAATCAAAGGATTTCGTGAGTCAGGAAACTATGATTACATGAATATAGCCCTTAAAAACATAACAAGATGTATAAATGAAAGATCTTGTTCATACAAAATATAACTTAAATTATGAGATGTTTAATTTCCTTTAAATCATATGACTGGTTGTTTGTTCTGAGTAGTTGAGCTCAACAATAATGGACTATGATATTATGGGATGTCATAAGGTGCATTATATTTGAAAATTACTTATAATAATTAGAAAATTGTAGGTTAAATGTGTATTATACCGGATGGTATAAACTATAATTGTCATGCTTAATTATTTATGTGATAAATAACATTATGATATTCATTCATACGTTTGACAGACTAAATGTATGCATTTTGATTATTCTTGTACTTAGCATGTTTTATGATCGCTAGTAGAATGTAATCTGTATGAATCTATTGGTTATACTTATGCTAACCAAATCTCACATTATTGGTATTGAGTAAGTAGTGAGACAGACTTCACTAGCTTGCTAGTATCACAATGCCAGATGAAGGTAATCCGATCAAGTGGTGTGTTTGAAATTGACTGATCCTAGACATCAATGACTATTGAAAACTTTGGCCAAATTAATGTTAGTTAAACATTGTCATTTCATGTGTATGATTTACATGTTTGTAAAATATCATGTTAGAACGGATTTATTCATGGTACAATACATGTTTCTAAAAATCATACAACACACGGGTACTATCTTGTCTCCTTGGATTCCCGCACCATCACTATCTACTCATCCATGAAGGAAGGGAAATTCTCTGATGAGGGATTGTGTGGGGGATTTATGGTCCATGGTTGGTGTAAAAAAGTGCCTGGATGATGCTCTCCCTCCCCACAACAGCACTTATTTTGAGATAACATTTGAGATTGCCATAAATACTAGAGTTCAAGAAACTCATGCTCTATGGATCCATGTATCTTATATTTGTACATTGTATTGTATTTATTATTGAAACATTACTTGATATGTTGTAATTACTTACTTATTGTACATTCACAGTAGTGGCTATATGATTATACTAACCGTGGCTGGAAATATAGTTACTTTTTATATTCAATTATGATGTGTTTCTTATGATGATAGTGATTAGTAATGAATAATGTTATGTGCTTATTTTTCAATTATCATACTTATAGTACTTTAAATGGATCATTAATTATATTCTCTTGGTGTAATCTAATTAAAGAATATGTTATTAAAATTTAAAAAATCACGTATTAGATCCTAGTGGGGATGTTATAGATATTTCCTTGGATACACACACACACACACACACACATATAACCTTTTATTTTTGTCTTCCACAATTTTAACATTTTTTTTCGTTATTATAATTTGTAAGGACAAAAATGTTGTGTGTTTATTTTATGAGGTAATACATACGCTTCTTGGTTGAGTGATAATATAAACTAGTACTGCATATGCTTCATTTATTTTTTTATTCATGGAATATGAAATAATAATTTATTTTACTCTTATAAGTTATCAAGTAATTGACTTCACGGTGTACTTTTAATGACATTTTGTAAATAACTTTTACGTTCATTAATTCTTGTATTTTGTGGGATCTGAAACAATAAATGTTGAATTTGCTTGTCTTCACTAAATCTTCACTAACTACACTCTTTTGTCCTTATTTTTTGAGAGACTGCATACTCTTTCCAATTGAGCAAGATAGTGACTTGTTTACAATCATCAATTATTGTATTCATAGAATCTAAAACAATATTTGAATTTAGTGTTATTATTAATCAAGAAATTGAATTTACAATGCACTTTGAACAACATTTTGTAAATAAATATTACATTCATTGATTCTTCTAATAGTGGCATTTAAAATAATAAATATTGAAGTTACTTGTATTCACTATACCTTCACTGACTACAATCTTGTGTACTTGTTTTGTAAGACAATGCATACTCTTCTCCATTGAATAAGGTACTGACTTGTTAACATTCATTGATTATTGTATTCATGTTATTTTAAACAATAATTGTTGATATGTGTTGTCTTTGATGATTATACTCTTTTGTGTTTCTTTTGTGATGTACTGCATACTCTTCTCAGTTGAGAGGGGAAATTAGTAGCTAACGGATGTTGACAACTTAAAATCCTATTTAACACACATGTTGTCTTATTATGATGATAAATTTAGTTAATATTATAATTCATCAAGAGAGTGACTTTATAGTAAACTCTGAACTCCATTTAAACTTGGAAGAAACATAAGGATTTGTTTACATTCATTTATTCTTCTATTCATGGCATCTAAAAAAATGTTGAAATTTTCTTGTGTAAATAAAGCAAATAAGTTGAAGTAAATTGTGTGTTCAATTCATTTTGAATTATGTTACTAATATTATTGTGAGTTATTTTTAGCCAAAAATATTGTTCAAAAATCCTCGATTCCGATTAATGATCTTCAAGGTTTGGAAAATCTAATATTCCTTGTGAGTTAAATGAGTTCTGTGTGATTGAGTTTAAAAATATTATTTACTATAATTTTTCCAATTTAGCTTGAGTCCTTATGTTTTGTTAATTCAAATTTGGTATGGATCAAACTATGTCATGTTTTGATCCTAAATGCAACTATAATTCAAGTCGTTCCATGAGTAAACTTGAAAATGAATTCAATGGTTTAAGAGACTCTATTAAGTAATTATCTTTATTGTTTGCTACATGGAAATGATAATTAGGTAATTACAAGTGAGAGATATACTCTTGGGTTTCATATATAAATAATATCTTTTGTCATGGTATGTAATGGTTAGATAATTCAATCTATTTCCCTTCCTTGTTGTTTGTGTCCTCTTCTTACAAACAAATGTGCATGAGGCATCTTGATTTATTTGTTACCCTAACATAAAGTAATCAAGGCTTTTCAAGCATATTGAACCCACTAATTTTATTATTTCATTTTTTCATTTGATTTCACTCCATTTTAAATTTATCCTCAAGAATACTTTCTTCTCGAGTATCTCCTAAACTAAAATGTTGGTAGTGTTATTCCATTTATTTTCCCTTATAATACTTACAAATACCCTACCCAATAATATGTACACAATCAAATAATTACACTTGAAACAGGTAAAGATAATGTAATTTTAATCTCTAACATCAAAAATTACACAAAATGATAAAATGATAGGTAAAACAAGGTAGATCAAATCATGATTATAAAACATGGAAAATATAGAAGATAATTACATTTGGGTTTGCAATTGTAAAACATGGCACATTATAACTATAAATGACAGTTGCATTTACATTTATGTTTTTATACTATTGCTTATGAAAAAGTATATGTTCAAATGATTAGTTGTGATTGAGTTCATTTGGGTTTATATCAATTGCATACATTTTGATGTGAAAAAATACAATTCAATTTAATAGAGTTTACTACAATTACATGTAAAAATATAATAAGAAGCATATGAATAGTTACATTTGGGTTCATATGTTTTTTTACAAATGAATAAAAATGTGATCATATGAATAGTTGTAATTGGGTTCATTTGGGTTATTGTTACATAAATACAACAAGGATTTCGTTGGGGTTTTGTAAAGCTGCATTTGGAAATATAGTATGAAGCATATGGACAATTGTATCTAGGTTCAATTGTGTTACAATTGAAGAAAATATGATCATCTGAATAGTTGCAATTAGATTTGTTTGGGTTTCTTATTGTTGCATAAATACATAAAGGGTTTCATTAGGGTTTAATAAAATTACATATGGAAAAATAAGAAGAAGCATATGAACTTGAATATAAACCTAGCTACATTTAGGTTCATTTTTTTTCCAAATGAAGAAAACTTTGATGATATGATCAAATTCATTGGGTTCATTTAGGTTTGCTACTATTGCATATATACAATAAGGGTTTCAATGGAATTTTTTAGAGTTGCATTTGGGAATATAGTATGAAGCATATGAATAGTTGCATTTAGGTTTATTTGTGTTATAATTGAAGAACAATAAGATCATGTGAATAGTTAAAATTGGACTCATTTGGGTTTTCTATAGTTACATAAATATATTACTTGTATCATGTTATATATTAATTGTATCATACTTGACCTGTATAATGTTGTCTAGGTTATAGATAATATCTACCCTATTTTACATTAATGCAACTATAGCGGTTATCCAAGATTGAAGTTATTAGTTATAATAATTGAAAATGTCTATAGGGATGATTGTAGCATAGATGATATATACATGTGAATAATTAAATTTGGGTTCATGTGCGTTTATTATAGTTGAATAAGCAAGGGTTTTATTAAGATTTAGTAGAGTTGCATATGGAAATGTAGTATGAAGCATATGAATTATTGCATTTGGGTTCATTTTTGTTACAATTAAAGAACAATATGATCATATTAATACTTACAATTGGATTAATTTGGGTTTCCTACTGTTACATAAATATGGAAAGGGTTTCTTATAATTAAATATTGAAATATAACAAGAATAATATGAACATTTGCTTTTGGGTTTCTCTGTGTTGCAATTAAAGAAGAATAATCACATATGAACACTTGCAATGACAAGATGATTACATATCTATTTACAAGATTTTGGAACTATATATACAAGATATCATTTTCATGGTATTTATTCACTATACATAAAAGATCCATATGTATAAACTAAACTAATCATTTTACACTAATTTGGTTTTGCAACCCTGATAAGATAGAACTAGTCATTTTACACTAATTTAGATATTAAGATATGGCATAAATCATATATTTGAATGTAAAATATTTAAACTAATTGCAATGATTTGATAAATGACATATGTTAAATATAGTAAATACAATAAAGGGATGAGTACTTATATTTTTTAGCCAATTATCTAACTGTGATTGTATCCTAGAAGTTGATATTAGATAAAATCACGAATATTATTCACTCAGTTCAAGAACTGTGTTCTATCTATGCAGGGTCAATTTTATCGATCTAAGTCAATATCATCGGTTAATATTGACCTATGTTAGTCAATACTAGCCTATGTGAAAATGAGATATTTTAACCATATGGTCACCTTCATTTGTCTTCATATGCTCTGTATATGTGATTTAATACCTTGATGATGTGCATATGTGTGTTTGAGAGGAATAAAAAACTAAAAAAACTAAAAAAAATTAATGGTTTGAGCTAACCCTAATCACCCTCATTTGATGATTGACCATTTTCCATGTATTTGATACTCTAAGGAGTTAAATCAAACCACATGTAGTTCTCCCACCTAGTGTGATTTTAAATTTGTTCCTTCACTATATGTATGCAACTAAAGATTTATCTTTGATACTTAACAAATTTTTGTTTGACCTAGCTTTAGTGTGCTTTAGGATTAGTGTTTAACTGCTCCTAGTGATAGATTTATAACTTGAGAATAATACATAATATTTTATTAATGTGTAATAGCGTATAGATGTACACTAGATAAGTCCATTTTAATTGAGATCTTGAGTTGTTTATATATGAGTCTAATTAGGTAATTTATCATGCCACTGACACACTAGGAAAATGGGTTGACCCTAAGGAAAGGTTTGATGTTAAAAATTGACAATATTAGGAGAGGGTCGATTCAACTGGATATAGTCAATATCAAATGGAGATATTGATTGAAATTTATGGAACTGACCTCTATACAAATGGACTAAATTGAAGGTCTAGAGATGTATGTGCAAGATATTTAGAAAGTTTTAAATAGATATTGAGGTTCTTATAGGTTTGTAATAACATAATAGAAGGTTCAACACATAAGGTAGTGTGCAAGTCTGATAGAAAGGAAAATTAGGACCTTGCTTATATGCTCAATTCATGCATGGTAAATGTGTCTCAAGCTTGTCTTTGTCAAGTACTTAATACCATATTTTAGAATCTATGAATTCCCCTCTTTTATTTTAGTAATGGAATTACTAGAGTAAAAGGATAAAGATATAACTAAGTGTGTAAAACACACTTTTTATTTGGTATGAAAATCTAATTGTGCAAGTCACTCAATAGTAATACCTATAATCATGTGTAGTCCATGTCCATAGATTGACAATTTTAATTAGAACTAGAATTTTGAAATTTTATAGAGTAAAGATATAAGTAAACTTGTGTGTTGATGAAAACCATGTTTCCCTTCCAACTTGTTGGAGATGATACTTCTCGTTAAAACATTTAAGAAGACTTATGCTTCCTTGTTGAAGCACATGGAGATTTAGGATTACTATGCCCCAAATTCCTGTAACTATGCAGGCTCTTGGGTTGGGAAGACAATATGTCCCAACCCTCATGAATGTGGGGAGAAGTATGCATTGTACTAACCCAATTAACTACATAATTAAAGAGAAACCCACATGATGGGTTTGCTCAAAGAAAATAAATGAAATATTGTGTTTGGATTACAAATTCAATTGTATAGCTTTGTTCAAGTTCACTCAAGTTTGCTCCATATAAACAAAAATCATGATTAAAGTGAGTGAACAATGTTCATGACCCCATTATGACCATGGATTTGATTGTATAGTTTCACTCAAATTTGATCAATGTAGAATAAAAAATGCATGATCAAAAGAGAATGAATAATGTTAATGCCCCCAATATGATTGTAAATCTAATAAGTGTGAAGTGGAATGAAAACCATTTTCCATTCAATTTTAGATTGTGTTGTTATGTATGTATATGAACTAGTACCATGCCTCTTAAGTCTGAAAGTGTGTATGTGTGAATGAACCAGTATCATGCCCCCTAATTATGTACCAACTAATATAAAATGGTATGCTTCTATATATTTAATTTAAGAATATGTATCTCAATGTTATGAGTATGTGGAAACCTGTAATTATTTTTCCTATATACTTTATGCATATGCCCATGAATAAGCACCCAAATGTGTATGAATATGTGCTCGTGTATATGTAAATTGAGTGAATGTGTATGACATATGCCCCCAAATATTATAATGATATGCCAATATCTATCATGTAACTGAACCATCTGATAGTTTAACCATTATAAATCTCTAAAATATATACTCTGATCTAATTTTTTACTCATATATCTAATTTTTTACTCATATAGGCATATATATCTATGACAAGCCCATTATAATGCCCCAATTTTGGGATGAGGGATGTATCATGTAAGACAATAATCTCAAAAGAAGAGTTAATTTCAACATGTCAAGTATAAATATAACATCATGTAGTATCATGTGAACATATCTAAGAATATGTCATCAAAGTAATGTATATGTTGAACAAGGCATGTATGTAACATATGTAATGTAGGGAATAAAAGTGTCATTTCTAGATAGGTGTATCAATGAAGCATATAGTAGTAGGATAATTAAATAAGACTATGCATTAAAAGTACATGATATAGCTCATGACACCACTCAATATTAGCAATTTCAACAAGTGCAAGTGTGATTCACACACATAAGGCCAAGAGCCACATACAAGGGACATAAAGGTGTCACATTAAACAAGGCTAACAACCAAACTCAAGGGATATAAATATGTCACAAATAAGGGATGCCAAGGATATCGCATCAAACAAGGCCAAGTGCCACTTTCAAGGGATATAAAGATGTTGTAAACAAGGGACATTAATGGTGTTGCATCAAACAAGGTAAAATTCCACACACAATATACATGTACAAAGTAGTCTATCATGTGAGAAAGTAGCAACATCAATGGAGCATAGAATAAGTAAAGACTAGTGTACACCATCCATATGTATCAATGTCATTGTAATGATATTAATTTATCAAATAAGCATAATAACAACAATGGATCACAATGATAAGGAAATATACCATAAAATATGAATAATAGATAAACCACTTTGAGGGGGCAACCTCCCAAATGATTGTAATAAGAAATGAATACTCTGATATGATAATGAACAACTAACCCTACCTCACATTTATAGTCTACCAAGGCCATGACAACCCATAGGCTGACCTAATAAGATTATCCATACATAGAAAAATGTAAAATTATATGCAAAAGGGTTATGCAAGCCATAAGTTAGCTACACATATCCCTAGAAATACCAATAGATAAGGGCATAACACACCCTCCCCTTCAAAATAACATTGTCCTTAACATTGAAGTAATATTGGATGTTGTTGCATTAAGGTTTCATCCTCTCAAGTAGGATATTTATAAGGTGAATTCTTCTATTTGATCAGATACTCTATAATCATTCTAGATCATAGCTACTTAGTGCACATTTGAAAGACCAATCAGGATCAATAATAACCCTCCCTTCCTCATCTAATTCTGGTAACTTGGTTTGAGTGGTAACTCTATGTCCAATGACCTTCTTAAGGCAAGATAGATGAAATACTAGATGAATGCGAGTAGATGGAGGAAATTTCAGCTTGTAGGCCACACTACCATTTTTTTGCAAGATCTGATAAGGGTCATAATACTTGGGAGACAACTTGTTATCCTTTTTTTGTTACTTCAAGGACATCTACTTATATGGATGTGAGAAAATAAATACCCAATCACTAATTTCAAAATGACTCTCACTCTTGTGTTAATTTGTCTATTACTTCATGCGATTATGTGCCGAAGCTAAATTTTCACACAAACTAGCAAGGACTTCCTATTGATGTTGAAGGGGTTCTCTACTATAGGCACCTTTGGGTGGTTCTTCAAGGATGAAGTGAGGGATGGAGGATGGTATCCATATAATACCATAAAAGGAGACATTTTGGATGAACTATGCACTGAAGTATTACACCACCATTCAACCAGGGGTAGCCATTGAACCCATTTATCTCGTTTATCTAACATAAAGCAACGAAGGTACCATTCTAGACACTTGTTAACTACCTCAATTTTTCCATTATATTGAGGATGATAGGATGATCTATGAGACAATTAGTTCCAAAACATGTAAATAATTCTATCCAAAAATTATTAGTGAATATGGGATCTCAATCATTGAGAATAATCTTGGGATTACTATGCAATTTTTGAACTATATTGAGAAAGGCAGAAGTTACTGTACTGGCCACCAATGGTTGAGATAAAGAACAAAAATGAGAATACTTTGTGAGTCTATCCACAACAACAATGATAACATTTCTACCTTTAGATCATGGTAGCCAAGTAATGAAATTTATAGACACCTCTTCCCATCGTTAACTAGGGATGGATAAGGGCTATAAAAGACCTAGAGTTTTAATGGTTTCACCTTTTTTATGATAGACCATAAATTTAACCACATATTTATATACATCCCCTTTTATTTCTTCCCAAAAAAATCCTTATTGACTCTATGATAGGTTTTCAAAAATCCTGAGTGACTACCAAGTGGAGATGCATGAAGTTCTTGAAGGATTTTTTGTTTACGAAGAGAATTTTGACATATATATAATCTATCTTTGTACCATAATACATTCCCCTTCGATGTAAATTTTTTTATCCCATCTGAACCCTACTACATATTATAAATTAATGCATGGGTAACACTATCATTCTCCCATTCTGACCTTGCTTCCTTGAGCCAGTCTACCTACTAAATGGTCATGGCACATAATAATGCCTCAACTGGTTCATCTCGCCTAGATAGTGCATCGGCCACCACATTTTATTTTCCTTTCTTATATAATATTTAAAAATCAAATTCTAACATTTTGATCACCCATTTTTTTTCTTCAGAGGATAACCATTGTTCCAAAAAATATTTAAGGCTATCATGATCAATCTTTACCTAAAATTGATAACACAATAGATAAGGTCTCCATTGTTTGACTGCATGTGGAATAACCATCATCTCTTTTTCATAGATGGGTTTGAGCAAATTTTTACCCTTTAATTGATGACTTTCAAATTCAATGGGCCTACCCTCTTGCATGAGTATTTCACCCATATCATATTTAGATGCATCACATTCAACCACAAAAGTTTTAGAAAAATTTGGAGTAGTCAATATCGAAGTGGTGTAGAGAGACATTTCCAGTTGCTCAATTGTCTTGGTAGATGTATCAATCCATTGGAAGGAGTATTTCTTCAACAAATAAGTGAGTAGTGTTGCAATACTACCATAGTGTTCGAAAAACCTATGACAGTAACCAGTTAGTGCCAGAAATCCCCTTAGTTGCTTGAGTGTCTTGGGAATTTGCCACTCCATTATAGCTTGGTTTTTTTAGGATCAAATTTTAATCCCTCATGTGATGCAATATAACCTAAATATTCCACTTTCCAAAATCCAAAAGCACATTTAGATGGTTTAGCATACAACTGATGTTGCTCGAGAACTAAGAGTTCCTATTTCACATGCTACAAGTGGTCTTCCTAATTTTATTGTAAATAAGGATGACATAAAAAACATAAGTATAAACTTTCTCAAAAATGGCCTAAAAACCATATGCATCAAAATCTAAAAGGAGGATGGTGCATTGGTGAGACCAAAAGACATGACCAAAAATTCATAATGACCTTTGTGAGTACGAAAAGATGTTTTAGGAACATCCTCTACATAGATTCAGATTTGATGATACCTAAAGTGAATATCTAATTTGGTGAAATACATAGCATCATGTAATTCATCTATAAAATCATCAATTATAGGAATATAAAAATTATCTTTGATAGTAAACTTATTGATCTCTCTACAATCTGGGCACATCCTGCAAGTTTCATCCTTCTTTCGTACCATAACTACTAGAGAAGAATATTCACTTTGGTTGTGGTGCATTATTCCTGCTTCCAACAACTCTTGTACCATTTTTTCAATTTCACTCTTTTGGGCATAAGGATATCTATATGGTCTAATGTTGGGTGGAGTAATTCAAAGAATGAATCTGATGCCATGATCATGGGTACGGTTAAGAAGAAGACCTTTTGGCATGGGGCCAAAAACAAACAAATGTTTATCCAATATTTATTTTAGATCAAGATGGGTATACTCCTTAGTTTGTTGAACATCAATGGAAAACAAACACACTATAAATCCTTTAGCACCTTTTACTAGCATCTTTATCATATGGTGTAAACTAACCACTCATGGTGATTTAAATCTTAATCCCCATAGTTCCACTAGATTGCCTTCAGAATGAAAGTGCATGAACAATTATTGGAAATTTATCTCAATAGTACCCAATGTGGTGAGCATGGTATTCCCAAATAATGTCAGTCCCATCCATAGGAATAGAAAACATAGGAGAGTCTAGCAGATAGTGCCCCATTGCTAATTTAATATTGTGGCATTTTCCAAAATAATTAACTGTACGACCATTTGCAATCATGACTTGAAATCTTAGGGCTGGGTAGATGAAATAATTCAAACAAGCAGTCAACTTACTGTTGATGAAATTGTGTGTACTTCATGAATCAATCAACATTGTGACCTTATGTTTCTTAAGGAAACCCACCACCTTAAGAGTCTGAGAAGTAAAAATACCTATAAGGGCATGATAGGAGATAATAGGTTGAGAATATATAGCTTCATCCTTGGGTCCTTCAAAACCCTCACCAAATGCCTCCTCATCTTCTTCATCCTTGTTGACCCTTTTGATGTAAAATAATTTTTTTTAGCACATCGATGACACTTGCTCCATTTGTTGTCACAACCATAACACAACCCTTTGTCATGCTTCTCCTTAATTTTTTACAATGTCAATTTGGTAGGTTGAGGTAGTGATGGAGTTGGGAAGGTGCATTCCATGCTAGTAGTGAAAGGATGACATTTGCTCATCTCTTTTTCTTATGCTAATCATGCCCTTAGTATAATTTTAGATACGGTTGTGGGGTAAAACATGTGAACCTCCAATTGAATACTATCTTTTAGACCACTCAGAAAAAGGTTAGTCAGAATTGCCTTAGTGATGTCCTCCACATGTAAGGATAGATTATGAAACTGATGAATATAAATCCTTCACTATTCCTATTTTTTGTAATTCAGCTAATTGGATTAAGTAGTTTTCAAAAATAATATCCTAATAATGAGATGTCAGTTCATCAGAGAATACTAACCATGTAATAGGGGTACCAATCTTCATATTTTGAGCACACAACCAATGATACCAAATGAATGGCTCGGGTTCCAGATACAAATATGCCACAACCACCTTTTGAGAGATAGGACTTTGGTGCAGATAAAATAGATTTTTAATTTGAGTGATCTAAGTGAGTGGATCCGTACCATCAAACTTGTGCAAGTCTACTCAAGGCAACATTAGTTTTACCCCTGTATTAGTAGTGTTAGTGTTGAGAGGAGGAGGACCAGAATGTAAAAATGGAGGGTTGTTGAGTGGAAAATGAGATGAAATGGTAGCTAGTTGTCTTGTGATATATTGCAATTGATTGGTCATGCCATTAAGCTCCCCTTGCATTGCTGACATTTAAGTTTGGACTTGCACATCCTTTTACATCAAGCCATGTAGATTCAACTAAATTTGAGAAATCATCTCCAATGACATCATATTATATGTTCCAAACTCCATGTCATCCCCTAAAGAAGTTTTAGGGGTATCTTACCCATTCCCTCATCCACGAGTCTTAAGACCAACCATAAGAAGGTTTGATGGTGAAACTTATTTTTCCCCATTGACCCAACTTTGACCATGATTTTTTTTAAATATGTCAGTCTCAAATCAAAAATATCAAAGAATATACTCAAACTATTTTTTCCAAGATTTCTAAAAATGTAAATAAATTTGAAAATTTATACAAATTGCAAACTATTGAGTGAATTTATGAAAAACCCTAAAATGGTGATATGTTTTGAAAAATAGATCCAAATGAGCTTAAATTTTAATGAAATATTACTTGAATGATTTTTCACCTCCAGTAAAACAATTATAGATAAATTCACAACCGATTGCAAGATATATCCAATTTAAAAGATCTAGGGTTTTTGACTTGATTATGGCCCAAATCAATGCTTTGATACTACTTGTAATGATATTACTTCACCAAATAAGTAGAATAATATAAATTGATCACAATGATATGGAAATATATCAAAAATATGAATAATAGATAAGCCACCTCGAGGGGGCAACCTCCCAAATGCTTGCAATAATAAATGAATACTCTGATATGATGATGAACAACTAACCCTACCTCTTATTTATAGTCTACCAAGGCCATGGACAACCCATAGGCCGACGTACTAATAATATGAGTGCTTAGATAAATGTAAAATAATATGCAAAAGGTTTATGCAAGCCACAAATCACCTACATATATTTCTAGGCATGCCAACGGTTAAGGGTGTAGCAATAATATCATAGTATAATAACATGTCTATGTAGTAATGTGTATGATATGAATAACTAGAAAGACATTTGTAAGCATTCTAGTTAGATCAAAATCATATAAGTTCATAGAAAGATATAACATGTACTAATGATACCTATGGAATAAGATGCTCCCAATATTGGCATGGCCATTGGGTAAAGGAAAGTCCAACATCTATATGTCCATGTGTAACATGTATGTTCTACATCACACTCATATACTATGAAATTCATGTGTATTAAAATAATATGCCATATACTAAACATGTGATAAATAGCATATGTAAATAGTGTAATCTAGTCATCATGTCATGCTTAGGTCTTGATTTTTTTTAATATTTTGAATGTTTTTATATTTTCTTAATTATTTTATTTTTTTGTATTTTTGAATATTTTACACATGTATAGAATCAAGTATGAAGAGGCTATGTATAATGGATTATATTTCTACCAATCAAATAAATCATCGATGGGATGCCTAGTCATAGGTCTTGTATCTCATAAGCACCATTCATTTATATTATTGACTGAATTGGTTATTGTATCATTATGTGAAATATCATTGAATTCATCTTCATTGGATTCATCACTATTGTACTAGTCTTTGGGTTATAGTAATTAAGATCATCTATGTAGTCATCATATTGGGATTGTAACATTGACATGTCATTAACATTATCCTTTGTATTAGTATTAGTATATGTAAAGCCAATCATGTCATAATGTGGAATTGAGTTTTCTTACTTATATTACTCTTCTATATGTTCATCATTATCATGAAATTGCATTGTAATTGATATTGCATAAATTAGGTATCACCACTTGAGTTCTAAGTAGATAAATTGTTTACTAGTGGATGTACTCATAACTTTTTCATAATTTATCTTTTCATTGTTCTGAATGCATGTAGTAGATATAATATATGAATCCTCAGAAGTCATATTTATGACATTAGTATTTTTAGGAACACACTGATTTTGAGTTTCCTTCATATGAACTTGATTCTTAGGTGTTCTTTCTTACTTATCCATCTTTTGTATCTTCTTTTTCAAGGTCCAACAATTGATGTCCATCCACTATATGATAAGCACAATAATAATTGAATTTTCATGTAGGATGTGGAGAGGTAACGTGATAATCTTGTTATGAATCATGTCCTTATAATTTCACTTGGAGACATATTGGCCTTACGAGAAGCATTTGACCCATTGATTTAGATTTTTCTTGTTATTTGACTCACATTCGAGAAAAAGCAAGTGGAGAGCCAGATATGTAATTAACATTAGTATGCCCAAAAAAATTCGTATGCACAATTTAATTTTCAAGTGATGTGATCCTTAGACATATTTTCTCTAAAGAGCCCTTCATGATGTTTATTTGATCTAAATAGTCATGTTAGAAATTATGGGTTGGGAAGATCCAATATACATACAATGTTCATTGAAAGTAGGCACATTATAAGCCATGTATATTTTTGGATTATTCTTGTATTTTTGCATATTATGGTCGTGAAATGATTCAAAGAAGAGATTTGATTAGGAATATCTATCTCGATATGCCACAATATTAACCATTTTTTGAGCCTGGTATTGAGTATAATTCCATTTATACTTTAAATATCACTTGTGTTGACACTTTCCACTATAAATAAGTTTGTTCATGACAAAAATCTTATTTTCATGTTCTTTGATTATGTGGCATAAATGGTCAAAAGATTGAAACCACTTGAACATGATGGATTCATGTAAAGGATCAGGAAAACTTTGTCTGAACATATTTTGTAATTCCTTATTAGGTATAATATTGTTCATCTTGGTAAGCATTATCTTATAACAAAATACATAGTCATGGATAGGATCATTAGGTTCTTGTGTAATTTTAACAATATGAGCATAATATAAAATTTCATCAATGTTGATAGATAAATGTGTTATAAATTGATCTACTAGAGGATTGAATGCTCTCATGGATTGGAGGTGGATATCATAGAACCATCGCAAATCATAGTTCTTAAGGCTTATTAGAAATAACTTGCTCAATAATTTGTCATTGTATGCATAGTCCAAAAATGTTGTGTGGAATGTTCTAAGGTGTTGCTATAGATCAACTTTTTATAATGGAAGCTTGTGATCTACAAACCCTGTTATCTTATGGGATAATGGGTTATGAAGCAGAGCATGTGAATCCACAAAATGACTAGCTCTAGATGTACCTTGCTCTAACTGTAGCACCTTAGCATGTAGAGTTGTAACAGTCTATTTAAGGTAGCATTTAATAGATGAGGCTGATGATGGAACATATGTATTCATCAAGGGATGGATAAATTTTTCATGTGTAGGAATAGGTATTGAAATATATCGGAAGCCTTGCATTCCCCCCACACCTTAGTTGGATATCAAATGTGTAACATCAATATTGGTGAAGGTCTTAGTACATATAGAATATTGAACATATAAACATTTACAAATTCGATATGCATAAAAAAAAATATTAGGAGGATAGGTAGGAGGTGGAGGGGGTTGACAAGGAACATGTTGATTACCTCTGTTTTGGGGTACCCTTCTTATCCTAGTAGTAACAATGGGGACTGTGGGACCCAATATATGTTTTAGGAGAATATTGGGGGTAGGATGGTCACTGAGATAATTTAGAGGTCTATGGGGAGGAGGATCAAAAGGGTTCATGTGTTCCCTTTGGCGCCTATTGGTAATAAAAGGTAACTCATATTGGATTTTGTAATAATATAATTTGAGGAAGGCTTGGGATTGTTCATTGTTGCTTGTAGCCTTATTAGTTTTTGAATTTGCTATAGATTTTAAGCTTGACACCATTTTTGTGTAGTCACTAAAATAGGTGCAATATTACCTTATTCCTATTTTTCCTAATTCTTTTCTTGTGTATCCCCATTTAAGTAAAATTATCAATCCAAAATCATAGTGGATCAAATTTTTGTAGTTGGGTCAAAAAATAATTGTGTCAAAAATAGAAGAATGCATAGTAGGATAGTGGTTAGGGTTTTCTAATTCATTCTTCATTTTAAATTTACTCAAACCTAATAGAGTAAGCAAGGCAAACACAAATCCTACTCCTAATAGGAAAGCAAGCATAAAAGTCATGCCTTGACAAGGGTCAAATAAAGAATCAACCTCTCCAAGAAAACCATGAGGAATTTTTTGAAACAAAAAAAGGTTTTTGATTAAAAACATCAAGTAGATGAAACCAAAAATTATTTTGAAAATAGATCCCCCCTTCATCTTTTAGGTTGAATTTATTAACAATAGTAAATCTAAAATTAAAAAAAAATTATATAGTATTTTTCTTAACAAACTAGGTTTTTAATCCACTGAGTATACCTGGTAAAAACCTTAGATTTTTTGAAAAAATAGAGCCATTTTGATCTAAATATCAGCTAATCAAGGAATAACCCTAATAGATGAAACCTTAATGGAAGGTTAGGGCCGAAGGTGAAAAGTTTTTTTGTGTATAGAAATCAAAAATCAAATCTAAAACCCTAGGAAAAAAATATGAAACCTTTAAAAGGTGAAAATATCTTTTGTGTATAGAAATCATAAATGAAATTTGAGACCTTGGGACAAAAAATATGAAACATTAGAAATATGGGTCGATCAATATTTGGGTTCACCAATATGTTTTACCTTAATTTGGTTTTACAACCCTAATAGGACAGAAACTTGAAATATAATTTAAATATTAAGATATGATATTCAAGCATACATCTAAATTTTAAAATATTAGAACTAATTGAAATTATTTAACAAGTGGTATATGTTGAATATAGTAAGTACACATGGAAGAGTACTTAGATTTTCTAATTGACTGTCTAATTTTGATTGTATTTTGAAAGTGGATATCAGATCAAAGCAGGTATGTGATTTATTCAATTCAGAAACTATGTTTTTGTTTACAAAGGGTTGGTTCTATTGATTTGGGTCAGTATCGTCAATCAATACTAACATGTGTTGGTTAGTAATGACTTGTGTGAAAATGAGGGATTTTAACTATAGGGTCACCTTAGCCTATCTTTGTATGCTCTATATAAGTGATCTCAAACTTTGACGATGCATGTAACTCTAGAAATCAACCTCCTTCACCTTGAAACCCTAAGTGTGTTTGTGAGGTTCTAACACCTATAAATACTAAGAAAGTGTAATGGGTTGAGCTGATCCTAATCACCCATGTTTAGTGATTGGTTATTGCCTATGTACCTCATACTCTGAGGAGGGAAATCAAGCCACACATGGTTCTCCCACCTAGAATGATTATGTTGTTAGGTTGTGGAGCTAAAAGCTTCACTGATACAAACAGAGGAGGAGGTTTTAGAAGGTTGTTAAGTGTGTCAGTCACCGGCGTCAGTCAGGCCAACCGACGTCGACAGGGAAGAGACAGGAAGAAACCGACGTCGGTCACCTGTGTGGTTCGAGCTGCGAGTATGTTACGGGCATTTAGTTGACGAACCAAGTGTTTGCATGTTTACAGCTAATTTTAGACTGAGAGTTGCGGATCTAATTATTGTAATTAGGTGTCTAATTATTGTTTAGATGAGATCTATATATTAGACTCATGGTTGTATTGTAAATTTGTGCTAGAGAGTAAGAGAGCAATATTATAAGCTCCTTTTGTGTGTGAGGTGAGCAATGGTGTGTTCCTCCTAGTGCCACAGTACCAAGTGTGGGTGTTGGATTGGAGAATCAGCAGGGTTCTTCATGTATGTATGATCTTGGTCATCGGGTGAGCATGGCTTCTATAGGAGATCTACATGGTAAGTAAGATCATTGATTTGCAGATGTATGTGTGTGCAAGGTCAAGGTTCACAGGTGTGCAGAACTAGGTTGATTTGCAGGTGCGCAAGATCAGATAGGATAGCAACACAACAGGGAGCAGAATCAGGCAGGATCTACTTGGAGTACAGTGTGTACTCAGATAGAGCAAGAGAGGAAGGCAAGGAAGATCCTTCCATAAGTAAGGTCTATTGAGGTGCAGGTTGTTGCAGGTC
This sequence comes from Torreya grandis, assembly GCA_037957365.1. Classification (NCBI taxonomy): domain Eukaryota; kingdom Viridiplantae; phylum Streptophyta; class Pinopsida; order Cupressales; family Taxaceae; genus Torreya; species Torreya grandis. The sequence goes on along the minus strand of JARHVA010001530.1, from coordinate 3,073,159 downwards.
AGAGGAGATCTACTTGGAGTACGTTGAGTACTTGTGGAGTGCGTGGAGCACTTGTGGAGTGTGTGGAGCACAGGTGTAAGGTGAACACCAACTCAGTGTTTGAGTTGGGTGTTGGGACCTAAGAGAGAGAGCTTTGAGGAGAGAATTACTGTTCACTTGAGGTGTGGGAAGCCTCTGAAGAGGTGGTGGAGAAGAAGTGGCATCTTTTTTATTGTATTCTTTTATGTAAGAGTTTTAATACAAGTTGTGTATTGTCTCTCATATCTTGTGTTATTTCTGGATTCTAGTTACTTGTTGATTCTGGTTATTTCCGCATATTAAGTTGCTTGTATTTGGTAATCAATTGTGTGCTTCCGGTATTCATATCCCAACACGTGGTATCAGAGCTAAGGTTGTAGGAAGCGGTTTTGTGTTTGGTTACAGGTCACTCTCAGGGGTTTCTGATTGAGTGGGAGTAGAGCAATGGCAGATGAAAGTAAGCTAAGAATGGAGGAGTTGAAAAGCATAGATGGTCACTTATGGTCCTATGGAAAGAAAGAGCAGGTAAAAGAATATTGTTGCTTGGTAGCAGATCAGCATGAAGGAACTGAAGATGCAGATGTAGCAGGTGTTATTGCACAGGATGCTTTGGGAGGTTTCTTAGATAAAGTTGAATCTTGGATAACAGATTCTGTTGCCTCTTTCCATGTAGCCCCAGGGAGAGGAGCTGGTGAGCCTTGCCAAAGAATTGGCAAAGGAGAAGTGAAGCTAAAATTTCAAGCGGAGGCCAACACATGGGTGTTGAAGGAGGTCATGCAGGTCCCAGGTTTGGAGATGTGGCTAATTTCTTCAGAAGAGTTGGGTGATGAGAGATGCACAAGAACTCTCACAGCGGATACACTTGAATTAGCTGGTGGTAAGAAAATAGGTACTCTTTATCTACTTTTTTATATTACTGATTCTTCTTTTGTTGCGGAGACGTGGCTTTGTAGGCTTGGTCACATGAGCAGGAAGGAGATGCATGTTCTTAAGCAGAAGACAGATATATTTGACAGGCTTAAGAACTGGAAAGCCTTGGTGTTTATGGAGAATATGGCAGACAGAGACTAGTGGATGGGCTGGATACTTCTGAACAGGGTAGTTTGGACATGGGACTTGATTCAAAGGAGCTCACGGGTAAAAAGTCATCACTTACAGAAAACACAGGTACCGGTGTCGGTAGGAAAATCGACGTCGACAGTAGGTAAGACTGACGTCGGTCACGAGGACCGACGTCGGCAGCAAGAGGACACCGACGTCGATAGGGTTGGTAGTCAGGACAGGTGCAGGAACCGATGTCGGTTGGATGCAGACTGTGTGGTGATCGAGGTCAGTCACTATAATGGATTTTGGGTGGATAGCACACTGTCAAGGAGTCTCAAACGCCCATATGGAAGACTGAAGACGTAATTAAGCCTCAAATTCGTTGTTCCTCTTCTTTATACCAGTTGTTGATTGCAGACCAAGAAGGATTCAGGAAACAGTGGGAGCATGGCATGGAGAGATTGCAGAACCAAGCAGAGATTTGCTAGGGTTGCCAGCAGGTATGAAAACATAGAGACGAATGGATACCTTAGTTGAATAATAGAGAGAATGGACACGTGAGACAGAAGGCTAGGTCATATGGTCTTGAGGAAGCTGCAGGACAGTGGTACAGGTTTTGACAGGGGGATGACAAAGCATGACTTTAGTCAATGTCAGGGTAACTACTGTGGTTTGACTTACCAGGTGGATGATGATTGCAACATCATTCTGTTACTGTATGTGGATGGTTTGCTAGCAGGGTTTGTACATATAGGGTTTTGCTGAGCTAAGGGTAAGATTAGTTCAGTGGTTTGTTATGAAGAATTTGGAGCAGCAAAATTCTTTGGCATGGGAGACATGGGAGATCACAGGGTGATTTTGTTTCTAGTGGGAGCTGATGTGAATCAGGTGTTGGTGAGGTTCAGGATGCAGAATCGGAGCACACTAAGGGCTGGACAGTTCAGTGTTCGAAATCACATGAGGTCTAGTATAGACCTGAGTTTGCCCTAGCAGTGGGTGTTGTCAGAGAGTTAGGAGCCAATTCGGGGAATTGAATTCTCAGGGATGTGAGAGGGACCAGCAGCAGGTATACATGCAGGGTCAGGACTTCACTACATGGGTTTGTAGGTTTCGATGTGGCAGGGTACTCGGATGACAAGAGGTACACCACAGGTTGTGTGGTGTGTTGTCTTTAGGATTCATCTTGAAGATGGATACAAGCCAGGAAATAGATTAGATGGGGTACAGGTACAAGTACAGTGCAGTAATTTATCTCCAAGTGGGAGATTGTTAGGTTGTGGAGCTAAAAGCTTCACTGATGCAAATAGAGGAGGAGGTTTCAGAAGCTTGCTGAGTGTGTTAGTCACCGACGTCGATCAGGCCAATCGACGTCGACAGGGAAGAGACAGGAAGAAACTGACGTCGGTCAGAAGTCAGCCGGCGTCGGTGACCCCCAGGCAGACAGGGACCGACGTCGGTCACCTGTGTGGTTTGAGCTGCGAGTATGTTACGGGCAGTTAGTTGACGAACCAAGTGTTTGCATGTTTAGAGCTAATTTTAGACTGAGAGCTGCAGATCTAATTATTGTAATTAGGTGTCTAATTATTGTTTGGATGAGATCTATATATTAGACTCATGGTTGTATTGTAAATTTGTGCTAGAGAGTAAGAGAGCAATATTATAAGCTCCTTCTGTGTGTGAGGTGAGCAATGGTGTGTTCCTCCTAGTGCCACAGTACCAAGTGTGGGTGTTGGATTGGAGAATCAGTAGGGTTCTTCATGTATGTATGATCTTGGTCATCAGGTGAGCATGGCTTCTATATGAGATCTACATGGTAAGTAAGATCATTGATTTACAGATGTATGTGTGTGCAAGGTCAAGGTTCATAGGTGTACAGAACTAGGTTGATTTGCAGGTGCGCAAGATCAGATAGGATAGCAACACAACAGGGAGCAGAATCAGGCAGGATCTACTTGGAGTACAGTGTGTACTCAGATAGAGCAAGAGAGGAAGGCAAGGAAGATCCTTCCATAAGTAAGGTCTATTGAGGTGCAGGTTGTTGCAGGTCAGGGGAGATCTACTTGGAGTATGTTGAGTACTTGTGGAGTGCGTGGAACACTTGTGGAGTGTGTGGAGCACAGGTGTAAGGTGAACACCAACTCAGTGTTTGAGTTGGGTGTTGGGACCTAAGAGAGAGAGCTTTGAGGAGAGAATTACTATTCACTTGAGGTGTGGGAAGCCTCTGAAGAGGTGGTGGAGAAGAAGTGGCATCTTCTTTATTGTATTCTTTTCTGTAAGAGTTTTAATACAAGTTGTGTATTGTCTCTCATATCTTGTGTTATTTCTGGATTCTAGTTACTTGTTGATTCTGGTTATTTCCACATATTAAGTTGCTTGTATTTGGTAATCAATTGTGTGCTTCCGGTATTCATATCCCAACATATGTGATTGTGGTCCTTCACTATATGTATACAACTAATGACTTGGACTTGATACTCGATAATGTTTTCTTTGAACTAGCTTTAGTGTGCTTCAGACTTGACTTATGACTGCTCCTAGTGATAGATTTTCAATTTGGGGAGAATGGGGCAAATTCTCTTAATGTGCAATATTATATAGATGTGTACTAGACAGGTGTCAAGTCCCTTTTGAATGATACCTTGATTTGTTTATGTATGAGTCCATTTAATTAATTCTCATGCCACCAACATGTTGAGAAAATGGGTCGTCCCTAAGGAAAAGTTTTATTTTAAAAGATAGTCGTTGTTAGGAGAGGGTCGGTTCTAAACAGTTTGAGTCAATATCAACTAGCGATACTAAATGAAATTGATGGAATTGACCTCTATATAGGTGGACTAAATTGAAGGTCTAAAGATGTATGTGCAGTATATTTAGCAGCTTTGATATAAAAAATGAATTTTGTGTAGGTGTGCAATAGAAAAATAGAATGGTCAGGTCAGAAGGTAACATGTAAGTGTGAGAGAATGATGGATTGGGACCTTTTTATGCGCTCAAGTCATGTGTGGTAAATGTGTGTCAAGCTTATCATTGTCAAGTACTTAAATACTAGATTTTAGTATCCACACTAGTCAAGGGCAATGCAACTATGTATCTATGTGGTATTCCTAAATAGTTTGGATAATAAAATATGGCATTTCAGAAGATTAGATTTTTGCAGGGTCCTTTTTAAAACATATCTAACAATTATAAATAATTAGGTAAATTATATAATTTGGTTTGATTTATATTGGGATGGCTAGAAATTTTTTATATTGCATTGAACTATAGACATACTACACATGAGGACCTCATGAGAGATGATGGGATAAAGACAGTCATTGTGTTGAAACCCAAACATAATTCCATGCAACTATAGATAAACCAAATTGTATTTGTAGTAAATTGAAATAAAAGCCATCAAATACTTGTATCAAAATAGTCATGGCACAAATTCTTCTCTAAAATATGTTATCTTTTCAATGACAACAAGCCAAAAACTTGATTGTACAAGTTATGAATCAACCTCCCATAGTCTATTTTCTCCTTTCTATTTTTGATGTCATCTTCAAAGAATCAACACACTTGTGACTCCATAAATACTCCAAGTTTTATTTAATTTTTTTGTTATTCAGTCTTGGTCTTCAATGGAAGTGTCATGACATCAATCTCAATAGCTCATTGGGGGAAAATTGCTAACTTATTAAAGCCTTGCTTAAAGTCTTTAATATTTAGTAGCTTCCTTTTGGTGTGATTTTGTTCAACGTTTGATTAGGTGGTGACAACACTCAATGGTTTTCTTACTTCAACATGATATGATATGCTACGATGGTCACTACATCCCATACTTTTATACCATGCACTATGTACATGTAATACACATCACGTTTAAATGATTTTTTTTAATAGAATGACAATGATTGACGTTAGTTTTGGGGAGTTGATTATGGAGCATTTTGGTTGCCTCATAACTTGTTCTATACAACTATTACTTGATCCATATCCACCTTAGTGGAATTTTCACTTAGACAAATTATTACAATGCCATATGGATTCAGTCTATCAGATATTTGCTTATAATCACACTCAATACTACTACCACCATGGAAACTATCATGGAAGTATTTGAACAATAAGATGTGCCTCCCTCTTTACCCAACTCAAACTAATCCCTACCTTTGTTGTTTTTAAAGTTCAAGCTTGTCAAGGGGTATGCAAGCTTCCAACATAACGACCAAGATGATAGACAACAACTAATTGAAAATTAATAAAAGGAACAAGTTGTGCCACATCAATTTTCTATTTTCACAACCCCTCTGCAAATTTCTTCTTTGGACACATGAATCTGAAATGTCACTGGACACATGAATTTGAAATGTCACAAAATCATTATTAGCATCATATATGAAGTTCGTCTCCACTTAATCAACCTGGAACTATTATGGGCCTTTGTGTATAATATGCTCCAAATCTACCGCACCCACAAACTTTAATTTTAACTTCAACTGAGTCATCAAAGAGTTCTCCATTTTTAGATTCTCCTTGTATAGTCAAATCATCAATTGCTCCACCAGAGTTAAACATGTTGGTAAGGTCAATTGCAGCAAAATAGATTTGGGATGTAATATCATGTCACACTGAAACCAAAATTATCTCATTCAATTATTAAGAACTTATAATGTAATATGGCTACCTATACAAATAGTCCATAAATCCAAGTCCCATACATTCACTCCACTCATAGACAATAAATATGAAATAAACAATGAGAAGTCTTACCTTGATTGGAGAGAGTATATATAGCTCAAATTCAAACATTTTTAGTGTGATAGGAATTTGAGCACCCTTTGACAGTCTAATCAACTACCAATAATTAATAGGGTAAGTGAAAGGTAAAGGTAAAGTTGTTCTTTTTAGTGTGTGGGCCATAGGCTTCTTAGATGTGTGCCTCTTAAAGGAAATGGGAATGTACCTTATATATGGTTTGAATTCTCTATTCCTAATAGGAAAGCGAACCATGGGTTAGTAATTAAAACTCACAAATTGTAGTGCTTATTTGCTTCTTTCATAACATCTCAGAGGTCCAAGAGATCTTTCATTATTTTGGTTCCTTTCTTATGCTTATGGAAGTTTTGGTTCTCCTTAATTTCAATCAATCAGCTAACAAACTTAACATCAAAAAGAAAATTCTTAATTTTTGTGTGTTGATCCAGTGGTGACTAATCAACTTCTTAAAATGTGACCCCTAGAATCAAATAAATATATAACAATATTTTTATTAAAAAGTATGTGTTGATGGCCAATGAGATGTGGGTGAGTTGGTTAAGGGACTTGGTTGTTTCAAACCCAACCCAAGGTCAAATATATGGAAAGTCATGTGAGGTAAATTGTGGTCATTGGTTGTATTCTCAAGGTCGTTAGTGGCTGTTAGTTATCCTTGAGGCCAGTGGTGGTTTTTATTGATAATAGTTAATATACATCTGGTAGTATCTAGTATACACATGGTATTCATATGGTTAATAAATTACATGGGGATCTGGACCCCCGATTATGTCCCAAACCAATCTACATTCTGGTGAAAAGCCATCATCAATAAAATAAAAAAAACATATGTTGATGGGTGTGAGTAACTATTCTACCCCTTCTTGTGTAGTAGCCTTAACATCTTTGACATCCTCTACTTCACTTCCAATTTGTTGTTAACTATCATCTATGATCATCCCTCTAAAGAGGAGTGTCTCTCTTTGAAAGGTTGCATTGTTAAAAGTTCATCATAAAAAAATCAAGCATTTCAATTTGATGTATATTCTATAATTTATAAATCCTCTGCAAATCCAAACTAGAAACATAATATTCACTTACCCTATCAAATCAAAACTATAAAAAGACAAGTGCTTACCTTTTCAAATAAAAACTAGAACACATTTTAAAACCTTCATCCACATCCCCTCGAGTTACATCAGTGTAATATACATCCCATGTGCACCATCCACACCAATCCACAAAAGCACGCAATTGTTAGAGGAAGGAATACTACACTTTGTTAAGTGAAGAGTACGTTAAACAAGCAACCCCAAGACCATGCACAAGGTCTATAAGTATCTAATTGTGTAGTCTAATAAACTTAAAAGTTCAGGGCGAAATGAAGTCTACGACTTCTATGAAATCTTCCATCGCTAGGGCATCTTCAGGTAGGGATGGAGCGCCGGTCGATTCAGCCACAATATGATCATCGAGGAAGGAGGGTGTCGAGTTTGTTAGGGGTATTAGAGCTATGACTTCCCCTTCCACTCTTGATAGGGATGTGTCGCGCTCAGAATTTTATCCTTTTGGCCAAATGGATCCACAAGTTGAGCAATTAAGGAAAATTTTGGGTTTACATATGGGTGTTGCAATGAATCCATCAATTGTTTCTTTTGAGAAGGAGGCTCTGGAGGAGGTGCTTCAAAATGAGGAATGGTTTGCAGCAAGGGGTTTAGTATGCATATTTGATAGGTTTTGGCCCACCCTTCTGGGCCTTCATCATTAGTTATTTGGATCGTGGCAACTTATTCTAGAGGACAACATGGAACTCTATCTCTATGCTAGAGGTTTTTTTATTGCAATTTTTGATAATTTGGGAGATCATGATAAGATTATGCAAGCCAAATCTTGGAGTTGTGATCAACATCTTCTCCTTCTAAAACCATGGTTTCCATAATTTAATCCATTGGTTGAAAATTTTTCTCTCAAACCCATTTAGGTGTGGTTGTCGTATCTTCCTCTTTAGTTTTAGTTGGATGCTTGTCTGACGGTAATTGGTGAAACTTTGGGTAAAATGTTGGAGATTGATGTTTCTACCTCAAACTTCCCCTGGATAACCTTTGCCAAGATTCTTGTCTATTTGGATATTTCTTAGGACCTTCTAGCAATGATTGAGTTGAAACTTAATAGCCGTTTTTTGGTCTCAAACCCTTGATTATGAAGGGCTTCCTTTCAAGTGTTAGAAGAGCTTCAAAAATGGTCATTTATCTAATCCTTGTCAGAGTCCCAAGCCTAAAGTGGATTACTCATGGTGGAAGGAGACAAGGGATGAGCTTCTTACAGTTTTCCCAGATAGCAACCCTGTTTTACCTTCAACCATTTTTAAGGAAGAATAAAAAACGTGTTTGATTCATTTGGAGCCTCCTCTCTAGATTTCTGAGGACGTTGGGTTAGTAGAGATTAATGTGGTGGATGTAGTTAGCAGGAACAAGGCCTTTAGAGTCTCTTCATTGGATTTGGGTGTTTCCTCTAATATGGATTTAGGGAATTTGAGTAAACAAGAAGAGTGAATGGTAGTTAGAAGTAATAAAAAAGGGTGTCTCATACATAATTCCCCTTCCAAGGTACTTCGCTCTCATAATAAAATGAATTTGGATGAGACTTAGTTGTATTTAAAAGTTGTTTCCTTAGATTTTTTTTATAGTTTATTTGTCTTGTAGTGTCCTTAATAGCACCATGTATGATGATCAAATGCCTTGATGATTTTGCCATTAAACCAAATCTATATAATTTTTTGAGTATATTTGTTGTCAGAAAAGGGCCCATAAAACTGAAAACTTATCTTTAGAAAAATAAAAACTTAAAAGTTCTTGTTGATTAGCATACAATGCCTATAAATGGATGTTGGGCATACAAAATGCCATTGAATATACGCATAACACTATTAAATATAAATTCATTGTTATTGGATTTGAGTTTTGTTTTATTAATATTGTAAACTTTTTATCGATAAAACTAATACATAGGAAAATAAAGCTAGTAATGCTATGAATGGAAAAGATGATATATATATATATATATATATATATATATATATATATATATATAAAGTTATAGTTTTTAATCTTTTTCAAAAATTATAATTAAAAAATGAATAAATTGTAAATGTTACAGTTTGATTGGTCAAATATTAAAAAAATCTTCTATATAATTAAAAAAATATTTCAATCAATAAAAATTTTTGAAAAAAAAAAAAATTAAAAAAAAATTAATTAAAAATAAATAAATAAAAAGTAAGAAAATAGATGACGTGTCACTCTTGGCCCCAAAAGCACATATTTGGATGTTGACCATCGAATGCACCGTGCACGGCCCTTCGTTGAATTAATTAATTATAGTAAATTAAAATAATAGAAAGTTGATGAAAACTCTATAAAGCCAACCAAGCGGGGAACGTGGAGAGTGGAAGGGATAATAATAAAGTCAATATACAATCTCCCGCGGAATATTTAGCGGCACAAATAACGGAAAACACCCTGGCTGCCATCTTCATCGAATATTGGATATTGATTGGTCCGTAACCCCACACCCTGGCTTCATTTTTTTATTTTTTAATTAAATGCAGTCCATTTTTTCCTTTGTTTTGGGCTCCACATTTACGTCACACTTGAGGTCTTGTTATAGTTTAGTTTAAATAATTATTTATTTTTTAATTGAGAATATAATTTTATTTTTGTCCCTGTAATTTTTAGTAAGATAATATAATAATATTAATATTAATTAAGAAATAAAGAATGTAAGAGCAATTTTAACAAGTTTAAAATTTAAAAAGAATATGTAATTAAGAAATAATGTGAAAATAAATCGTGTTTTTCGATAGTTTATTGATCTTACTCTATCTACAATCTTGTTACGTAATTGTTTCCTACTCAATTTTGAAGAAGAAATAAGGTGGAAAAAAGAAGCAATCCTCTAGGTGCATATCATTGTATAAGTAAAATCTCTAGACAAATTTTGACAAAGATCAAATATCTCTCGAAAGAAGAGAGCCAAACATTTCTGATCCTCATAAGCCATGAAGCTCTAGAGAGAGTTATAAGAGTCTCGAAAGAGGCAAAAGAATCGCCTCTTGATCTCATAATAAGGAGAACATCTAAATATAAAATTATCCAAGATTTCAAGCTCCAAAGAATAAATTTGACACATACGATATACTTGAGGAATATGGTGATATGTCTCAATGTGGAATTAATGTGAACAAACTCTAAACTCTATGAATAAAACCCTCAAAGTGTAAGATAATTGGACCCAAGCGTAGCCTAGAAGTTGGATGAGCCCATCCTCAGAGTGAAGATATGTATTGTAGTAATGTCAAAACTTTGAGGAAAGAGGACCACAAGGCTTTAGCCATTTGGTTTGAATGTAGGCTCTATAGATCTCGTCTCTAATACCCTATTTATCTCCCTTTTGAATACATTTGGTGCATCAATTAGAAAATTATGTGGAGTCTTTTGGTGTCAATATCTAAAAGTTCTTATAGAGCAAAAGCTTTGGCACACCAACAAAATTTGATCCCACATTATATTAGTTGCATAGAGGATTTGAATGCTTGAGATGGGTACCTAAAGAAATCAACCAAATAGTCAAACATCCATCTAAGCCTTTGTATCATAGCCATAACTTGAAATATTACAACAATAATGAGTGGGGTTATACAAAATTTAACGAGAATAACATCTTAAGGGACCAATCTTTTAGTATGGAGATGCTCGCATAACATGGAGGCAAGCACTCTTTCAATTTGACTTCAATTGGCTTTCCTAAGGTAAAGCCCCCATTTGTCCACCCCATATAGAAGAGTAGGTGCAACAAGTGAGTAGAAGAGGTAATTCTTTGTCTGGGTATCCTAGAATTGAAGTTGGAAATATGTTTCTCTAGAGTGGTGAGGGTAGCACACCCTTAGCTTAGTCTGGACTTAGCAATTGATGAAAAACTGAAGTGAGGCCCAAAAAAAGAAATCCTAGATATGCATATGAAGAGACCATCTCAAGCTGTTGACCTTCATATGTAAGGAAAACTTGTTTGGCATAATACTTTGAAGTGTCGAAAACCATACCTTTTGTTTTTCAAGATTTATCTAAAGACCATGTGTATCACAAAAAGCCATTAAGATATGTAGTTGTCTTTAGAGACCTTCCTCTGAGTGGGACATCAAAATGATATCATCTTCAAATAAAAGAATAACAATACAAATTTTGTACAACAAACAAACATTTATGCCTAGACATATTAATATGATTTCATCAAGCACATCAATGATATACTAAAAAGTGTAGGGGAGAGTGGACAACGCTTAGTCCTAATGGTGCTTTGTACCCCCTCTATCTCACCAACACTTGTGTCATAACCAATGATATCACAAATCGAGGAAGACCCAAAGCCCTGATCTATCAATGAGCAAATGTTGAGGAACAATGTCATTATGAAAGTCTTCAAATCAACATTAAACCTTGTGTCTTTTAGCTTTAACCTCCTCAATTATAAATGTCAAAGTGAAGATATGACCACTGGTGTCATGATTCTTCATAAAACCTGCTTGCCCCTTAGCTCTTAGTTTTTGGTTTTAGCCCATATAGAGATACAAATATCTAAAGTAGTAGCAAATATTTTTGCAAGTGTATGACTAATCCTGATAGTTTTATAATTACTAGGTTCATTTTAGTGTCCAAATTTATGTATCGAATAGACTCAAAAAGGTTTTTCCAATACAGAGGAAAGCCATGGGATACAATATAGTTTTACAAGTCAACTAGGCAAACAACTAAAACTTCTTGATTGTGCTTGAAGAATTCCAGTTTTAGATTATCTGCACCTTGAACTTTATATTGAGTTTAAGAATGGCATGGAGGGAAAGATGATTGGTAAAGAAATGAAAATGAATAGGATTGGGGTTAAAAGATATACAAGGTTGGTTAATCACATTTTAAAGGTTAGAGGAATAACCAAACAAATTCAAAAAATTATATATATCACAAATTTACTTCTTAGGAAGAAAGACCCTCTAAAAAAGTTTGAGGTGAATTTAAGCTGATGGATAATGGATTTATGCTTGTTTTTTAGATATGCCATTTTCGTACTTCTGAGGATACTCCTACAACTTATTTACATTTGTTTAGATTTATGTGGATCTGCTATAATAATAAATTATGTTAGCATATGGATATTCTTACAGTTGGAGTCTAACCAAGCATTACATGAGCAATGGTCAACACTAAGTTGGTAGGGTATATGAGTTGAATGAGGAAAAGCTTGTAAATTTGAAGAGAAAATGGATTGGGTGAATAAACTAGCACCCTTAATTGGGCTATAGATAGCATAGGTTTAAATAAGTCCAATTTTGAGGATATTAATGTATTATTCATCAAATTGGGGGTTAAAGTGGATAGTGGTATTTATTTAAGTTTGACAATTTTAGGAACAATAGGTGGAGTGTTGAGTGCTAGCATAAAAGATAAGACACATTGATTAGAAAGATGAGGAGGCAAAGATGAAAACTAAAGATCTATTTCCTCTGACAAAAGATGTCTATTAGTAATGATGTAGTCCACTACTGAAGAGTTGCTAGCAAAATGGAAGCAAGTAAAAAAACCAGAGTGCATAAATTAGGTAGTACATTAAGGATCACCAAGCCATTTGAGTTCCCCAAACTAACCAAGTGCTTTCCATATGAGGATATTTTCTAATCCAAGGAATTACATTGAATGCCTTCATTTTGTATGTTCCTTGATCAAGTCATCATAGGATCTGAATAGATGTCGTATCTAGTACACTACATGCAACTAATTCAGGCATTGAAGTCACCAATCAAAAGGATATCACTAATGGAGGAAAATATTGTTATTTTTCATTGTGGAGAGTCACATATATTTTAAATTTTATATGGTGAAGAGTGTGGGGGGAAATAACATGCACCAAAGAATAACTTCTTATAAGGACCTCTTCTCATTGACACCCATAATAATCTAGCATGGACATCCTTACCCTATAACTTGATTGAAGATGCCAAATAGTCTATATATAAGCATGCAATTCCACCAGATCCCTTAGAGCCAAGATGGTGTGTCAGCCTATGTATTAATATCCAAGAGTATCCTAAAAAAGTAAGAAATGTTTTTTCATTGGCCTATTGTAGATTAAATCATCTATAGAACTTGTTGAGAAGAACAATGAACACCTACAATCCCATACTACAATTGAAATAGAATATTAGTGTTTCAAGGACTGACATCACAAGGAATATGACGAAGAAGATAGAGGAGGCCATGGTTTAAACCAAACCAAATGAGGTGCATCCCTAATCTATGCTCTGTCATTCCAAGTGACTGCCACATACCTTGCTTCTGAGATTCAAACATCTTTGCTATATTATCTTTCAACTCTTCATATTAAATTCATGTAAGATCAACATCAATTTAAATCTTCTCTAAAAGGTTGAAAATATTTTTTTTTGAATGAAGAGCCAGAAGCCTACCTTAATAGCTCATGAACTTAATGATAAGGGAATTTGCTACTCCCTTAACCTATTGCATGCCTAGGGATATGTGTGGGTCAAGCGATGGCACATTCATCATTTAGCTTTGCATTCATTAGTTAGTTATTGCTTTAGGCAAACTTACATAAGATAAAGGAGTGGGATGAATGAGTGTGACCCTTCCTAGCCAAGTCTATATATATGGATGAGTGTGGCTCACCTAGATAATCATGTTGTAAATTATATTCTTATTATATGGTTGTGGACGTTTCTCCCTCAAAGCGACTTATCATTTATTCATATACTCTACTCCATTTCAACCATATTATGATTCATTTATTTTATTCCACTTATTTGGTGAAGTAAATTCATTAAAATGGTATCAAAGCAGTGATTTTGATAAAGAATTATTTTTCCCATTGTATCTCTCAAACCATTACGAAATTTTCTATGATTTTAGTACTAGATTTAGAGCATCATTCAAGGAGTCCACAACAAAAAAAAATGATATTTTTAGATCATTTTTTAGAGATTTATTTCCATTTTAGTTTTTTTCATAAGTTCACTCTATAGACATCATTTTAAAGATTTTTTTTGTTTTTTTTCCATTTTTGGAAAGCCTAGAAAATATAGTGGAGGTTTCTTCTAGGTGTTTTCTAATTGAAGGCCAAAATCATTTCAAAAACAATTGGTCAAATCTGGGTCAAAGATGAAAATCAAGGTTGACATTGTCAAGTCTTGTTATAGCAAGACCACAAACTAAAGGTCGAGGCAAGAATTTTGAAACTCCAGGTGAAACTCCTTACAAAGAGGAGATGGTTTCTTGAAATGGGAACTGATGGATCTTCTTCTCTAAGGTTTTTTTTGGTGGATCATAAGGTGAGTCGGATCAAGTACAATCTATGTGGCATACAATCTAAGATGACAAGTAAATTGGACAAGATCAATCAATGAGTGGTTTATCTCGTGCAAAAAATCAATAAAAATTTGATTGTTTATCAACATCCACCAAGCCAATTTCAATTCATTGAACTACTCATATCAACCAAAGTGGATATTTGGGTTAAACTAATGCATAACCTAACTAGGGTGGATCTTCTAGCCAACCCAATCAAAATCCAAATACACTATAGTTGTGGAACATGATTCCAAAAGTGGAAAAGTGTAAGTTCAATGGGAAGGATCCAGTCACTCAGATCAACCAAATGGAGATTTTTTTTATCCACATAAAATCCCATGTGGACAAAAGGTGGTAATGTCATCCTTGTATCTAAATCCAGAGCAGTTCATTTGGTATAGATGGATTTATGCTCATAATAAAAAGAAGGGTTTTACTGCTACTTGGTCATTATTCATGGATGAGTTCCAGATGCACTACCATCATATTATAATGGATAATTAATTTAGCTAGTTAGCAAAGCTATGACAAATAGGGATACTCAAGGACTATATTCAATAATTTTAGAACCTATCCTTATGCGTGGATGACATCTTAGAGGAGAACCTAAATGATCTATTCTTGGGTGGCCTTAAGGACAACATCCAACTCGATGTGCACATATTTAATCTAAGTTTTATATTACAATCCATGGCACTTGCATGTTGGTTAGAGGAAAGAGACCTAGTCAAATGAAGGGATTTCACTACTAATAAATATCACATGGTTCCAACATAATCATTCCCTCAACCTACCAGGTTGACTCCTTAATAAATTGAAGAGAAACAAGCAAAAGGTTTATGTTTCAGTTGTGATAGAAAATGGAGCAATGGTCATAAATGTGCTAAGAAAAAATTGTTCCACCTTGAAGGAGCCAATGAGGAATAAGAAGATGATGGAGCATTAAGTGAAGAATAAGAGGTACCCAAATCATAATTTGAAGAGTCCCAACCAATTATCTCATGTCATGAACTTTATGGTATTACCACTCCATAGACCCTCAAGGTTATGGGTTTCCTCTAGAAATAGAGGGTGACAATGTTGATTAACTCAAGGAGTACACATTATTTCATCAATGATAAGTTGGAAACACACTTGAAGTATTTTATTTACCTAGATTCAAAATTTTAGGTCATGATTGTAGATGGTGGCACCATCAATTTTCAAGGAAATGCCATAGTATCAAACTTGTGATGGGAGACCAAAAGCTAGATTCCCTTGTGTTTACTATTCCCATGGGTAAAGAAAATATTATTTTGGGAGTCCAATGGCTCATGACCTTGGGCATGATAGAGATTATTTTATAGGATTTATTCATGCACTTTCATTCTAAACAGGCCTAAGAAGGAATGAAAATGAGAACATGCCTATTTTGTGACAAAGGGGTAGTGGAGATAGAATGCCACTACATCATGAAGTGCACACTCTATAGTGATATTCGTATCAACTACAATGATAAATTGAGGGTAGACAACCTAACCAACTTCTTTGAGGAGGCAAGACTAGATAAAACAATGAGTTTTTTGATCAAGATCTATAATAGAAGATTCAACATAAAAAAGAGACTATAAATTTTGTAGGACTAATAGAGTAGTGCTTGTGTCAAGTGGTTGTGTTGGCATGGAACAACTTTGTTATAGCTTTTATCTCATATAGGGCCTAAATTTGATGGTCGTATGGTTGTATTTATGTTTTTTAGCTGTAAAATACAATCAATTTTTATAAGAGACCATATAAAATGAAAAGTAAAATATCAAGCAAATCATAAAAAAATATTAAGGATTATATAAAAATATCATCACTACCTATGTGAAGGAAAAGTATTGAAATGCATGTATGTATGTATGTATGTATGTTTTTTAATACTTTTCTTGCACATAAGTAGTGATGACAATTTTACATGGCTTTGAATTGTTTATACGTGGTGCATTTTTTTTAATTATCTCTTGTTGTCATGAGCTAGGACACTTAGGTTTATATTATTAATTCTATATGTGAATGAAATGAAATATTTTAATAACATCTACGAGACCAAAGAGTCTATAAGACCAAGACCTAAATATGACTGTCAACCTTCCCTGTCGTGATTTTGTTTTATGATGATTATTTATTCAACACTACTCTTATATATATATATATATATATATATATATATATATATATATATATATATATATATATATATATATATACTCTTATTATTTCCTTTTACATACATACATATACTCTATTATTTCCTTCTTCTATTATAAACTATATTTATATTGAAGAGCAATGTTGAGTAAATAATGATCATAAAAAAAATCATGATAGAGAAGGTTGATCGTCATATTTAGGCCTTGGTCCTATAGATTGTTTAGTATTGTAGAAATTATTAAAATATTTCATTTCATTCACATATAAAATTAACAAGGGCGTAGAGCACTAAGCCCCTACGGGATCAAATAAAAAAGAGCTAGGTAGAAGAGGTGTCGAAAGGGAAGGTAAAATGGAGACCATAAATACTGGTGCAAGCTCCCTATCAGTGCACATAAGTTAAATCTATAATTTGGAAGGCAAATGCTAGGACAAACAAAGGGAGAGCTAAACTGGCTAAAAAATCACTACTCTCATTTTGTTGCCAATCAATTTTAGGTTTTAGAGGTAAAATATTCCATCTAGGAGGAGGATTGACTAGAAATATTCACTAAAGGACATAACGGAAAAAACAAAGACAACATAAACCAATCATTTCACACACAATAAAATAATGAGCATGCATTAGAGGAAACCCATACATTACAAGATACATTATTTGGTAAAGACCATTTACCTCTTAATAAGTAAGTATCACTTAAACATGTGAAGTAAAGGAAATTCCACCATAGAAAGGGATGTAAACCAAACTCTATATCCTTAAAAGAGCATGGCCAAGATTTGAAAATATTCAAAAAATGGTAAGGATAATCGAATGATACAGGAGCATGGTTCTTGATGAATAATAATGAACATGAAGCACACATTTCATATGAAAGATTTCTCAATTCTAAAATATTAGTCTTGAAAATCCCAGATATCCCAATGGATAATCCAATTAAAATAATTAAATTGTGATTCTTTCAACTGGGTAGATGGTTTCCAAATATAGTAGATAGGTTTCATTAAATGGGCCATTTCTTGGACCAATGTGATTGAGAGGCCTAACACACTTGGGGTTAACATATAATTATATGTTTTGTTAACATGGTATACTAAGTGCCCAACAGATGACTAATTGCAAGGAAAAAGAAAAAGATTGATCATTGTTTTCAGTCATTTTTCCTCAAATATCTTAAAAATATACAAGATAATATTCAAAAAATGGTAAGGACAATAAAATTATACAGTAGTACAACTTCTAATGAAGACTAATTAAGATGGATTACAACTTTCATACAAAGGATTGCTTATTACTGAATTCCAACAACCTAGTCTCGAAATGGATAGATATCCCAGTGAAGAATCCAGTTTAAAATAATTAAATTGTGATTATTTCTACTAAGTAGATGGTTTTGAAATTTAGTAGTTTGGTGTAAATGGTTAACTACAAGGAAATAGAAAATGATTAGTTCTACAATAAACTGCTCACTATTTTAACTCATTTTGCCTCAACATCAATTCTTTTTCACTCCTCTAGCTTATGCCACACCCATTTGGACCTCTTTAGTAAAATAACTAAAGAATCACCCATTCAAACCTCTTTAGTTAAGTGCCCTTAATATTTAAATCAATAACATACTTTTATATTGTCTTGTCTAGAATGAATGTTAGCTCTAAGGAAGAAATCCCAAAGGACCATATTTTGATTATTATTTGACACATTTCTCAAAGATTTAACATGATCTAGACAATGAACTTAACTAAACAAATGATAATTACCTATTTGGTTAATGTGTAAGCAAGATTAGTGAAGTACACCATCAACCTACAAGTATGCAACAACTAAAAAAATCACATCATGTATCTTGGTCCCCTAAGGTTAGGATACCCAATTTGATTTCCATTACATGTATTATTCCCTTCACACACTAGACACCTTATTTAAAAACAACAATATGAGAATCATTTGAGTGCAAAGCTCTTAATTCCTTCCAAACCTCCTCCAAGGCAACTTTATATTCAACAAATAGATGTTCTGCTTTAATTATTTTTTTTGTTTTGCACAAAGTTTCCAAAATAGCTCTTGACTTGCCACAATTTGTAACATATAATGTATTGTAGGATATTGTTCCTACAAGACAACAAGATCCAACTCATGCAATTTATGTTTGTGTCGGCCAAGACCACTTCACAAGCTACAAAAATTCTTGTTTTGATATTTGAAATGCTTTTCAAAGAACTTGTGAAAACATGCCACCCTCTTCTACCAAAAATTCTGAAAATTAATTAAAAATAAAATTACTAAATAAAAAACACCAACAAGCAATGTTTTGAGAGGAAAATAAAAAGGAAATAAAGTAAAAAATATTAACTCTACTATTTATAAATGCTTTAAAAAACAAAAGGGGTGCCAAATTAAAACAAAACTTGGTATCAAGGCTTGGATCCAAAATAATACAACAAATGCAAAAATAAAAATAAAATAAAAATCAAGTGGTTATGCAATATTATACATAAAAAATCACACAGACATGTAGTTTTAGGCATAAAATTAGGTGGGCCTATAATTTAATGCAAAAAAATTAGGGGCGGTGAAACAATGGCGCTAGGTCAAATTTAGGCCTTGGTCTTAGAGAATCTTTATTCTCATAGACATTATTAAAATATTTCATTTTGTTCACATCTAAAATTAACAAGGGCACAAAGTGCCAAGTCCCTATGGGATCAAAGCAGAAAGAGTAAGGTAGAAGAGGTGTCAAACGGGAAGGTAAAATGGAGACCATAAATACTAGTGTAAGTTCCCTATCAGTGCGCAAAAGTTAAATCTATAATTTGGAAGGCAAATGCTAGGACAAACAAAGGGAAAGCAAAATTGGAAACAAAATCAATACTATTGTTTTGTTGTCTGTTAATTTAAAGCTTTAAAAGTAAAATATTTCATCTAAGAGGAGGATTGCCTAGAAATATTCACTAAAAGACAAAAAAAAAAAAAAAAAAAACAAAACATAGACAACATAAACCAGTGATTTCATGCACAAGAAAATAATAAGCATGCTTTAGAAGAAACCCATACACTACAAGGTAAATTATTTGGTAAAGACCACTCACCTCTTAATAGGTAAGTAACACTGAAACATGTGAAGTAAAGGAAATTCCACCACATAGAGGGATGTAAACCAAACTTTGTATCCTTAAAAGAGCATGGCTAGGATTTAAAAATATTTACAAACTGGTAAGGATAATGGAGTGATAGAGGAGCATAGCTCTTGATGAAGAATAATGAACATGAATCACATTTCCATATGAAGGATTTCTCAATTCTAAAAGACTAATCTTAAAATTCCCAGATATCCCAATGGATAATCCATTAAAAACAATTAAATTGTGATTCTTTCAATTAAGTAAATGGTTTCCAAATATGGTAAATAGGTTTCATTAAATAGGTCATTACTTGGACCAATGCAATTGAGAGGCCTAACACCCCCGAGGCTGACATGTAATTATTTGTTTTGTTAACAAGGTATAATATGTGCCTAACAGATGGTTAATTGCAAGGAAAAAGAAAAAGATTGCTCACCTTTTTTAGTTATTTTTCCTCAAATATCTTAAAAATATACAAGATAATATTCACAAAATGAGAAGGATTATCAAATGATAGAGGAACACAACACCTAATGAAGACTAATGAAGATTTATCACAACATCCATATGAAGGATTGCTCATCGCTCAATTCAAAAAGCCCAGTCTCAAAATGGGCATATATCTAAGTGGAGAATCCAATAAAAGGAAATTAAATTGTGATTCTTTCTATTGGTTAGATGGTTTCCAAATTCACTAGTTAGGTGTAAATGGTTGACTACAAGGAAATATAAAATGATTCGTTATATGCTAGACTGATTACTATTTTAACTCATTTTGCCTCAACATCAATTCTATTTCACTTATCTAACTTATGCCATACCCATTTGAACCTCTTTTGTAAAACAATCAAAGCATCACCCATTTAAACCTCTTTAGTTAAATGCCCCTATTTTTTAAATCAAGAACATAATTTTATATTGTCTTGTCTGACATGATTGTTTGTTAGCTCTAACGAAGAAATCCCATGGACCATATTTTGAATGTTAACTGACATATTTATCAAATATTTAACATGATCTAGACAATGGAATTGACTAAAAAAATGATAATACTTGTTTAGTTAAAGAGTAAGTAAGGTTAGCGAAGCACACCATCAACTTGCAATATGCAACAACTAAAAAAATCACAGCATGTATCTTGGTTCCTTAAGGTTAGGATACCCAATTCAATTTCCATGACATGTATTATTCCCTTCACATGCTAAACACCTTGTCTGAAAATAGCTATATGAGAATTATTTGTGTGCAAAGCTCTTAATTCCTTCCAAACTTCCTCCAAGGTAACATTATGTTCAATAGACAAATACTCTACTTTAACTATTTTTTTTTGTTTTTGCACGAACTTCCCAAAATAGCTCTTGAGTCACCACAATTTGCAAGATATAATGTATTGTAGAATATTGCTCCTACAAGACAACAAGATCCAACTCATGCAATTTGTGTCGGCGAAGACCACTTCACAAGCTGTAAAAAATCTTGTTTTGACGTTTGGAATGTTTTTCGGAGAACTTGTGCAAATATGTCACCCTCTTCCAAAGAAAATTCCGACTATTAATTACAAATAAAATCAACAAATCAAAAACACCAACAAGCAATGTTTTGATAGGGAAATAAAAAGGAAATTAAGTAAAAAATTCAACTTTACTATTTACAAACACTTAAAAAAACAAAAGGGGTGCCAAATTAAAACATAATTTGGTATCAAGCCTTGGATCCAAAACAATACAACAATCAATTATGCAATGCAAAAATCAAAAAAAAATAAAAAAATCAGGGATGTATGTAGTATTATGCATAAAAAATCACACAGACATGCAGTTTTATGCATAAATTAGGTTGGCTTATAATTTAATGTAGAAAAATCAAGGACAGTAAAACAACAATGTCAAGTCAAAATTTATTATACCCTGGATGTGATTGACAACATTAAAATAAATTGAGCAGTGTGATTTTATTGAGTTACACATACCAATATATAATTTTTTCATGAAATCTCATCACAACTGAAATACTGAGATAAATCCACATACACCTGGATGAAACTTACATGCAAAATTCAATTACACTAAAATGAGTACAGTGATTTTATCAAGATACAAGCTTGGAGATCTCTTAGACCATATGGGTATATCAAATTTTCATAACAAAACCAAATATTTCTTGTTATTGGGATAACATCATAATTACCCAGAGGAAAATTGATTGCAAAAAAAGCTTTTGGGAACCACTGAAATTGATTTTATTTGCTTGGCTAGTTAGAAGAATCCATGCGAATTTGAACATGGTTGAGCATCATTAAGTTCCCAAAAAAAACAAAAACACAATCTCTATTGTAACACAAAATTTTTCTTTTGAGACACGTGTACCTAATGAGAATCGTGCAAGTTTAATCTTTTTCTACATAATTTCTTCAAAAAACTCATTTTTTCTAAACAATATGGATTGTAGAAGTATAAAATCTCTAATACCTTGGAATTCTAAGGTTAATGCTATGTCACACCATTCCTTGTGAACATTGAAGCCAAAATTAGGGCATCAACCCATTCAAATACAAAATCCTATATACCCTATAAAGGGTTCTAGAAGTTATATTGAAGACATTGACTTTAGAAAAGAATAACAAAAATGTTTCGCTGTAGAAATGTAATAGTAATACTTATGAATAAGTTAAAAATTGGGTGTTGATAGAATCCCAACGAAAAGGGCGAACTCCAAACTGTAGGGCATCAAAGTTGTGGGCAAAATCTTTGAGCTTCGAGTATCAAACTCCCAACATGTCGAATTTAAAATAGTCACACCATGGTGCATTGGTAAGGGTACTCATCTCCATGTCAACCGCAATGAAATTTGCACCTCTAATAAGATCACGAAGCCCCTCCACTACACTCTTGAAATTGGGCTCTGTTGTGTTTGCCATCGTTGATTTAGAGCCGCTAAATAATCTACTAAACTGGATTAGTTTTGAAACATGCCATCGTGCTCCTCATAGGGATGCTTTTATTTTTTTATTTTTTTTTGGTCTTGAGAATTTTGTGTGTAGTGTTCTGTGCAGCATCCCCAACTTGGTTGCAACTGACAATATTAAAATGAAGCGATCATGACTTCATATATAGGGTACGACATCAATAAGTGAAGGATTTCTCATGACCTCATACATACACGTCATTTAAAAAAAAATAAATGTCTTGATTGCCTTGATTTACATGAAGGTAATAATAACATACAAACTTTTCAATCAATCAATATATAAAAAATAATATTTTTTGTATTATCAATTAAAAAACCTATAACTAACTCGTGAAAAAGTTTCACATATTTAAAACACGCAAAACGATGACATTTGATTATTTAAAAAAAAAAGAAAAAAGGTCATTATAATCCTCCCTTCGGGACTCATAATAGAGTCCCAACTGGTGAAAGGCAAGAGCTAATTAAAAAAAATACACCGCGTATAAACAATTCCACGCCATGCAAAAATGTCAAGGAAAAGTATTGAAAATTACAAATATTCAACGTTGACATATACATACACATCCAGGTAAGGTGTATTTTAAATTTGTCGGGGAAGATAAGTGTCAGAAATGCCAAAGTCAGATGAATCGTAAGCAAGCGTCATAAATGCGCATAGACTACACACATTTGAAATTACAGATTTTGAGGAGTTTCCCGGGAAGGTGAATGGCCAGAACATGAACACGAACATGGCCCTCCTCGGAATCAGTTGAATCTTGCCGCGTTACAGACTGGCATGATCCACTGCCCACTACATCACTCCCCATCTCGCCATGAACTCTAATAAACTAAGAAAGATTTACTGGCTTCCAAGCCATTATATATTCATCTCCAAACCTGCCAACATCATCTTCTGCCCTGAGAAAAAGGGAGGCACCAAGAATTGCAAGGCAAAGCAAAGTATTTGTCTCAGAACATTTCTTTTTCATGTTGGGAGAAAGACTAAGCACACATTGGGGCTGCTTCTTCAATGCCTGAACAGCACTGTTGGGCTTTGCTTGTGGATTGAGTAGAAGCACTACCATAGGAGGAAAGAAGTGGTGGTCTGATACAGAATGTGGCTGTACAGATAGGCTTGGTCTGTGTGTTTTTGAGGGCAGGTTTCAGATTGGGTGTATGCAACAGTGACAGAGTAAGGTAGTGATTTCTTTTTCCACAGTTGTTGTCATCTAGGATCTTTGCTGACTTAGTAGACAAAACATCATTCAATTGGGATCATGTGGTGGTATGAATGTAGTTTGTGAAAACTGGGAGTAGTACTTTAAACTAGGTTCTTTTTAGTGGAGTGTTGTAGTCTAACTGTATATATTCAGATCCATTCCTTTTATCCTATGACAGATTATAATTTTTTTTACAAATTTTCTTCATTGTTTGGTTGCATTTTCTTCTTTAGTTTCAATGCCTACAAAAAGAGAGATGTTTTTTATGAGGTTAATGCTGTTCATGTACAGATTACAAGGAACTTCTCCATTCTACTGAGGGAAGGAGTAGGGATATCTTGGAACAGAGAGATCAATGGGTTCTGTGTGGCGTTCCATTATTCATGTGTATCTCATCATAGCATTCTTTAGTTCTTCAGCTCTGGCAGAAGATCCTTACAGATTCTTTACATGGAATGTTACATTTGGCACTATCTGGCCTCTTGGTGTCCCGCAGCAGGCAATTTTTCTTTCATTCAAAAATCACATCTACTTATATTCCATTCTATTCAAGGTCATGATTGGTGACTTGCCTACATCACTCTAAATCTCTACTATTTTTGTTGTTGCAGGGAATTTTAATCAATGATCAGTTTCCTGGACCTCAGATTGACAGTGTGACAAATGACAACATTATTATTAATGTATTTAATAACTTAGATCAGCCTTTTCTATTGTCATGGTAAGTTTTGAATCTCCACTCTTTGCATGTTGATTTTCTAAATCTCATTGTTTTTCAAGTCATTTGTAATAATAAGCGGCAGTTTTCAATGAACTGACATACATGGTCTGTTACAGGAATGGGATACAACAGAGGAGAAATTCCTGGCAAGATGGAGTTTTCGGAACCAATTGCCCCATACGACCTGGAAAAAACTTTACATACAAGTTCCAGGTGAAGGATCAGATTGGAAGCTTTTTCTATATCCCATCACTATACTTCCACAAGGCAGCAGGGGGATTTGGAGGCCTTAAAGTTGTTAGTAGGCCCAGGATCCCTGTTCCATTCCCCGATCCTGATGGTGACTTCACCCTACTGATAGGCGACTGGTACAAGACCAATCACTCTGTAAGTCATCATAGCTCACAATCAAAATGAACTTTATAAATTAGTTGGAAACTAGAGAAGAGCCCAATTCTTTGGACTGTTATAGAGTGTTCAGAATTGTTTATGTTCAATTTCTGCCTGGGCATATTGTTTTGGCTTCTTTTTCTTTTAATATCACTCTCTGAGCGTTTGCTATTTAAGTGCAGGTCCTTAGGAGAACACTTGACGCTGGTATATCTCTGGGTAATCCTGATGCTGTTCTCATCAATGGCCGAGGCCCAAATGGTTATTCATTGACAGTGGATCAAGGTGTGATCTAGTTGTTATTGATGGATCTGACAGTAAACCATGCCTGTTTAATCTATGTGAGATCTGATTACTTTGCAAGCAATCTCTGATGCTTTGGATCTTTTTTGTTTGCAGGTAAAACATATCGTCTCCGGATATCAAATGTGGGATTGTCATCCTCTCTGAACTTCAGGATTCAGGGTCACAAGTTGAAGCTTGTTGAAGTGGAGGGATCTCACACAGTACAAAACGTCTATGATTCTCTGGACATCCATGTTGGTCAGAGCTACTCGGTTCTGGTCACTGCTGATCAGCCAGTTCAGGATTACTACATGGTTGCATCGACTCGTTTCACCAGTCCTATTCTCACTGGTGTAGGAATCTTCCACTACAGCAATTCTCAGAATGGTGTTTCTGGACCTATTCCATGGGGTCCAACAACTGAGATTGATTGGTCTCTTAACCAGGCAAGATCCATCAGGTTTGATTCTGAACTTGTTTGCTTGAGGTTTACGATTTTGTTTTGTTCTTTTTTCAAACTGGTTTGGAATGGACGATGTCCCTATTTGGAAATGGAAATCCGATTCCAATTTGAATTTTGCCCTCAAACTCCTAATTTTTTCTTCTAAAAGAAATATAGATATCTTGATAGACTTCTATTACATTTGACTGATTATGGGATATGGGAATGGGCCATGGCAATGAAAATTGGGAGAAAAAGGAAACAATTTTCCTGGAATGAGAGAAACACCTCAGTATTTTTGGCAAGCCAGAAACACCTCAGTATTTTTGGCAAGCCAGCCTGGGAGATATAGGGGTAGGGCATTTGGATCAGTCCATATTGTTTTGATTTCTTTAACATTTCTATATAAATATTGTGCAGACGGAACTTGACAGCCAACGCACCTCGTCCTAATCCCCAAGGATCATACCATTATGGTAACATCACCATTACTCGAACTCTCAAGCTCGCAAACTCTGCCCCCTCAATCAATGACAAACAACGCTATGCAGTGAATGGGGTTTCTTTCCAGCGCCCTGATACACCATTGAAGCTTGCAGATTACTATGATATTGAAGGGGTGTTCGTCTTGGAAGGCATTCCTAATTATCCGGATGGTAGATCTCCTTATTTGCAGACTGCTGTAATCTCTGCACAGTACCGGGCTTTCATTGAGATCGTGTTTCAGAACTATGAGAACACCATTCAATCATGGCATTTGAATGGATACAACTTCTTTGTAGCAGGGTAAGTTATAATTTTTTTATTCATGATGTAGTTCCTTTCTGTTTTTTTCATTTCATTTTTATCAATTCACATTTGTTTTAATGTAACAGAATGGATGGAGGAGAATGGACACAGTCAAGCAGGGAGGGATACAATCTATTCGATGCAGTTTCTCGCTGCACAACACAGGTGGGCAATCAATCAAATGAATCAATGTTCTGCTATTTATCAAATGCTATTCAACAGTGACATATACACACCTATTAATTACAGCATACAATGTACATACACACACCTCATTTCAATTTACCCCATGACAGATTTTAATATTTTGTTTGATGGGTTTTTCAGGTGTATCCAAAGTCGTGGACTGCCGTTCTTTTAAGTTTAGATAACGCGGGAATGTGGAACCTGAGGTCAGAAACATGGCAGAGGCAGTACCTGGGTCAGCAAACCTACCTGAGGGTAAATTCTACAGTGAAATCCCTGAGAGATGAATATGGCATTCCTCACAATGCTCTGCTCTGTGGAAAGGCTAAGGGCCGTCCCCTCACTCCACGTCCTTAAGAACATTTTACCATAACAATTCTTTTCTGTGCATGGATGCTCCCCTTTTGCAGTCCCGATAGGATGACTGATCATTTATTTTAACTATCTCCATGGCGGCGGAAATTCTAATCTTTCAGCCCATATGAATAAGAGCCCAGTTCAAATTATTAACAGCAAATGATTTTGTAATCGAAGCTATTCAGTAGCAATGCTAGTTAGGGTTTAACAGTTTGTTCAAATGCCTGACCGGGAGCAAAATCCATTTTAGGCATGTCGAAAATTATTCGTCTTTGTATTCAGAATTTTATCAATACGGGATCTCAAATAAGTGCTCTCGTTTATTTTAAGCCATTTTTTTTTAACATATTTTGGGACCAACTTTATTTTTTGATATGCTTAAATGTGCTAATTGAAAATTTCTTATTAATCAATTAACTCAAGGACAGATAGATGGGTTATCGAAAGCAATTAAATTTGATCACTTTGGGAAATGCACCTACTCGTTAGAGTTGAATAGAATACGATCTGATAGTGTCATCAAAAGGTATAATGGAAAACAAGTAATGAAGATTAAGAGTAACTTAATATCATTAAAAATGATTAATGTAAAGTGTTTGTAATAAAATATTTTAAATGAAGTTAGAGTTGAATGTGTCGATAGTGTTATCAAAAGGGTATAATGGAAAACAAGTAATGAAGATTAAGAGTAACTCAATATCAAGGACAGATAGATGGTTATCGAAAGCAATTAAATTTGATCACTTTGGGAAAGGCACCTATTTGTTAGAGTTGAATACGACTTGATAGTGTCATCAAAAAGGTATAACGGAAAACAAGTAATGAAGATTAAGAGTAACTTAATATCATTAAAAATGATTAATGTAAAGTGTTTGTAATAAAATATGAATATGTGTTGATAGTGTCATCAAAAGAGTATAACGGAAAATAAGTAATGAAGATTAAGAGTAACTCAATATCATTAAGAATGATCAATGTAAAATGTTTGTAATGAAATATCTCAGATGAAATTGTTTGTATATGTAATAACAATGTTATTGATTTAACGAGATGTTTGTATGAATTATTCTTGCAAACTTAAATGTGATTTATTTTAGTTAGACAAATGAATAAAGCCTTTGTGTTTAAGTTTTTGATTTTCTCAAGTAATAAAATGATGTTGAATGCCAATATTTTCAAAGTATGGATGCAAACATGAAATGAACACAATACCACAATTGAAATTTGTTTTGAATTGGTATTGATAGCGAAAGAACAATACCACAACACATGAATGAAATGGTATGCAGGGACACTATTTAGTGTTGGTTGCAAACACAAGCTCTTAACAAGTTATAAGACATCAATCTAATGGTTGGAAACAACTTAGAAAACTATATAACAAGAAGGTATAGCTTTACGACTCTAATAGTGAATTGACAAAGAAACCTACAATACTTATGTTGTTGATTACTTCACAAAATAGATTGAGAACAACAAAGGGATATATATTAGAACAAGGCAAATAAATAATTTATAAAAACAAGGATGTTGACAAGAGCATGATCATACCACATAAACAAAACTTTCACATATTCACAATCATATTATAGGAACAAACATGGCATGAAGAGAACATAATTGTTGCTTTCGAAAACATGAAACAAGATAGTATAAGACTTTGGGTATGCATGAGGTAGAAGAAATGAGGTCGCTTCATCCAAACCTTACACAAAATAAAATGCACTAATCTATTTCAAATAATTAATTTGTACTAAAACATGAAAACTTACTTTTTCTCTACTCTAATAACAATAAAATAGAACCTTTGACCTATCACAAGGTGTATGACAAACCAAAGGGTGAGGGGTGATGCTAGACATCCTAAGAGTGTAGATCTTGAAACTAATTCAACAATTCATCTCATGAAAAAAAAAACTCAAGGTAGATACTAATCACAATTGAAAATGAAACTAGTCTAGGACATAATGTCAACTGAACATAAGTTCTATTTCAATCGTGCAAAAACTGGTTTGCAAGGATGTAATTTTCCAACCAAATGGAGGACAAAGAAGGAAGTATAAGTACATTAATCAATGATGGGTGGAGTGTCTAAAGGCAACTGAGGGGGTTGTGCGAAGGAAACAAATAGAGAAGGCACGTGGAATGTTTCCTTTGCCTAGCACAAACCTTAGAGAAATTGTATAGTCTTTAGTGATAAATTAGCAGTTTTGCCACAAACCTGTGCATCGGTCAAGGATCAGACTAGTTGAATATAACACACACACTTGCCAGACAATTGGGACTAAAAATAAGCAGATGGAGGGATCATGAGATATAAAATAGATCGGATTGAACAAATAATGCCACATCTTAATTCTAGAAAGGTACTATTATCAACAAACATGAATGTTGCACCATGTCAATTTTGGGTGCTTATATATTGGCCCTTTGGTGATGGCACCTTGTCATGATTTGGCAAGATGACTTTTCCATAAATAGGCTTGGCAGAGAAAGGGTTTAAGAAATGTACCTTTACATACCTATGTGGTGATTTTAACATTAGTTGAGGCATCTGTCTCCTTCAAAAATGAAAATGGGGTTATCAAGTAATATTTAAAATATGTAAAACATAAAATGTCGACAAAATTAGAACTACTAACCAATTTCTCTGATGGAATAAATATAAAACCTTGGTCAATATGGTGGGCATCACCAAAATGTTTGATGTGTCTCGCTGAGTTGTGCTTACCTGTTGTATGCACATACAAATGTTAGAACAAACACACTAAATGCAGTTGAAATCCAAACAAAAGCAATTGACTCCTATAATAACAAATGCAAAGCATCTCAGATGAGAAAAATAGAGAGCACACATACGTTCACTTACCAATCATGAAAGAAGCCTCCCTTGATGTGTGGATTGTGCTCAAAGATGTAATGGTATGCATAATCTCAATCAAGATTACACAAGAATGCTCGCATATCCCCTTGCCAATAAGATGAGTGGCTTGGATGAGTGATGACTTGATGAGAAGCTTCCTTGATTATTTGGGTAGAACTTCGTTGTGATATGGAAGCTTATTAAAAGTGATGGAGGATAGTTAAATTTATAAATTTCTGAGAATGATGTGGACCATTGGATTTGATCCAAGATCAAGGGTCAGAAATGAGTCAAATATGGGGGGTTGGCTCATAAATGGAGGAGGTTGAATGTGTAAGGCTTGATTTGAAAAAAGGATGGATTGATTAGATTTTATCATAATTTGTCTCCCTTACCTTGAATTTGGGGATTGATTTAGGGATTTGGAGTGATATGATGATATGGATTTGGAGTGATGTGATGATATGATTATAATATTGAATGCTGTGATAATAGATATGTGATGTGATGATATTTAATTTTATTCATTTATTTAGATATTTGATGCATGGAATTTTTTTACTAGTGTTAACCAAATAATTAATAAATATTAATCATTAATTAGTTGATTAACCGATAGGATAATGAGATGGGAATTAAATGGGATTAGTGGGATTGATATGTTATTGTCATGACAAGATTACTTGATTGGGGGGATGAATAATGTTAGAGTGGATTAACTAGAGATGTGATGATGATGGGATTAAGGATGAATGGATATGATAAAATAATGAGAGAATTAAGTTTCAGTGATATTAGAGTGAATTAAGGATGAATAGTGATAAATTAGGGATGTCAACAATAAGGTGTCGTAAGTGTGGAAAGTGGGAGTGTCATAAGTAGACTATCTATATTTGGATGTCTACATTTCCCCCTATTTGAAAGTGTGTTGTGAATGGATGGGTGGAGGAAGGAGTAACGACCTTTCAAAGAATGAAGAAGTAGAAAAAAGGGGCACACAAGGTTGCCTGTAGCAATGTGGTGGTAGTTAATTAATGATAGATGAAAGAATGTGATGATTGATTAAGGATGGTGCCCACTTGAGAGGGCATGCAGGGATGAAATACATGAATGGGCTCTCAAAATGAGAAGAGGGTTGTTAGCATGGAAGAATGGAGGTGTGGGGGATGAAAAAAGAGGGGTTGGGTTATAACAAGATCTAATGAGCATGTAAGATGTTGATGACTATGGATATGGATATAGGATCATATGGATGGGTATGATCAAATCACTTGAGCTAAGCCTTTCATGATTTTATTGTGTTAATTGAAGTGATTTTCCCCAAGCAATGATATATGTAAGGGAGCAGATTGGGAATGATAAATATCGATGATAAAGTTGTGAGCTTGATTTGCCTCGAATAATGATATATGCAAGGGAGCAAATTTATAAATAATATATCCTAATGAAGCAACACACTTTGATTGGATTGATGGATTATTAATTGATTGCCTAGGACATGCAAGCATAAGTCACAGAGTTAACCAATTGCATGGATTAATAATGTGATGCTCACATTGATGGATGATCATATGATTGAGAAATGACCTTTCAAAGAATGAAGAAGGAGAATAAAATGATAACAATATGATGTCCCTAATATTAATACATTGATACTCTTGCTATAAAGGACCTTTCAAAGAATGAAAAAGGTAAAAAAAATAGGGACACAAGGATGCCCCTAGTAGTAATGGATTGATACTCCTGCTATAATCAAATTAGATTGGATTGATCGGACATGGATTAGGTGATATTGGATTGAATTGGATGAGATATGGATTAGATGATATTGGATATGGATTGTTAGAATACATGTATGGTGATGATGTATGTTGATGCTAGGAACATGTTGCTAAGCTTGCATAAATTGTAACGAACCGTTACACCAAAAGCCCAGACTGTTAGTGAATCCGCCCACCAGGATCATAACATCCCACCATGCTTTCGAAGCCTAGACTCTAGGCTGGCTTTGCGCACGTACATGAGATCTACTACGTGTATGAGCCCCAAACGAACACTGCAATGCCGACGTAACCCACCCGCTCCGTGACTCGAACATGGGTGGTTGTTCTGATACCAAATGTAACGAACTGCTACACCAAAAGCCTGGACTATTAGTGAATTCACCCACCAAGATCATAACATAAATTTTAAATGTTTTCATCCAAAAATAACCTTAATTTTGATGTAGCATGTGTCAGGATGCACCATCATATGGAAAACCATGATGTCATTATTTCCATATGCCATATGACTGACTCAAATCATGCAACCAATAAGAAAACACACAAATAAATAAGCAAATGAATAAAACATACACAAACAAAAAACATATGCTTTTCGTTGCATTTGATTATTTTTATAGGTTTTCTATTATTTTTGGATTTTATAGATTTTAGGATTTTTAGGATTTTTGAATGTATATACAAAGGCCACTATCAAAAGGAAAACTAGTTTTAGCAACAGGGATGGCAGTGGCAGTAGATGGAAGGAATCCAGGGCAATGCTTAGGGACAAAATCATGACAGATACCAATAGATGAGGAATGATTAGGGATGGATATGAGAGGATTAGGGATGATAAGGAATGATGAGAGAGTGATGGTGGAGATGAAGATCGTGAATTATGATAGGGTTCCAAGGATTACATCAATTAAGAATGATGTGTCCAGTCATCAAACTGCCATTCTGTAGATATGCCAAGATATTTACTGAGTAAGTCTCCAAATTTCTTCCACTTCCTTATCAAGATCAAAACATGAAAAATAATGGCCACGATGGGATATACACAGGATGGTAGAGGACATTGAGATGAATATAGTGGATTTTACCCTCAAGTGCAAGGTACTTGTAGACAACAAATTTACACATGATGCCAAAAAATGGTTTTCATCATGGTACTTGTTCAAGGTGCCATAAGAATGTTTTTCACATGTGGATGATTATTTCTCTCTTTCTTTTCATTTTTTTATTTTATTTTTATTTTTAAAGAGGCTAATGATCCTTCGAGCTAAGAGGTGTTTGAGTCTGCCTTTAGTTGGTTAGGACCTTCACTTACTAATTGCAAAATAAGCCTCCATTGATGTGTGGATTGTGCTCAAGGATGCAATGGGACATGGAAGCTCAATATAGCTCACACAAGAACTCCAAAAACATGTACCCTTGTCGATTGGATGATTGACTTGGATAAGTGATGACTTAATGAGAAACTTTATCGATTGCTTGGGCAAAACTTCATTATGTTATAGAAGCTTGTTAGAAGTAGGGAGGACGGTTGGGTTTATAGATTTTTGAGAATGATGTGGACCATTGTATTTGATCCAAGATCAAAGGTCAGAAATGGGTCAAAGATGAGAGGTTAGTTCATAAACAGGAGGAGGTTGGATGTGTAAATATTAATTTGAAAAAGGGATGGGCTTGACTATATTTTGTCATAATTTGTCTCACTTGCCTTGGATTTGAGGATTGACTTGCTAATTTGGAGTGATGTGATGATATGATTATAATGCTGTATGTGATGATATTTTATTTTATTTATTTATTTGGATATATGGTGCATGAATTTTATTATTAGTATTAACAAACTAATAATAAATAAGGATTAATTAGTTGATTAACCAATAGGA
This sequence comes from Torreya grandis, assembly GCA_037957365.1. NCBI lineage: Eukaryota > Viridiplantae > Streptophyta > Pinopsida > Cupressales > Taxaceae > Torreya > Torreya grandis. The sequence goes on along the minus strand of JARHVA010001530.1, from coordinate 3,039,782 downwards.
TAATGAGATGGGAATTGAATGGGATTGATATGTTGTTATCATGACAAGATTAATTGATTGGGGGATGAATAATGTTAGAGTGGATATTTAGAGATGTAATGATGATATGATGATGGGATTAAGGATGATGAGATATGAAAAAATGATGAGATAATTGTGTTTTAGTGTTATTAGAGTGGATTAGGGATGAATAGTGATAAATTAGGGATGTCAATAATAAAATGTCGAAAGTGTCAAAAGTGGGGGTGTCGCAAGTAGAGTGTCCATATTTGAATGTCTACACCTCTAAAAGGGGGAGAAGGGAATCAAGTGCAAGAGTATGCCATGTTTTTGAAAACTATTTTAAAATTAGGGACAAGAGGAATAATTATTAGTACGAGGAAAATGATAGTCCTTGGTGTGCCTACTTTGTGTCAGACCTACAAGAGAATGGAAAATTAGTGAGATAAGAAAAAATAAAATTGGTAAACTAAAACTTACTTAAAACATCCGAAATATCACAAAGAGTGATAAAGGGAAGGTGAGAGTGAGAAGGTAAGAGACAAGAGAAGGAAAAAAATAACACCCGACCAAAAAACAAAATAAAAGAAAAACAAAATATAAATTAAATATTTTTACCACTACAAACAATTACATTTTAACTTTTAGTGAGAGGATAAAATTGGGATCTGGACCCATGTTGACCATTTCTTATGCAGATATAGTCAACAGGAAGAGTACGATGAGAGGATGTTAGAACTTTTAGCAAGAGGAGAAAATTGAGGTTTGGACCCATGTTGACCATTTTTTGAGAAGTTATAGTCAATAGGTAGAGTACAAGTAGATGATTGTGAAAGTAGAATGAGGGCCCTGAGGACATGTAAGATCTATCAAATTTCCTCTCTAGACTTAGGTTACTTTGATTTGTATAAAAAATCTTTCTATATTATAAAAAAGAGGAATAGGAACATGAAAAATGACCTTGATAGAGAAGGTAAAGATAAAATTTAATTTACTTTTAAACATTTAAGTAGATTTATAAGGTTATTTTGCATTTTTAAGCTGCAATTTTATCATGGGCTAGGACAAAAAGAGAATTTGATAGCTAATATTGACTCGATCCTCTTGTGTGTGTTTGCAAGCTTTTTATGTGCACTAGACCTAAACTAGAGAGTAAGAATGAATACCCAGGGTGATGAATTTGTTGACTCCAAAAGACACTAACTTCAAAGAGCTGGGATATGGAAGATAGTGTAGGTACTAATTATTATACATGCAAGTCACCTTCTATGTGACATTATTACCTATTTTGATTTAGATCAGAACATGTTTGTGTTCCCACACCTACAAGAAGAGTAAACTATCACTGAGGACATGTATAAGATCATTATGATCTTAGTGATAGGTTGAAGACTCACTACAAGGGATGTAGGTAGTATTATAGATGCTCGTAGATAGAAAACACATTTTAGAGATGATATGACAACTAATGTGAGCACTAATAATGAAATCTGATTGGTAGGTGTGGTATCAAATGTGATCCCCAACATCCACAAGGTGATCATCAGAGTGCTCACAATGCAGCTAGTTGAAGACAAAGGGATAAACATTCTCCTATATTACTGGTCCCCCATAGTCAGGGACATAGATGATCATGCTAGGGTTTACAACTAGGGGAGGACATGCTTACCCACACCTACCATGATTTGAGCACTCTCATTGAGCTACCATACTTTGGTCATAGTTTGGGTTTATGAGAGGTTGATTCCCTACTAGAGGGAAAATGGGATAACACATGCCTCGGTGATTAGGGATTCCAAGTGGATAGTCATGGGAAGACATGTGGATAGGCCACAAATAGTGGACACTCTCACTATGAAAAACATTGGTTTGAAGCTATACTAGGCCATGGTTGGACTTTGAGGGGGAGAGGGTGTCATACTGACTACTTGATGTAACACCCAATAGATACTAGACACATGGTCCCACCTAGAGTTGCACCCTACAAATAGATATCCCCAATATTTTGGAGAAGCCTACACAGTAGCATTGTTGTATATAACAATGCTCTACAAAGGAGACCAAGAGATGATGGATGGGACACTAGGGCATCTTAGGTGGACACCATTAGTCCCTAAGACACCTATCACTTCCCTAAGGGTAGCACAATAAGGAGACAATCTCGATGGGGACATAAACAACAAGTTACTGGGGGAAGAGGCGACTAAACAATGGTCACTATAGGGCAACCTATTGGATAGGAGAAAGTTGATGAGGAGGGTGATGAGGACGAGAGTGAGAAGGTCATGGAGGAGGCCAAGGAGGAGGATGATCCATATTGGCAAGAGGGTTAACTCCATGATTTTTTCCTTGCCCATTTCTTTCCTTTTCTCTTTTTTTAGCTAGAGAGATCCTTTCTAACTCTTTGTTGATGTGATGTGTGTGCTTTGTTTGGTGTAGCTAGTGTCAGTGAATGGAGATATTTCATGTGAGACACATACATGGATACCTTATTACTTCCTACCATAAAACTTAGGAGGACATTATCACTGATGTAGGACTGCTGCCATGTGCAGAGAGACATTCTGACATTTTTGCCTCTATATGGCATGTGGTACATGATTTACTAACTTGAGGTAAAAAGATTGTAGAGTTATAGGCTAAATTATAGGATTTAGAGAGAGAGGAAGACAACCTCAGGAGATTAATACAAGGAGCAAGGTGACCATCATCTGAAAGACATGCTTTCACCCTCTTGCCACTCTCATGGATCTCAAGTAGGTATTATTAGTTGTAGGCACAGGAGTTGGAACAGGAGTAGGAGCCCACAACACTTGACTTCAAAGAGTTCCCATTTATGGTTTTAATGATTGTAACCTTTACTTATTTTTTGGATTGGATTTGGATAGACATAAACACTACCACACTTTCTCCCAAGTGTGATGACCTTGGATTGAGAAAAGACATTTATATGAGATGTTATTTATATATACCATATATCACATTTTTTCACATGGCCCAAATATGTGTTCCTTTATTTTTAACTTACTGTAATTTTACTTACCGTTTATGCACATGAACAACTTAGGATTTGTTTGAGATATGATTGTGCTATGGAAAAGTGTGCTTATGAATTAAAATATGTGGAAACATATGGCAAGGTGTTGTAGATGGTTAAAACAACGTGCCTATTTCTATCACTCTAGCAGGAGTTATTTAGTGTGTTGTAATGTTATTTTTAGTGAGTTTGCAATAAATTAAGATATTTGTACAAGAAGAGGCATGGTTCTATAGATAGAGGAAAAAGAGGAAGGCAAGTAGGATTAGCTTTGAATCAATAGGTTCATAATTTTTCTTAACATAAGGAGAGTGATGCAAAGCATTACTAGTGGGACACAAGACAAAACAAAGTACAAGAATTTTGGGGGCATGCACATTAAAATCTTAGTTGAATAAATAGTATATATATTTATGTTAGTAATTTGTGAGTAGGAGAGTGATAGTTGAACACTTGAATATAGTTGTACATGATAGTTGGAATTTTTTCTATTAATAGAGAATCGTGTTTAAAAGATAAGTAGCAACCTGATAGAGAGGAACATGAGGAGAGTAGGTTAAAAGATCTTGAATGAGCTATACTGCTTGAACATTATCAGCTTGTTGTAATTGCTTTTTGTTGTTGACCATGATCAACTAAATGTAATGAAGTGTGTGAGGCATTAATGAGGAATGCCCCTCCTTTTGTAGTGGGTTGTATGTTGCCATATGGTATTGTATATTTTGGGGAATGTTTGTTGTGTTGTGTCTTCCCATTTTGTAATGTTTTTGTCTTTTAGAGTAGACTAGTTGTGAGGTAATTATGTGTGTTTTGTGGTTCACTTTTCTATAAAGGAAGCCTAGTTGCATTTGATGATTGTATGTTACCATTTTTTTTAATTTTTGGGCATTGTTGTTTAGGTGTTTATTATTTTTTTAAGTAATGGTGTAAAATATACATGGGATAACTCCTCATAGAGTAATAATAGAAGGCTTGTTGCTCTAATTTTTTGCATCAATCTGGTCACTCTTTCATTGTAGGTAATAAGTAAGCATGTATTTCATAAGGCATATTTTAAGATTTTAAATTATATAGGGGTGGATCAATTAGCCAATTGGCTATTAACTATCATTTAAAAAAATTATGATTCACATAAGTGAGTTCAAACTAATTGATAAACATGATGAAACATCACATTTTTTTTAAGAAAGAAAAGTTTGGGATAAATATGTGCACAACTATTTGAATCTAATAATGACCCGAGTCTCCTAGTTTAACATATAATGCTTCAAATGCTTAGTGGAAAATACAATCACCAAACACTATTTTTCTACGTGAGTGTGCCTTATCTCACAATCCAATAGTGTGTGCTTGATTAAATAGATGACCCTTTTATCTACCATCATCTTTTCCATCCAATATGTCTACCATCATCATCTTCTTAGGAAAAATGTCCATGTGCATTTTTTATTTGCATGTTAACTACAAATTTCTTGGAACAATCAAGAATATGTTAGATAAATTTGTATGTAGAGTAGCTTCAAATCTTCCCTCAGCATGCATATACATTCTGTCAAACAATATTTCATTTGCATTAGCTTCTTGCCTTAACTTGGCTGAGGTGGGGAAATTCCATGCATATTACATATCATGTCTACTATAAAATGTTTTGTACAATTCCTCAACATTTAGATGGGAATAAATGTGAACCATAGTTAAAACATAATTCATTGGTCATATTGTATGTAAATTTTAAACACCATAATGCACATAATGAATGAATAAGCAAGTGCATGTAGAGTAATCCTAGGAAGCACTCTGAACTAAGATGATAATCACTATGGGTTTGTAGACAACATGTATGGAAAAATATTCACCACTCAAGGGCTATCCATTTTATTTGTCTAATAATAGAAGATTTGAATTCTATTGGTTAAGTTTTTTTTGTTGTATTTGCTTATAAATAGAGGTTATTTTCAATGAGTCCATTTTATGTATATTTTGCATCCTATGAAACCACATTTCATTAATGTGTATTCTTCAATTACTTGTTTACCTTATGTATGCTTCCATGTATAACACTTGTCTATCAATTTAGTCATAACAACAATATCTTTATTGAAAAAACTATAATTTGTGTGCCTTCTATACATGCTTCCACCATTAATGTATTTCAAGAATGTCTATCAAGGAAGGTACAAGTTATAACAACCTCCTCTGGAAAAAAAATCCCAATTTATGTGTCATCTATATGGTTTATATGTCTATGACTGAAGTCATAACGACAATATCTGACACGAATGCACTTTCTATTGTCTTTTTAATGGCACTCTATACTTTGTTGACTGAAGTCATAACAATGTTTGAAAAATATACTTTCTATTTTTTTTATGGCACTCTATACTCTGTTGACTTAAGTCATATCAATAATGTCTAACACAAATGCACTTTTTATTATTTTTTATGGCACTTTATACTCTGTTGACTGAAGTCATAACAATAATGTTTGACACAAATGTACTTTCTATTGTTTTTTTATGGCACTCCGTGCTGTGTTGACTAAATTCATAGCAACAATGTCTAACACAAATGCACTTTCTATTGTTTTTTTGGCACTCTATATTTGGTTCTAAAACACCAATTTTGGCATAAGCTGAGAGGTTTCTCACAATCGATGATGAGTCTGAATTTTCCCCTGGAGTAGATAATTGCATGAATTATGAATCTTGTAAAAATTATTGGTGAGCACTAATATTTGAATGTATTGCACTAGAAAATATTCTTTTATTAATTCTACCTTGTGCCTAATTTACTTCTGCAACGAAAATAATTTTCCTTCCATTTCTTTGAGATGTAAGCTATGTCCAATCACTGTTACATAATATTTTTGATGAAGAAGTCAATATACTGATCCTAAAATCTTTGATATCTACAAAATCAGAACACACAAGATAGATGTCTATGCCAGGTAAGCTTAATCAACACTCATAAATTGGCTGATTTTAGCTGGGCAACTAATCAATTTTTTTTTGATAGTTAGTACTTTTTAGTATAGATTTATAGGATTGGTTGAGTGTGTAGACCCCACTAATTTGTAAGTGTTGGTTAAGATTAGCTATCTATACCACTCTCTTTGTTTTCTAAGTATAGTTTTAGGAGGTAAATAGGGGGAGGCAAAAAGGTCTAGAGTGAAAAGATTGTTCCACAAATAGACAACTTTTCTAAAATGAAGCTCCATGTGTATACTTGAAGATTTAATTTTATTTCTATGTATATATTCATAATTATATTTATTTCTCCCAATCATATATCTTAATTTCTCTTTAGGGGATGTCTAAATCTTGTCCACTCTCTTCTTCCTACAACTAGTGGAAGCTCATTATGATGAGATCTTAGTTGCTTGTTTATGAATCTAGTTAAGAGGTATATTTGGGGTTTAAAATGGTATTTGGTGTATTTATTATGTTGATTCACTGTAAAATTAAGATGGTATTGATTGTCTTATAACTCAGACCTAAAGAAATCTAAAAAAGTTAATGAGTTGACTTGTTGGTTGGAAAAAATCAAGTAAGAACTCAACCGTAACTTTGTAAATGAAAAAATACTATGACAAAAAGTTAACAAACAATCATACATACCTTGCCTTAGCTTTGATGCAACCTAATACAACCCTGATGCAGACAACCCTAGACCCTCAAGTTAAGTGTATTCAAAACCTACAACCTCCTCTTTTTAGTAGTTGAATTGATGCAATTAATGCCTGCAAAATCTTAACCAATTAATAGTGCCTCTATTAATACTTATTAGTGAATTGAAAAACTTGTACAAAAGAAAAAAAAAAACAATATAAATTAGCATGGAGAAAGAGAGGACAATAACGCTTCAAATTTTTTGTAGAACCTAAGAGAAAGACTAGTTTTTCTATTCATCCCATTTTTAAAAATACATGCATACAAAATAAAACCTAGCCACTAAGCCTACACATCCACTGCAGTCAACTCTTCCTTAAAACTAGAAATATACTTACCGGTAATAAAACAATCCTACTCAACTACATTTACTTAATCCACTAAAATATGGTGGTTACAATTTTTTTTAATTTTTAAGAACATTCATGCATCCTCTCAATTTTTTGCTTGAGAGATTTATATCATCCCCTCTTATTTCAAAATTTTGAATCACCTGGTTAAAAGTTAAATCTATCCAAAATCCATCTAGATGAAATAAAAAATTCTAAGAAAACTTGGGAACATATTGATGATAACTTGGATGATGCAAGATTTAAATATTTAAAAGCTATCGTGTAATTTTTTTTAGATGACATTGCATATAATTTTTTTATCTGATTTTTAGAATCTTTTACTAGGCCCATAATTAAGGAGAAGATGCTTAAACATCAAGCACTTTAAGTAAGAGGTTGTGGGCATAGTGCTCACAAATTTAAGCTAGATGGTAGAACGTTAATAATAAGACCAAAACTTTCTTTTTTTACAAAGGTAACACCTCCTCAAATTTTCAAATGTTTTCTTTCTCTATTTCCAACCACTTGTTGAACCATAGAGCGTCCTCCTCTACTTAATTTTAAATACCTTTCTTTTTTACTTACCCATTAATTAGGCATAATTCACCCACCTTTTCCAAGTTCTCTTTCTATCTTTCCAAATTCTTGTGAGCTTAGACTCACCTCTACCCATAATCCTCCACCAAAAACCATTATAGATTTTCTTATTAATTATCCACCTAGCTCTTGGAATTTTAAATGAACCATTTAAGCCTAAATGTAGTTCTTTAGTTTCCTTCATTTCCTCTATGTTTTGGGTATTAAGTTGATTACCTAATCTTCTCATTGCTCCCTCTATGCTAGCTTTCATTTCTTTTTCTTATATTATTTTTATTGTGTGATGTATTTCATTTTTTGATAGTAAAATAATGACAACTCTATTCAACAAGTGATATTTCACCTTCACAAATGAAATATTGATGATTGGATTTTGTTTGTTATTTTTATCTGAATATTTTGATCAATTGTAAATCAAATCTAAAAATCTTTTTCTGAACATGATGTTAAAACCTAGAACTAAACTCGACCCTACCTTTATTATGACAAACAAACATTCAACAATTTCCGTTCAAATATTGGCATAGTTCATAATAATAGAACAAATTTAAAAGACTAATAAATATTTTACCAAATCTTTTAAAGTTTTAATGATCCACTAAAATTGCCTCACTTTTTTAGGTCACATGATCATTAAGTTACTAAATGCTAACATAAAACAAATAATTATCCCAAGAAAAAATGACTACTATCAGAGTTTACTTGCATTTGTAGCTTCAAAAGATTTAGAGCTAGAGCAGCTTGATGTGAAGACAACATTCCTACATTGTGATATTGAGGAAGAGATTTATATTGATCAACTTGAGGGCTATGAGGTAAAAGGAAAGGAGCATATGGTTTGCAGACTAAAGAAATCTTTGTATGGTTTGAAATAGGTGCCGAGAATGTGGTACAAGAAATTTGACACCTTCATGAAGAGTCAAGAATTTAGTCGAAGTAAAGCTGATCATTGTGCATATCATAAAAAATTTAATGATGGGAGATTTATTATTTTACTGCTATATGTTAATGACATGTTGGTTGCAGGCCCCAACATGAAGAGGATCAATGATTTAAAGGCTCAATTGGCTAGGACATTTGAGATGAAGGATTTAGGAGCAGCAAACCAAAATTTGGGGATGAAGATACACAAGGATAGGAAAGCTACAAAGATCTATTTATCACAAAAGACATATGTTGAGAATGTTTTGTAATGGTTCAATATGCAAAATGCCAAACTAGTTAGTACCCCACTTTTTGCACATTTTAAGTTGTCTTCTGAGCAATGTCCTAATATAGAAGAGGAGAAGACAAGTATGTCTAGTGTACCTTATTCATCAGTAGTAGGGAGCCTCATGTATGTTATGGTGAGCACAAGATCAGATATTTCCCAAGCAGTGGGAGTTGTGAGCCAGTTCATGGCAAATCCTAGAAAGGATCATTAGTTTGTGATGAAGTGGAGACTCAAATATATAAAATCCACTTTAGATGCTGTAATCTACTATGAAGGAGTAAATTTACAGATAAGAGGTTTTGTAGATTTTAATTTTTGGTGGTGACAGGGATGGATAAAAGTCCAATACAGGATATGTTTTTAATCTTGTTGGTGGCGCTGTGAGTTGGGCTTCTAAGTTACAACCAATGGTGGATTTATGAACCACTGAAGTAGAGTATGTGGCTGAAACTAAAGGTTGTAAAGAGGCAATATGGTTAGAGTAGTTTTTGGGTGACTTCATGGGGATGCAAGGAAAGATTACATTGTGATAGTTAGAGTGCAATTCACTTGGTGAAAAATGTAACATTTCATGATCACACGAAACATATTAACATCAAGTACCACTTCATTAGGAACATGTTGGAGGATGGTAGGATCTTGTTATCAAAGGTAGACACTGAACAAAATACTATAGACATGTTAATAAAGCCAGTTAGGAAAGAGAAGTTTGATTGATGCAAAACTTCTTTGGGCTTGTTGAAATTGTGATGAAGGCAACATTAGGCATGGTAGGTAGCTAGATGGTAAGATACACAGGTATGAAATCCCCCATGTATATTAACTTCAAGTGGGAGAATGTTGGTATATGTGAAGTCACTATTCATATGTGACATGGTAGTGGGGCCCATAGTGGGGCCCAAGTAGTGTGCCCATGGCAGGACCTAGGTGACTGGACATATGAGGTCACAGAAGTGGGACATGGCATGACCCACAAAGCATCTTGATTTATTGAAAAATGAAAAAAGAGGAAATGGGATGCCATTTCTAATATCATAGGTGTTTGACTTGGGAAGCAAGTTAACGAAGTCAAAAGGCAAAGAATTTTTAATTATTTGGCACATGTGTGTGGATTTTCATGTTGGAGGATAATCATGAGATTTGATGCCATTTCTTGACCCCATGTGAAGGTGGGGTGTAATTATTTGGGACACCTTGTTTTTCTTCATGACGTGAAAGTTAAAGTGAGTTTGGTGGAGGATGACCTCATCAGCTTCCAAGTTGATTTGGCCTCACATGAGTAAAGTCATATGCTAAATAGTGTTACCACCTAAGGGTGGTGTATTTTTATTCCATCCTCTTCTTTTCCTCTCTCCATAAGTCATCCATTGTAATTTTTATAAAATGAGTGGTGGAAGTTGAGAAAATAAGTCATTATTTTCTAGTTTGTAAAATAGCTTTGTAAATCTTGTATGCTTGAAAGATAGCATTGGAGAAGGAGAGGGTGTTGAAGGAGGAAGTTTTTGTTACAGGTTTTAAAGTTCATAGAAAGATACAATTGCCATTTGCCCCATGGTTTGTTCCTTGCATCTTGCAAGGTTTCCACATAAACTCTTTGTGTAATGTGTTACTCCTATTTTTGATTTTGTAGTTGTTATTTATGCATTTATTTTATTGCACACATATTGGATTTATTCCTAACATCTGGTATCAAAGATAGTTTCTTTGAAAAATTCCTTTGTGAGCATTTTTTGTTGAGTTAGAGTGCTGTGTGGAAGACAGAGCTACAAAAATGACAAGTGGAGTAACTAGATTTGAATTTGAGAAGTTTGATGGCAAGAATTTATCCTTATGGGAGATGAAGGTGGAGGATCTGTTGGTTTAGAATGACCAAGCTCTAGCCTTGAAGGGGTTTACAAGAAATCCCAACAGTATGATAGATGAAGATTGGAACGAGATGGATAGAAATAGTGTTTCTACCATTCGTTTATGTCTTGCAAATTTGTGCTCTTCAATGTTGCTGAGGAGAATACTGCAGAAGCTTTGTGGGAGAAATTAAACAAATTATATCAGATAAAATCTATAACAAACAAAGTTTTCTTGAAGAAGCAACTTTATAGTTTGAGGATGAAGGATAACTCATCCATTACTGAACATTTAAATGAGTTTAACACCATTGTTAACAAACTAGTTTCCATCAGTGTGAAGATGGAGGATGAAGACAAGGCCATTACCTTGTTATGCTCACTTCCTGATAGCTAGGATCATGTGGTGATGAATATCATTAATTCATCATCATCCAATCTTAATTTTGAATATATAGTTACAAATTTTCTTAGAGAGGAGATGAGAAGAAAGTCTTTCGGTGCATCCTCAAGAAATGAAGCATTGTCTGTAAGAGGGAGATCTAGTGAGAGGAACAATCATGGAAGATCACCTTCTAGATCAAAGTCCAGAGAATGTAATGGAAAATGCTATCGTTGTGGAAAGCCATGCCACATAAAGAAATATTATTTACAATTAAAGAAAGAAAAGAAGGATGGAAAATAAAATCTTCCTTCAACTAAAGACAACACTTCAAATTCAGAGGAAGAAACCACATAAGAAGCATTCCACCTCAGTAACAGTAGATCACTTTTAAACACCTAGGTATTGGACTCAAGATCATCATTCCACATGTCTCCACATAGACATTGGTTCATTGGATACCAGCCTTATAATGGACGATCTGTTTACTTTGTTGATGATCACCCTTTGGATGTTGTGGGAAGAGGAGATGTAAGGATCAAGCTGGATGATGGTAGAATCAAAATATTAAAAGATGTGTGGTATGTTCCTGATTTAAAGAAGAATTTGATGTCCATCAAGGTGATGGATGAGCAAGGATATTCCTCTAATTTTTCTAATGGTAAATATAAAATTACCAAAGGATCTTTGGTGGTAGAAAAAGGAGAATCTTATGGCTCCTTATATCATTTGTGTGGAGATTTAGTGACAAGTACTGTAGTAACAACAACTATGAGAATGCTCAGGATGTTGTGATGCTATAAAATCAACACCTTGGACACATGAGTGAGAAAGGATTGAAGATATTGCATGATTGAGGTATGTTGGCTAGGATTAAGTCTTGTGATTTAGGCTTTTGTGAGCATTGCATCTTTGGTAAATAGAAGAGGGTAAGATTTACTGCAAGTGCAGGTAAAAGTTTTGATTTTCTACAACTTATCCATTCAGATATTTTTGGACCTGTCCCTACTCAATCTATAAATGGTAGAAATTATTTTATTTCCTTTATAGATGATTATTATAGAAGAGTATGGGTGTATTTTTTGAGAAAAAAATCATAAGCTTTGGAAAAATTTAAAGAATTTAAGGCACAGGTAGAAAAGAGTTTGGGAAAATCTAGTGTATGTCTAAGGTTAGATAATGGAGGAAAATATTTCTCTAGGGAGTTTGATAAATGTTGTACATAGGAAGGAATTAAACATCAAAAGACTATCCCTTATACTCCATAGAAAAATGGTGTAGTTGAGTGGATGAACCACACTATCATGGAACATGCAAGAAGCATGTTGAGTGCATCAAAGATGGCAAATGGATTTTGGGTAGAAGCTGTTAATACAATTGTATATCTAATTAATAGATCTCCTATAGCTGCATTGGATGGAAAGACTCTAGAAGAGACTTGGTATGGTAAGCTAGTTGATTATTCTAATTTACATATTTTTGGTTGTGATGCATTTGCCCATGTGCCTAAAGAAACAAGGTCCAAGCTAGATTTGAAATCTAGGAAATGTATTTTTCTTGGCTATGAAGATACTATAAAGGGTATAGATTGTGGGATACTACTAACCACAAGATTATTGTTAGCTGAGATGTGTTTAATGAAAAATCCATGAAAAGGAAGGAGGTACAATAGACACCTGAAGTTGTACCAATTGAAGTAGTCAAGGAAGGAGAATTAAAAAGAGTAAGTTGATGCTTTAGAGTAGCAAGCAGAACACCAAGTGAAAAAAATACAAGTTATAAGGTCCAATCATATCAAGAGGGTTCCAAAAAGGTATACTCCTACATTTTAGCCATATTTTGCTTTGTTTACCAATATGGGTGAACCTAGTTCATTTTAAGAAGCTAGAGAATCTGAGAATGCAAAAGAATGGAGAAAAGCCATGGAGGATGAAATGAGATCACTCCATAAAAATGAGACATGGGAGCTTGTGTATTTTCCACCTGGAAGAAAGAGTGTTGGTAAGAAGTGGGTGTACAAGCTAAAGAAAAATAGTGATGAGCTGTCAAAACAACACAAGGCTCGTTTGGTGGCAAAAGGTTATGTGCAGAAATTAGGTATTGATTTCAATGGGATTTTCTCTCTTGTTATAAAAATGACTACTATCAGAGTGTTAATTTCATTTGTAGCTTCACAAAATTTAGAGCTAGAGCAGCTTGATGTGAAGACAACATTTCTACATGGTGATCTCAAAGAACATATTTATATGGATCAACCTGAGGGCTATGAGGTAAAAAGAAAGGAACATATGGTTTGCAGACTGAAGAAATATCTATATGGTTTGAAACAAGCACCAAGAATGTGGTACAATAAATTTTACACCATCATGAAGAGCCAAGAATTTAGTAGAAGTGAAGTTGATCATTGTGCATATCATAAAAAATTCAATGATGGAAGCTTTATTATTTTACTGCTATATGTTGAAGACATGTTGGTTGCAGGTCCCAACATGAAGAGGATTAATGATTTAAAGGTTCAATTAGATAGGAAATTTGAGATGAAGGATTTAGGAGTAGAAAACCCAATTTTGGGGATGAAGATACATAGGGATAAGAAAGCTACAAAGATCTGGTTATCACAAAAGACATATGTTGAGAAGGTTTTGCAATGGTTTAATATGTAGAATGCCAAACCAGTTAGTACCCCACTTCCTACAGATTTTAAGTTATCTTTTGAGAAATGTTTTAATACAAAAGAGGAGAAGACAAGTATTTCTAGTGTACCTTATTCATTATCTGTAGGGAGCTCATGTATGCTATGGTGAGCACAAGATTGAATATTTTCCAAGCAATGGGAGTTGTGAGCCGGTTCATGGCAAATCCTAGAAAAGATCATTGGTTTGTGGTGAAGTGGATACTTAGATATTTGAAAGGCACTTCAGATACTACAATCTGCTATGAAGGAGTAGATTTACAGATAAGAGGTTTTGTATATTTTGATCTTGGTAGTGACAGGGATGGACAAAAGTCCACTACAAGATATGTTTTTACTCTTGCTGGTGGAGCTGTGAGTTGGGATTCTAAGTTACAACCAGTGGTAGCTTTATCAACCACTGAAGTAGAGTATGTGTCTACAACTGAAGGTTGTAAATAAACAATATGGTTAGAAAAATTATTGGGTGACTTCATGGAGATGCAAGGAAAGATTACTTTGCATTGTGATAGTCAGAGTGCAATTCATTTGGTGAAGAATGCAAAATTTCAAGATTGCATGAAACATATTGACATCAAGTACCACTTCATTAGGAGTGTGGTGAAAGATGGTAGGATCCTATTATCAAAGGTAAACACTAAACAAAATATTGTAGACATGTTAACAAGGCCAATTAGGATAGATAAGTTTGATTGGTGCAAAACTTCTCTGGGCTTGTTGAAGTTGTGATGAAGGCAACATCGGGCATGGTAGGTAGCTAGAAGGTAAGATACATAGGTATGGAAAAGCTTGTGTATATTGAATTCAAGTGGGAGAATTTTAGTATATGTGAAGTCACTATTCGTAGGTGACATGGTAGTGGGGCCCACAATGGGGCCCAGGTGGTGGGCCCATGGTGGGACCCAGGTGATTGGACATATGAGGTGGTAGAAGTGGGACATGGCATGACCCACAAAGAATTTTGATTTGTTTAAAAATGACAAGAGAGGAAATGGGATGCCATTTTCTAATATCGCATGTGTTTGACTTGGGAAGTAAGTTAACCAAGTCAAAAGGCAAAGAATTTTTAATTCTTTGGCACATGTGTGTAGATTTTTATGTTGGAGGATAATCATGAGATTTGATGCAATTTCTTGACCCCAAGTGAAGGTGGGGCATAATTATTTGGGACACCTTGTTTTTCTTCATGAGGTGAAAGTCAAAGTGAGTTTGGTGGAGGATGACCTCATCAGATTCCAAGTTGATTTGGCCTCACATGAGCAAAGTCATATGCCAAATAGTGTTTCCACCTAAGGGTGGCATATTTTTATTCCATC
Organism: Torreya grandis; assembly: GCA_037957365.1. NCBI lineage: Eukaryota > Viridiplantae > Streptophyta > Pinopsida > Cupressales > Taxaceae > Torreya > Torreya grandis. Next base: position 3,024,701 of record JARHVA010001530.1, on the reverse strand, counting down.
CCCTTCTTTTCCTCTCTCCATAAGTCATCCATTGTAATTTATATAAAATGAGGACATTTGAGAGGTTTTAGTGAGTGGTGGAAGTTGAGAAAATAAGTCATTATTTTTTAGTTTGTAAAATAGCTTTGTAAAGCTTGTATGCTTGAAAGATAGCATTGGAGAAGGAGAGGGTGTTGAAGGAAGAAGTTTTTATTGTAGGTTTTGAAATTAATAGAAAGATATAGCTTCCATTTGCCTTGTGGTTTTTTCCTTGCATCTTTCAAGGTTTCCACATAAATTCTTTGTGTAATGTGTTACTCCTATTTTTGATTCTATAGCTGTTATTTTCGCATTTATTTTCTTGTACATGTATTAGATTTATTCCTAACATTTGATATAAATCATTTGCTTATAAACTCAGGGCATTTTTATTATAATTATATTTTTCCCCTATTGAAGGAGTAATCTCGTTGGTGAAATTGATTTAAACCTATTGGCAAGGCAATTTTTTGTCTATACTCAGAAGCTAAGAAGCCAATATTTTCTTATAAACTTGTGTAGAATGGGCACATGCCCATTGTACATGTCAAGATAATTTTTTTTTTGATATGGTAACAAATTTCTATTGGGGCCCTCACTTATATAAATACTTTAATAATTTAATACATTTGATGGAGAGTATACTAGAAGAATTTAATATCTAAGAGGAAGATAGAAAAATGTATGTAATAGAAGACTTACCAAAAAGATTAAATTGATCAAATAGTTTAACTTTTATTTTCTTTCTCAGAAAAAATTACCTCATTTTAGTCTAGGAATGCCTTCATACAAAATTATAAATCATCTGGTGTGTCCTTACCCTTGAGAATCCAAACAACCTCTTGAGCAAATACAACATGCATGTTGTACTTCATGATAAGCTGATCCATTGTCAATTGCTGGCTAGAGAGAATGGTATGGATTGAAGGTAGACCTGGAGGGTGACTAACATGCTTAATCATCCATAAATGCATGTCAAGAAGGCCAATAGGTTTTTTTCTTACCTCCTTTCCTAACAAATATTCCAACCTTCGAAGGGACACCTGATAGGGTTTTGTCTTTAGTCGAGGTTGAGACATTGGGATTCACATAAACCTTATGCTTGACATCAAAATACTTAAACTTAGAATGTCAACCCAATGATTTATCTAGCGTAACCTCAATGGATTAAAGGTGAGAGAATTAAGGATGATGTGTCATGATCGTCTATCTTTTTGAATGTCTTAGATCCTAGATTGATGTTTAAGCTCTCTCTAAGTCATTTGTTGTCCACCTTCCATAGCTCAGTGGGAATTCCTTTACCATTTTATCGGGTTGGTAGAGATCCCAAATCACCTTCAATTATTTAGTTCTATGCAGAGTCTATTCTTCTCCCATCACTTGGCTCATAATGAATTAGAAAGTGCTAAATACTAACAAAATTAGGTAAAATGTAGTGATTAAGTTGTGACTTAGCTTTATTTTCATGAAGGGTGGGTCGACTGTTAATCCAGAGACTGTCAACACTTGAAAAATCACTCTTTTGAGGATGATATCATCATCAAAGTAGTTGCAAATATATACAAAAAATGATTGAGTGTGAGGAATAAAATGAGGGAGATATGACATGTTTGCAACTATGAAGGAAGAATGACACATTTTAGAGTTGAAGGAGCTTGACAATTATGTAATTTATGAAAATGAATAATCTAATGGAGAATGGAGGACTAATGTCATAATTCCCTAATATGATTTCCATTTTCTTAGTGTGGGAGAGTAAATAATTATATTTATCATTACCATCCTCTTTGAGTGTGGGAGAGTTAATACTCTCTTTTATCACATTACCATCAAACCTCTCTAAATGTGGGAGAGATTGAATACTCTTCTGTCATTGCTATCAAAACTCCCTAAGCATGCCTAAGAGTTAATATGATCTTGTTAGAGAGTTGTCAATGATGTCTCCAAGGTGGCCAAAGATGTTGATGAGGTGTCATGTGTGTTAGAATGACAATGACAAAGTGTGCCTTAGTGTGCCTCAAGTGTTCTTGTATTGTTCTTCAGTGTTTGACTTGGTGAGGTAGATGATGGATGTGGTTGATGATATGATCATGTTATAGATTTCATATGAGGTACCAAGAGGGATTTGTGCTCTTGTGTAAGTGAAAGGAATTTATCAGAGTAGTCTTGTGAAGGTCCAGGTACTCCTAGTCATCTTGGTAGATAAGGCCGAGTATGCAAATTGATGATGTCAACATTTGCATGTGTGGCATTATCAAAAGGAAATGATCACATGGGAGTGTTCAAGTTTGAGCCTAGTTTCTATGGTCCCAATTTTAGGTCACAGGGTTGTGTGTATCAAAATATATAAGGGTACAAAGTTGGTCTCCTAGGTAGATTTCACTAGTTTCCATACTTAGCCAAATTTGTAAGATCAAGGATCAACGATGATTGCAGGGCTGCCAAGTGTCAAAACCTCACTTGATCAGATCAAAGATCAATGGTGAATGTAGGGATTTCAAGTGTCAAAACCTCTCTTTATCAGATCAAAGATATATGATTCATATTCAATCATGTAGATGGATATCTAATGGTGAACACAAATTCAATAGATCAAAGGCTCTTGAGATTGAATGAGTTGGTGCCATATGCCACAATTATGGTGAATTGGTAGTAGATCAATGGCCCACATTTGATAATATGTTTACAAGATCAATGGTGCATGTTGGATCATGCAAATAAAATATTGATGTCATGTGTTCAATCATGTAGATGGAAATCGATGGTGTGAATTGAGTCATAAGTCAATAAGCACAAAAGGTATGTGGGGCTATTTAATGTCACAATCTTGGAAGCCCAGATCAATAATCAATGGCTAAAATTTAAAGACAAGGATAGGAAACTACCAAGGAGATCGACGAAGTGAATTTTATCAAGTTTCTAGGGGCCACGAGGTGAAGACATGTGTCTGAAGCTTTGGCATTAAAAATGACAGTTGGAATTTGAATTTTCAAATTTACAAAGCAAAACTGATGCTCATTATTTTGTTTATATAGTTGGATGGGAGATTAATTTGAAGGTGGCATAAAAATAAAAGTTGTAAATGACTCCAAGGCATATCTAGGAAAGTTGTTTAGAAGGTTTGAATGTTTGTATATTTGTAGTTATTGAGCTCCAAAGTTGATTAAGAGTTTGACCATTTTCTGCAAGTAACTCAAGAAGGATGTTTGAGATTTTCCTGATGGTGTTTGGATTTTTCAAGGTGAATAAACTATTGGAGAGTGTTTTATACTCCATGAGGATAATCTATATGGATTTTGGAGGTTGGAATAATCCATCTTCAATATGAACAAATTCTTAGAAGTTTAATATTTGTTCGTTCATTATGTTCTTGTACACAAGACTAATGTTTGAGCAGGTTCTCCATATGCAGAGGAGTGTAGTGATGGATGTAATAAATTTAAGGTGTCTTAGTGGTCATGTGGAGTGGACCTATACATTTGGAAGTGGTCTTGTGTTCCTAATTTTCTTGGTAAAGTGCTAAAATGGTGAATAGTTCTCTATGAGACCTATAAGGGCTACTAAAGCCTAATTGAATGGTGTAGCTGCTTAAGAGTGACCCATGGATGTTATGGTTGACTTATGAGGGTGGTATTGAGCTATGTATTAGTGTGATAGAATCCTTAAGTGTTAAGGTAAGTCTTATGTCTGACCAAGAATATGGAAATCATGAAGACTCTATAAAGAGTAAAATCAAGGGTGATGGTTTCTAATGTGGAGGTATGAAGGATAGAAAAGTGTGAGTGTACCTAGTGGATGGATTGAAGAGTAGAGTAGGTTGAGGATTGTGTGAATGACATAAAAATCATATTTATTATATTATAACAAATTTGTTTCAGGTTTTCTGATTATGTGTGAATAAGTGTAGAGTGATCCAAAAGGTAGTTTTGGATGCAGTGGGAGGGTGTGAAGGCTAGAGAGTGTGTGTAGGGTTGAAGAGAGCTGATATTAATTGTATCTCCATCATATTGGTAGATAATCAGAGATCAAGAGATGTTCATTTCATAGGTGTTGTTGTGGGTTCTCAACATCTAGGGCAATAAGTGTCTGTCCATCCTTAGGGGTTGGTGTTCCTTATGAAGTGGGTGCTTCACTAAAGTTTCATGTTTGTAATCAAATTATAGGATAATTAGTCCATGTGTTTGAGACTTGAAAGTGGGTTTTATTACCCATGAAGGTTACCCACATAATCCTTGTGTTGTGTGCTTAATATTGCATTATCTTTCTTGTTCATTGTTATCAATGATTTTTATGCTTCATGAATGTAGGTGTTGAATGATTAAGGGTTTGAAGAGTTTGGAATTGGATTGAATATATTTCATCACTGATTCACCCCCCCTCTCAGTGATTGTACCTATAACATCTCTTTTTTCAAATGATTATTAATAACAATGAGGCCACCAAAGTTTGTTATTGTCGATCATTATTGTTAATATCATGCATTCACTTTTTGTGAGTGCACAGCCTCCCAGATTGGATATGATACTAATAGCTTGATTATCCTCTCTAAATAATGATTATGATATCATTAGCTTGAAAATCTTGATTTCACAAAGAACATTATCGATTTCAAGATTCTCTTAGTTCAACTTCCAATTGGGGGAGAAGCATTTCATTGATTTTGAATCGATTGTATCAAAATGAAATATCGATTACTCAACTATTTTTTGAAAAAAAAAAAAATTCAAAAAACTAGAATAATATCTACTACTACTTAATAATAACATTGAATTTCAAAATTATTGAAATTGGAATCCGTAAAATATTATATGTAATCCTAATAAATTAAAAAATTAGAATCCGATAATAGCGAAATTAGAATATATTATTTGAATTAATTGATACTATAAAAATCCAATAATAATAGTTTTGGTTTTCAATATAGACTGGAATATTTCTAAATTTAATGAAATTATGGTTATAATAGTAGTTTAGAAACTATTCAAAATACTATATTTCATATTCTTTTAATGAAATTTTCAAATTTTATTTAAAATACTATATTTCATATTATTTTTATGTCATCTTCAAATTTTGAGTGTTGTCATCTCAAATAATCTATAGAAATTGAGATTTCTCTTATTTCAAAAAACAAAAGGTCCACTTAAGACCCCATTTTGGCCCATTATTTCCTTGCAGTTACTCGAATGCATTAACACAAGGAGTTGAGACAAACAATACTTAGGTTCATCAAGGGCTTGATGTCAGAAAGAAAAGTACAAATTAAGTGTAGATTACAAGGTTAAGGGTTGATTAAGAGAAACCATACAACATCTTAGTGAGCTTGCATGTTTTTATACAAATTGAGTATGCAAAATTAATTACAATACATCAAAAGGGTTGTAGTCTAATTGGTGAGGTTGATGGTTGCTTATATCCATCCACCAAGCTACAAATTCCTCTAGATACCCAAAATAGAGAGTCAAGCGGTTAAGGCCAGGGTCGTGCCTTGGGTAATTTTGATGGCATAATGCTCCTTACTCATTATTGCTTAGTCAAATGAGCTCACTTATTTAGATGTATGCTTACTCAACATTTAAATCTGCTATATATTTACTTCCAAAATATGCACAGAGATGTCGACATTCTATAAAATTTAGTGATCCATGTAATGCTTTCAAGCATACAATCAAAAAAATTAATTACAAACTTGGAATACATTTTTACTAAAGTAATATTTAATCATTAAATTTTCAACTTAGATAAAGCATGTTTCAAGTATTTTGCATTAGCTCGTGAATATTAATATATTAAACTCTAAAACCAATTAAGTTTTCTTAGAAATAAGTTAATATTATAACTTTGGTCTAAGATGGCACAAGTAAATAACTTACCTTTAAAAGGTCTAAAATGATACAAAATTGAAGGTATGTAATCATAAGTATATCTCGAGAATAAATATAATAAATTTTCTTAAACTATAGGCACAATCCACCAAAGGGTTTCATATAATATTATCTAACTTTCCATCAAAGGTTTCAAACAATAATAAATGACACTCAAAAAATAGGTGGGCACATGACCAACTATTTACTCTATTTTTCTAAAAAAACAAGAGTTCCTCTTCAAAATTTAGATATTTGACCTACTTATACTTGACAATTTTCAAATAAATATTAGTTTAGAAACTACTCAAAATACTACACTTCATATTTTTGTATCATCTTTGTTGGGCCCCAATTTTGACTAAGTATTTTTTAAGAATAATCGGTGCGAAAGACTGTAATGTGAAGGTCCATGATGCGGAAGTCTATAGTGTGAAAGGATAAAGTCTCATGGAATAAAGTGGGTTCAAACTAATTGATTAGCATGATGAAACATCCCACTTTTTTAGAAAGAAAGGCTTGGACAAAAAAATGGGCATAACTATTTGGATCTGATAATGACCTGAGTCTCCTGGTTTAACATATAATGCTACAACTATTTAGTGGAAAATACAATTGCTAGACATTATTTTTCTACTTGAGTGTACCTTTTATCACGATCCAACAATGTGTGCTTGATTGAATAGATGACCCTTTTCTTTACCATCATCTTTTTGGTCCAACATCTCTATCATCATCATCATCATCATCATCATCTAAAATATCCATGTGCATTTTTTTATTTGCATGTTAACTACAAATTTTAGAATAATGAAGAATCTGTTAGATAAAGTTATATATAGAGAAACTTCAAATCTTCTCTTGGTATGCATATACATTTCATCAAAAAATATTTCATTTTCATTACGTTCTTGCCTTGAATTTGATGAGATGAGGAAATTCCATGCTTATTACATATCATGTCTATTACATGTTAACTAAATTTTTTGGAACAATGAATAATCTATTAGATAAAGTTATATATAGAGCAACTTCAAATATTCCCTTGGTATGCATATACATTCTATCAAAGAATACTTCATTTACATTACCTTCTTGCCTTGAATTTGTCGAGATGGGTAAATTCCATGCTTATTACATATCATGTCTAGTACATGTTAACTACAAATTTTGAAATAATGAATAATCTATTAGATAAAGTTGTATATAGAGCAACTTCAAATCTTCCCTTGGTATGCATATACATTCTGTCAAACAATATTTCATTTGAATTACCTTCTTGCCTTGAATTTGCCAAGATGGGGAAATTCCATGCTTATTACATATCATGTCTACTATAAAATGTTTTATACAATTCCTCAACATTTAGATGGGAATAAATGTGAGTCATAGTTAAAACATCATTCATTAGTCATACTGTATGTAAATTTTAAACACCATAATGCATGAATTAGCAAAGTTCATGTAGAGTAATCCTAGGAAGCATTCTGAAATAAGATGATAATCACTATAGATTTGAAGGCAACATATATGGAAAAATATTCTATTATTCAAGGGCTCTACAAATTAGTTGATTTGAGTTTGGTAACCAATCAATCTTTTTAATATTTAGTATTTTTAAGTATAGATTTATGTGATTGGTTGAGAGTGTGGACCCCACTAATTTATAAGTGCTGGTTAAGATTATCTGTCTATACCACTATCTTTGTTTTCTAAGTACAATCTTAGGAGATAAATAGGGGAGGGGGGGTGACAAAGTTTTAGAGTGGAAAGACTATTCCATAAATAGACAACTTTTATAAAATGGAGCTCCATGGGCATACTTGAAGATTTAATTTTCTTTATATGTGTATATTCAGTATTATATCTGTTTCTCCCAATCATATATCTTAATTTCTCTTTAAGGGATGTCTAAATCTTGTCCACTCTATTCTTCCTAGAATGAGTGCAAGTCCATTATGATGAGACCTTAGTTGCTTGCTTATGAATCTAATTAAAAGGTATTTTTGGGGTTTGAAATGGTATTTTGTGTATTCATTATGTTGATACATTGTAAAAGCAAGTTGGTATTTAATGTCACATAACTCAGACTTGAGCAAATCTAAACAAGCCAATGAGTTGACTTGTTGGTTGGAAAAAATCAAGTAAGAACTCGACAATAATTTTGTAAATGGAAAAAATACTCTAACAAATTTTTTATACACAATCTTACATACCCTACCCTAGATTTGATGCAACCCAACACAACCCTAATGCAAACAACCTTAGACCCTCAAGTTAGGTGGATGCAAAAAATGCAACCTCCTCTTTTCAGCAGTTGAATTGATGCGGTCAATACCTACAAAATCTAGGTCAATTAACAATACCTATATTAATTCTTATTAACGAATTGAAAAGCTTACAACCACTATTGTATCTATGTATAAAAGACCAAAAAAATGATTAAAATATAAATTAGCATGGAGAAAGAGAGGGCAATAATGCTTCAAAAATTCTAAGAACCCAAGAGAAAGATTACTTTCTCTAATCATCCCATTTTTATAAATACATGCATACAAAACAAAATCTAGCCAATAAGAGGGTTGTCTCATGGAGGGGGAAACTATAACTATTTTTCAGTTGCAGAGGGTCCCATGTAAGTGTAAATCCATTGAAATGCAAAAAATATTTTTTTCTTCTGAAAAATAAGAGAAATGATTGCATATATATTTTTCTTCTAAAAAATAAGAGAAATGATTGCATAGGAAAAATATTTTTACAGATGGGTAGTAGATGGGGACAAGAAGTTGCAGTACTTGCAGAGAAGTTTTAAGCACTTTACAAAAAAATTTATTCTATAAATATTTTTTAAATTTGGTTTTACATTCAAACCTCCTAGATTTCCTCTGCAATTATAAATTTTGTAGCTTTTGAAATCCATAAGACTGTTTGACTGCATCCCTACTCCTAAATAATCTTTATATCACCTCTAACTATTTTTTCAATTGCAGTGCCATGAGACTAGGCTCTAAGCTTGCACATCCACTGTAGTCAACTCCCCTAAAACTAGCACTATACTTACTAGTAATAAATTAATCCTACCCAATGACATTTACCTAATCCACTAAAATAGGGTGGTTACAAAATTTATTATTTTTGTAAGAACACACCCTTGCATCCTCTCAACTATTTGCTTGAGAGATTTACATCATCCTTTTATTTCAAAATTTTGAGCCTCTTGGCTCAAAGTTTGAATTACCTATAATCCATCTTCATGAAAAAAAAAATGTTAAGAAAACTTGGGAACATACTGCTAGTAATTTTGGATGATGCAAGATTTAAAGATTTTAGATTCATTTCATAAATAAAAGCTATTGTGTAATTTTTTCTGGATGAGACTACTTATCATTTTTTTATCTAACATTTTGAGTCCTATACTGGCCCCATCATTAGGGAGAAGAATCTTAGGCATCAAACACCTTAGGTAAGATGTTGTGAACACAGCGCTCACAAATTTGAGATAGATATCATAACCTTAATAATAAGGCCACAACATTCCCTTTTTACAAAGGTAGTAATTTCATAAAATTTTGCATGATTTTTTCCTTTATATTCAGCCCCCTATTGGACCATAAATTGTCCTCCTCTACCTAGTTTTGAATACCTTTCTCTTTCACTTACCCATTGATTGGGCATAGTTCGTCCACCTTTTCCAAGTTCTCTTTTTGTCTTTCCAACTTCTTTTAGGCTTAGACTCACCTCTACCCATAATCCTCCACCAAAATCCATTATAGATTTTCTTATTACTTATCCTCCCTGCTCTTGGAATTTTAAGCTAACCATTTAAGCCTAGATGTGGTTGTTCTCTCATTTGAGTTTTCATCATTTCTTATGTTTTAGGTATTATGCTGATTACCTAATTTTCTCATTGTTCCCTCTATGTTAGCTTTCCTTTCTTCTTCTTTTATTATCCTTATTGTATAACGTCTTTTTTTTTCTAGTAAAACACTGGTAGTTCTAGTGAAGAAGTTCATTATTAATATTTCACCTTTACAAATCAGAGATTAACAATTGAGTTCTATTTCATCACTCTTGCACTAAATATTTTGACCAATTGTAAGTCAAGTCTAAACATCCTTTTTTGAGCATGATGCTAAGGCCTAGAACTGACCTCGACCCTGCCTTTTTTATAACAGACATACATTCAACATTTTGTATTCAAATATTGACATAATTCATAATAATAAGACAAATTTAAAAAACCAATAAATATTTTATGTAATTTTTAAGAGTTTTAATGATCCATTAAAATTACCTCACTTTTTTGGTCACATAATCATTAAGTTACTAATTGTTAACATAAAACAAATAATTATCCCAATAAAAATGGTGCCCAAGGAGAAATGACCCAATTTTTTTAATTAAAAATAAAATCACATAAAACAAATAATGGGGAATGCCTAGGTTTGTAAGTTAAAATCATGTTTCATAAAAGTGCCACGGTAAAATTAATGTATCATCTTACTGAAATTTCTTAGTTTGTGATGCTTGAGTTGCTTTTGCACTTATGTAATTAGTAGTAGAGGTGGTATTATACCATCCTGGGGGGATTTACTATAAATTATGGTTCCCTTGGAGCGTACCATATTTGAGTATGGGTTGTGAAACAAGTTTCTCTTGTGAGTAAATGTATAAACATAGTCTTGATTATGACTTTTTTTTTTCACAAAAGCTTTCTTAAATGCCTAAATTGAGAAATGATCCCTCATTTAATGAAATCGTGTGTTTTTTAACAAAGATCCTAGAGTGGTAGTAGTGAAAGTAACATTTTCTAATATGAAGCTTGCTTTGTTTTTATAAAAGTTTGTTTTTATAAAAGTTGCACAAGCTTTTATTACAATCCCAAGAAAAAAAAAAGTAATTATTTGATTGATTTTGGAAAAAAAACGTGGCTCCATTTCATTTTGAAATAATAAGGCAAGTGTAAATGACACTCTTCTTGGAGTTTTATGATAAATTGGAAAATGTTCTTCAATAAATTTTGATCCTTTAGGTCGTACCTCCTCATGATGCATCGAAGGCAATGTTCATTCAAAGGGGATAATGTAATGTCTTTCATTTTTGTTATTAAAACGGTGGTGGCTCTAGTCAAGAATCTCATTGTTGAGATTATCTGATCCTCCACCTTTGCAAATGAGATATTGATGATTAGGTTTTACTTCGTCACCCTGCTCTAAGTATTATGTCCACTTGCAAGTCAAATTTAGAAATCCTTTTTGAGGTATGATGCTTAGGCCTAAAACTAACCTTGAACCTACCTATCTTATGACAAACATTCAATTAACATTATCCCTTTAAATAGTAGCATATTTCATAATAGTAAAGGGAAATTAAAAAAAATGATAAATATTTTATATAATCCTTTAAATTTTAAGCAACCTGCTAAGATCACCTCACCTTTTTGGTCACATGGTCTTTAAGTTACTAATCACTAACATTAAATATATACTTATCCTAATAAAAGTGGAGCCCAAAGAGAAATGACCCAACAAATTTTATTAAAAATAAAATCACATAAATTATAAAACAAATAATGGGGAGTGCCTAAATTAGTAAGTAAAAAATCATGCTTCATAAAAATTGCAAGGTAAATAAATTTTATATTTATGCGCGAGGCATTTTACTGAGGTGAACGAACCAAATATTTGCCTCGTGGTTTTAGAGATGCCATTTAGATTTTGTTGTGGTTTTTTGAGGGGAGGTTTCTCAAGAAAAGTGGTTTTTTTTGACATGGAGTGGCCTTCCTTCACAAGGTATTTGGGAGCGTTGTAGTTTTCAATATATATTTAATCTTGCCGACATTTTAAAAGGTAACTGGTTCTCCTTGGTGATGCGTTCAATTAAGTCTTCTATCTTCCCTGCAATTAGTGGCAACTAGGCCAGGGGCCACACAATTAATTTGCTATAATCTTGGTTCCCCTCAATTCCTTGGCCAATATTTTGGTCATGGTCTGCACGACAACCTTGCTGGTTGCCTACACTCCATTCCCAGGCCTCAACGACCCTACCACCGAGCTAGTAATGTTTATTTGTAGTTAAAATAGAAGGTCCAGTTCCACACTTGTTCAGAGGTGTCTGCGACAAAAAATGGGCTTTTTGGTTGAGAACACCTACCTGCATAGTTATCCAAAATCGCCGTGCAGTCTTCTTGGCAAAACGATGAGGTGATTTGTAACAAAGCCTCCAAATTACAGGAACGCGCTGCCATTTCCACCATGACGCAACTATTTACAGAGATGCTCTCTATCTAAAGCATAATACACGAAATAATGTATCTCTCTTTTCCCTCTGTAATATATCTGTCCGTATCTGTCCAAAGGACTGGAAATTACCAAATTCACAATTTTTTTTTTACCAAATTCAAACAAATACTTTCATCGACTTAGTTTCCATTTGCCTGAAGGTCATCTACGCTGGTTTATTTTTATTCCAAATCATTCTTAATTGTTAAATCAACTATTTCAGGATAATTTAAACCTTCATATCTCCCTGGTTCAAATGTGGCGCTAAGCGGTTATATTGGTGTTCTTTACACTTAAAAGGAACTTATAAATTGTTTCCAACATGATGCTTTAAGTTTAGAAACTCTGCTACCTGTCTGCAAACCTACATGCTATTCTTTGAACAAGATACCTCAACTATTAGTTAATAATTTTGCTCCTCCAGACCTGTGTAAAAAATGGACATATTAGATTGCGAATTTAAGCATTCTATGCATTATCAGTGTAAGGCACAGTAGTAGTGTAGTTCTGAGTAATAGGAAATGTTTTGAATCCCGAATAAAGCTGACAGAGACTTAAATTAAAACTGAGTTAAAATAATCCATGTGGTGGGATCCATTAATCCATGTGGTGGTATCCATTGAGCTTTGAAGTATTTTTACTATTTTATATCAACATAATATTGAATACATGTGGCGGGATCTATCGAGCTTCGGAGTATTTTTACTATTTTATACCAACATAATATTGAATACATGTGGCGGGATCTATCGAGCTTTGAAGTATTTTTACTATTTTATACCAACATAATATCGAATGTATGTGGCAGGATTCATTGAGCTTTGGAGTATTTTTACTATTTTATATCAACATAATATTGAATGCATGTGGTGGGATCTATCGAGCTTTGAAGTATTTTTACTATTTTATACCAACATAATATCGAATGTATGTGGCAGGATTTATTGAGCTTTGGAATATTTTTACTATTTTATACCAACATAATATCGAATGTATGTGGCAGGATTTATTGAGCTTTGGAGTATTTTTACTATTTTATACCAATATAATATCGAATGCATGTGGCGGAATCCATCGAGCTTTGGAGTATTTTTAATATTTTATACCAACATAATATCGAATGCATGTGGCGAGATCCATCGAGCTTTGGAGTATTTTTACTATTTTATACAACATAATATCGTATAGATAACTTTTTGGTGAGTGAATTTAGATTGGGGAGGCGGGGCAAACTTATGTAATAATTTCAGTTTTGTGTATATTATAAAAATGCACATAATAATAAATAATAATTTTTATTTTATAATTTAATATTTACGAATACATCTCAAAATTTTTATTGTATAGCATTTTCAATTTATTTATTTTTAAAATTGTTAAAATTTTATTAAGAATAGATACGAAAGTTTAAGTATTGAGAAATTTAGCATTATGACTTGTTTGACGTGTTTTGGCTTGCTCTTTCCCAAAATGTTGTAGGGAATGTGTGCATTTTTAATAAGTTATTATACATTATAACTATATATAATAAATTATAAAAATATACACAATAAAAAATGATAACTCTAATTTTGTAACAAGTGAGGGTGACATTTTTCTCCTTAGAAATGCTACATCAATGCCAAATAATCCCATGTAGAAGAATCGTCTTGTCGAGGATTGAAAGCATAGCAATAGTATAAATCATGCCAATGGTTATAGAATTGTCAATAAATGTGATAAGGGTTTTGACATTTGGGATGTTAATACTCCGTAGACTACTTTGTTGCTCCAAATGCAGAGGATTCATGGCTAATGCAAAATGGTATGCTTTTGAGATGATTAGAAAGAAAGTTCAACAATAACATCAATTATGAAATATTAGTACATGAATTTGATCCCTCCAAAAAAATGGAAAAGAGATGATTACTAACTAGTCCAGGGATCTATGTTTGCAAGATGACTAGATAAGTCGAAATTTAAAAGTTAAGTCTTGACTGTCCTAACATAAAAATATTTGAAGAGCTTCTTCAAAGAAAAATCATTTAATTTTTGTGATAAAAGAAACCATGTGTCAATTTAGGCAAGATTAAAAATCATCAGAGAAAGTCAATTAGACAACTCTAAAATCAATTAGGAATTTCATGTGATGGACTCGAAAAACCTGGGAAGATACATATGTAAAGTGTAGTGAGATGTCAAGTCTATCAATGCAATTTAAAATTTCCATTGAACTATTTCAATTACCCAATAAGTATTTGAAACATGTGTCACCTCAATGAAAACAAGGGTTGAATATCCAACGATCATTTAAAAACATAGACAATACATCGTATGCCAATTTATACGAGTCTGAAACTATTAGAAATAAACTCTTATTGCTTAAAACCTTGTTTATCAAAAAATAAAATTATGCCACCTTTTCTGGTTCAATTTGTACTTTTGATCCGGACAACAATTTAGATGACAATTCGGGTGATGGGTCCACCCCAATTGATGGTGGAACTTCTGGGAGCCATAACTTTTGCACTGTAGCGCCAATTGACTCACCGTTTGAACCATTGGAAAGATAATAATAAGGGGAACATCGTGAGGTGGCATGGAGCTCTGCTCAATGAAGTTTGAACCCTTAAAACCCAACAGAAGTGTCTCAAATTTTACTGTTAGTAGTGTAGTCTAGAAATAGTAAGTTTCTAAAAATAGTAATTCCTCGAGTTCTGTATTGTTGTAAATCGTGGAAGTCGAACCAATTCATCTCTCTCGAGATTGGTGACCTTCCACATCCTCCCCACACCTTAAAAACATGTATATATGAAGATGTAACCCGAAATAGAAATCAGACATCTCTTCTCAGAGATCAGCATATGTTTGGGTCTACAAATTTGATCAATAAAACATCTCTTATCAGAGATAGCATTATTTGAATTATTTCTTGAATTATCTTTCAACCAAAGCTTTCAAGTTTTGGATCAGTGGTATCAGAGCGGTTTCTCTTTAGAGTGTATGATCCTGAGAACGAGGTCAGATTACAAGAAGCTTGGGTGGAAAATAGAACCAGTAGAATATCCACCTATTCGCTCCAAACGACTTCAAATGGTGGACAACACCAAGGCATCCGATCCTTTCAAGGAAATGGTGAATGAAGCCTTCCAACAACAACAAGCGCAGATGCTACAACAATTCGCTCAAATTCTCCAACAAATCTCGATGGAAAATTTTGGCTCCTCATCAGCACCCGCACATCCTTTTAGTGCCCCAACACCCTTCAAGGTTCAAGTGAATTTTGATATCCCTACATTTGAAGGCAAAATCAATGCTGATGCAGTAGAAAATTGGTTGGATCAATTGTCATCTTATTTTTCTGTAAATAAATTCACCAATAAAGAGATTACTTTTGCTCTTCTGAAAGCATCATTACCTGTCAAAAATTGGTGGGAAGTGTACAAAAAGAGATTCAGTGCAGATGATATTGGCCTTGAGACGGAACCTACATGGGATGATTTCATAGATGTTATAAAGGAAGAATACCACCCCATTGGAGCATATGACGATCTGTATATAGAGTGGCAACAACTTCGCCAAGGTAAGGAATAATCTGTTCAAGATTACACTGACATTTTTTATTCTCTATCTGCGAGATTGGGCATCCAAGAAAGTGAGAAACACAAGGTTCTCAAATATCGTGGTGGACTACAATGGTACATACAGGGAGAAATGGAACTCTTCAATTTGGTAACCATCGGTGAGGCATACAAGTTCACAGTGAAGATTGAGTAGAAGCATGGAAGAACGAATATAAAGAATCAATCTTCAAAATAGAAAAGTGATAAAGAAGGTCAAACATGAGGCCAAAATTGGAAGCAAAGAGAAGGAAAGACTGGGAAGTGGTGTGATTATCACAAATCTAGAACTCACTCCAAAGAAGAATTTCAAGCTATCAAATCATTGCTTTCTAAGTCACAATCCTCAACATCTACTGCTCTATCTCATACAGACCCTGCAGTCAAAGAGGTTGAAGAAGAAATTTATAGATGTTGATCCTAAACCCATTGTTGCTTCATCACAGACACACGACGAGATGCTAGATGACAAGGAAAGGTTGTTTCACTTTAAGTTATGGGTGAAAGGTAAGCCTCTGCATTTCATTCTTGATAGTAGAAGTCAAAAGAATTTAATCTCTGCTAATGTTGTGAAAATCTTAAATCTATCCATGAAGCCTCACCCAAAACCATACAATATTGGATGGTTGAGTCCATGGAGAAACCTCCGTGTCACCCACCAATGTCTTCTCTCATATGCAATACAACCTTTCCAAGATGAGGTCTTATGTGATGTGGTCAATCTAGATGTTTGTGATGTACTCTTTGGTCAGCTATTCATGTATGATCGACATGGTATATATGAATCAAGAACTAGAAGGATCACTCTCACTCTTGGAACACGGCGCTAGAGGGTATCAGAAGTACCACCTTCTACATCTGTCTCTTTGATTAGTGCCAAGAAATTTATTCTCATGGTGGTCAAGCCACAAGAATCCAAAAGGGCCGATGTTACAACGTTGACTACACAAACAACATAACATAACCAAATAGATATCGAGCTGAATAAGTTCACGGCCTTCCATCCATAGACTGATGGTTAGAGAAAAATGGTGAACAATCGGGCCCTGCAGAGTTCCATAAATCACAGTCCCTTCCAAGTATGCATCAAAAATCAAATCAAAGTACAACTACCACACTTGATGACAAATCTTGATGCAATGGGAACCATTGCTTCTCAAGGAGGGAGGAATGATCCGGACAACAATTCAGATGACAATTCGGGTGATGGGTCCACCCCAATTGATGGCGAAACTTTAGAGAGCCATAACTTTTGCACCGTAGCTCCAATTGACTCACCATTTGAACCGTTGGAAATCTAATAATGAGGGGAATGTCGTGAGATGGCATCGAGCTCCGCTCAATGAAGTTTGACCCCTTAAAACCCAATGAAAGTGTCCCAAATTTCACTTTTAGTAGTGCAGTCTAAAAATAGTAAGTTTCTAAAAATAGTAATTCCTTGAGTTCTGTATTGTTGTAAATCGTGGAAGTCGAACCAATTCATCTCCCTCGAGATTGGTGACCTTCCACATCCTCCCCACACCTTAAAACCATGTATAAATGAAGATGTAACCCAAAATGGAAATCAAACATCTCTTCTCAGAGATAAGCGTATGTTTGGGTCTGCAAATTTGATGAATAAAACATCTCTTATCAAAGATAACATTATTTGAATTGTTTCTTGAATTATCTTTCAACCAAAGCTTTTGAGTTTTGGATCAACTTTTGGGGCAACTCCTAGTAATTTTTTTTTGATATACATGAATTTATTACATGGAATCAGTAAATTACATATAATGTTAACATCTCTGTGCATTTCAGAAATAAATATATAGCGGATTTACAATGCTGAATAAGCATACATCTAAATCAATAGGCGCCTTTGGCTAAGCAACAACGAGTAAAGGGTATCCATACCATCAAAATCATCCAAAACACAATCCTAGGTTTAACTGCTTGACTCTATGTATCAAATATGTAAAAGGATTTATACCTTTGTAGATGAATATAAACAATAATCATCCTCCAGGATTAGACTCCAACCTTTTCGATCAATAAATAATTTTGAGAAAAAAACTTTGAAAATTTCTAAAACGGCACACTTATTGAGGGAAGTAAAAGGAATGGGACGTGGCATTTGGATGATTTATTTATCATTTTTAAAACATTCTTACAAGCGACGTTGACCACGGGTTACGATAACTCCGCACTTTGGAGGTTAGACAGGTTAAAAAACTTGTTGGCATTAGAAACTATTCTGTGTATCCTTAAAAAAACAGAAAAATGAGAGGTGCGGAACATAGAAGGAGCCAGAGGAAGAAAGAAGGAAGAATGCCAAGGATGGAAGGGCGTTGGAATTGGGAACCTGGTAGGCATGTTAATCTCTGTTTCTTTATTTTCCATGGACATTAACTTCTAAATTATTTTGCAATAAATAGTTTGCTCATACATTCAAGGCTTTTTTATTATAAATAGATTTCCCCTCCCTGTTTGAAGGAGTAATATGGTGCGTGAAATTAATTTAAACCTACAGCCAGGGCGTTTTTTTGTTTATACTCGGAATTTTTGCCTATTGAAAGAGTAAATTAGTATGTAAAATTGATTTATATTTCAACCAGGGCATTTTATTCATACTCTGAATTTATTGTTTGGATGAATCATTAATTGGCTAAATAAATATTCAGACTTGAGGCCTTTTTTTTGGATTGCACACATAATTTATTGCCTTAAAAAATGATTTATGAGGTTTTAAAGATTTCGTTTTCAGTTCAGGACATTTTCTTACAAACTCTATATTTTATTTTCCTAAATCCATGCTTGAAATGGGTATAAATAATATAAATGTCATATCTGACTTTTTTTTTCGTTGCAAGTTGGATTGAATTTGGGTATTAATAATTTATTAGGAGACTTTGATATCTTTTTATTTTGAGTGCTGTTCATGCATGGAATAAAATTGTATTAAATAATATATAGGTTTCGTTTGGTTTTGATTAGAATTTTAAAATATATATAAGAATGTAAATTTCTCTTCTATATTAAAAGAAAATATATTTTTAATTTTTTTAGATAATAATAATTTATTATGAGATCTGGATGACTTTTTATTTTGAGTGTTGCTCATGCATAGAATAAAATTGTATTAAATCATTTGTAGGTTTTGTTTGTCTTGATGAGAGCTTTAAAACGTATATAAGAATGTGAACTTTGCTTGTATATTAATAAAGAAAACTTATTTTTAGTTTTCTATAGACAATAATAATATATTATGAAATATAGATGTCTTTCTATTTTGTGTAGTGCTCATGCATGGAATAAAACATTTTCAAGTTTTTTTCGTTTCGGTGAGATCTTTAAAATGAATATAAGAATACAAATTTCCCTTGGATATTAAGGAAGAAAACATATTTTTAGTTTTCTCTATACAATAATAATTTATTATGAGATCCAGAAAACCTTTTATTTTGTGTAATGTTCATGCATGGAATAAAACTATATTAAACTTCTTATAAGTTTTGTCTGTCTCGAGACCTTTAAAGCATATTTAAGAATGCGAATTTTGCTTGTATGTTAAGGGAGAAAACATATTTTTAGTTTTTTGTAGACAATAATAATTTATTATAAGACATAGACGCCTTTTTATTTTGTGTTGCAAATGCATGGAATAAAATTATATTAATCTATTTATGAGTTTTGTCCGTTTCGGCGAGAGCTTTAAAACACTTAAAGAATGTAAATTTTCCTTGTATATTAAGAGTTAACATATTTTTAGTTTTCTGTAGACAATAATAATTTATTATGAGACCTGAATGACTTTTTATTTTGTGTATAGCTCATGCATGGAATAAAATTGTATTAAACCATTTATGGATTTCTTCTGTCTTGAGGAGAACTTTAAATTGCATATATGAATGCGAATTTATCTTATGTATCAAAGAAGAAAACATAGTTTAATTTTTTGTAGACATTAATAATTTATTATAAGACCTAAACGCCTCTTTATTTTATATATTTCTTATATATGCAATAAAATTATATTAAACCATTTTTAGATTTTGTCTAACTTACCAAGAACTTAAAAACACATAATAATACAAATTTCCCTTGTATATTATAAGAGAAAACATAGTTTTAATCTGCTGTATCTATTGATGAGGTTAAAAACAATTTTTTTAAAACGAAGAAATCTGAATATGCTTAACATTTTTGTTGTATTAAGTTTGAATTCTTGTTAGGGGTCTCTATCTTGCAAAGATAGGAACATGTGTACTCTTTATTATCTAGAAAAAATAACTTGTAAAATCTGTTTAAAAAAGTTTATTGTGCTAACTGCAACCTTAGGTTATTTTAAGGATATTTTATTAGAAGATTGTTGTACTTAGAAAATTAATGTTCATAAGTAATTTACTAAGATAATATTGTCAATGTTTTTTCGACCTTTCTTTTAAAACAATTGTAAATTTTGATTTAAAAAAAAAAAAATAAACTCTTCATTTGATGTAAATTGTTAGAATTGAGAAGATCAATTTTTAAGTGTCCTAATATTGTGACTATTATGGAAATAATGTAATTTAAATATATGTTTGATGAAATAACAATATATAATATATAATACTTTTTTAGTATTTAAAAGATTTGTAACTTGCACTCGTACGCTTGGATCTCCTAATTCTATGATCTATTTAATTTCAGTAACTCTTGATTGATAGTTGCCGCTCCTGTTTTTGTAAGTTTATTTTTTGATCATGAAGTTAGGACTTGGTTTCCATATATTCCATCCACTTCAAAAATAAAGTTAAACAAATTAAAATAGCATATATGGTCTAACATACATGGCCCTGTTATAACAAATAGAAGGCAAGAGTAAAGATCGATCTCATTGATAATCTAACCTTATAAGTTGAAGTTCATATTCTACAATTAATAATTGATAATATATTGTGCATCCTTAGGCAATGATTTTCTTCCATAATAAGAAGTTTTAAGATGCATACCCTCCCATCATAAAAACTGGCTCTGCATCAACGTCTGCTATTACTTGATGCACATTATGATTAGACCCAAGAATACAATATTGCTTTTTTCTGATAAGACTAGATGGCTTAAAAAACTTAAACATATAATATTTATGAGACAATCCTAAAGTTTGAAGCCACTCTATCCAGGCTGATAATTAATGTTTTAAAACATTTTAATTGATTGAACTTGTATAGAAACTTGCAAGTTACTAAAATGATGTATGATTGATTCTTAACTTTGTAAAATGCATATAGTTCGTTTGATCATTATTATTCTGACTTTGGCGGACTTGTGTTTGGCCTGTCTAAACTCTTGTGTTTTTATATTCATAAGAAAGCAAATAACTCATATTTAAGAATTAGCAGGTATGAGTTTGTGGTCCAATAAACAAAGTTTGTAACTTGAATGAGATAGCAGTAAATTAGTAGAATGCCTTAGTGGACTCTGTAGGTGCTTTCTTATAATGAAGGATAGAGTCGTGTACAATAATTTTTTTCTTGTATGCTTAACTTGCACATCTTATCTTGCAAATCTTGGGTTAAAGTTTAAGCCTGCATAATGCTGTCGAAGGAATCACTTTGTTGCATGGTTTATTTTAATATAAATATAATTGGGATGAGAACCTTATGATATGTTCATTGTAAGCGTCCTTGAAGAACTCAGGCAACATTGTGGAAAAAAAAGGTGGAATTCCATTAGGATTAAGTGTGGAATCAATAACAAAATTAAGTTCTTTTGTAATTGAAAATAGGGAACAACCTTTCCGGCCACGTAGTGGTAAGTAATTGAGTGTTGCCTCCTTGGTGGGTATTTATAGTATTCGGAAGGCTAAACTTTAGTGATTTTGTTCCTTGTTCACCCAACGTTTTTCCTCTCTTACCATTGTGTTATGGTCTTCAATAGCAAATCCAACTAGTGTGCATACTAACATAAGACTGATAATTAAATTAGGGGTATTGCTTAGCAAAGTGAAAATTAGAGTTATAAGGTTGAAATTGTGATTGAAATGAAAGTTATGTTGTATGTGGTTGTATCATGAAATTGAAAGAATTTAATTCTGTGCCTCCAAAGTTTCTTTGTTATATACTTTGTGTGGGAGCTTTGTAATTAAGTCTTTTTAACTATTGAAATAGAGTTCCAAGATTATTATATAAGGTTCCCACAATCAGAGCATACAAGATATTAATATTATTAAACACACGTCTTTGACCTTCATTTTAAGAATGCACTTATGAGTTTTCAATAAGACATCTTATTATTTTATTATTGCTCATCAATTGATTAATTTAATTGGTTTTAGGCTTTATTCATTAGACTACATGCTCTTGCTCGCTATTACTCAAGAAATATAATATTTATTTTCCTATGAATGGGTAGGTGTTGTACGATGATGCACCAAAAAGTGGATATTTTCACGAATCAACCACAAATGCGTATGTGATAAAAATAATCTGTATGTATTATTTAAATTAGACTTGGTAAATACCAAGCCTAGAGTGTGTACACACAAAAATGCGTACATGTTACTAATAATATGAAAAGTTCACGAGTTAGTAAGCAAATAACTAGAAAGTAAAAGAAAGCGCGTACACATTACCAAGTGTATGTAATGTTCATGTGTTAGAAATCAAAGAACTAGAATAATCAGAAGATAGGGGGTTGTTTACTAAAATAAATGCTAATTATTATTCCTTAATACTTTAAATTTATTTTAGTAAATATAGGAAATTAAAGTCATTCTATATTTTCTAGAATTGGTCTCACATTGTCATGAGTTTCGATTTGGAAGATAGTTTTTCAAAATCCCATTTAGTCAATATTTAGTAATTTTCAAGATTTCAATATTGAACTTAAGGATTTCAGGGCATAAATTTTATAACTAGTGTCCATTTTTTAGGTTTTGGGACCTTTCGGATTGCTTGTTGACATTTCTAAGAGTTCTAAGTTTGTCAAAATTAAATTTTACAAACCAACGCACACCTACCCACCTCTTTATGCCAATTTTACTTATGATTATGTCCCTCATAGGCCAAAAGCAATAAAACAACACCATAATCATTTGTGACTAAGGTAAATAGGTAAAATTTGGGGCATATTAGTGAAAAATCACCCTAATTTTGTTTGAATTTATGTCAAAGTGATGTGCATGTAGAAATGTAGGTCACATTGGTGACCCACACACACTCAACTACCTCTTTATGTCAATTTTACTTGTAATTAGATCCCTTGTAGGTCAAAAATGACACAAAAACACTATATCCACTTACGACCAAGGTAAATATAATCAATTTTAGGCACATTTATTCACGTTCACCCCATTTTTCTTTGAACTTAGGAAACAAAAGTGTGACTATTGCTATGTAATTTGCATTATAACCCTTGTGCATCCAACCACCTATTTATGCTGATTTTACTTGTGATTAGATCCCTTATATGTCAAAAGTGACACAACAACATTATATCCACTTGCAACCAAGGAAATACAAAAACTTTTGGACATATTTGTGTATGATAACCCTAATTCACTTCAAATTCAAGTCAAAGTGGTGTGATTAGGACAACCAAAGTTGCATTGGTGACCCACACACACCTAACCACCCCTTTATATTTATAACTTGCAATTAAGTCTCTCATATGTCAAAAACTACACAACAACACCATATCCACTTATGACAAGGACAAATGTACATGATTTGAGACACATATATGTGTGATTACCCAAATTCACTTTGAAAAAAAACCAAAGTGGTATGATTGGGGCAACGTGGGTCATATTAGTGATCCATGCATATCCAACCACATGTTTATGTCAATTTTACTTGAGATTATGGGAATTATAGGCCAAAAGCAACACAATAACAGTATATCAATTCCTATCTGAACTATGGGGACGTGATATTTCCAATGCCTCCCTAAAAAATTAGCATGAGACACCAACCCCATATATCTATATGGTGCTACACTATAGGTAGTATGCCTCTATCATGTCATGTGTAACCTCTATCATGTCACATGTATATGTGAGATACACACACATGGTATTAGTTATTTGTGTCATGATCCATGGTTGTTGTCTCGAGATAAGAGACACAATTAATTTGTTTGGGTATTGGGACAACCTTGGTTTTTTTCCAATTCCAACATTGATGTCTTTGTATGGAACCAACTCAATATTGGGCTGGTTGGTATCGATAAACCAAGTCCCCCACTTCTCCCATAGATATGGTTGATGTCAGTCAATGGTTAGGTGGATGGTCCAATGGCATCATAATATCTAATTTAACAAGGGAGGGGCACACTAGTATGTTGGGCCACCCACACTACCACACAAGGCTATATAGTTCTATTCAATGGCATCACAATATTCATGGGCCCACTACTCCAATGTAACCCATACCTAACAAAACCCATTCAATGACATCAAGTAGTTGAATCCAACTATCATATCAATAGGGCAGGCATTATACATCACATCATGTTACCCAAAACTATTCCATTATCCATCACATCAACATAATGTTACGTATAGAGATGAGATCAATGTTTTATATGATATGGATATGGATTACACCACACACATCATTCATGCCATGCTAAACAACATGCATGTTAGGCCACTTTGGTCATACCATACATATTATGTATGTAATATAGTAGCATTGATAATTGATAAACTTGTTTAATCATTTATAAACTCATTTAATGGATAAACTAAACTAGATATAATTGATAACATTGATAGACTTTGGCTCTTATCTCTAAATCTATACATGGGTTAGGGGTGCCAATATATAATGTGCTATTTTAACTATATATTGTACCAATGCTACTGAACCTCTATATCTATATAGGGGGTGGTGACAATCATGTCATTATTCATTGGTTAAAGGTGGCACTGCCATATCATTCATTCCTATTTATTACAATCAAACGATCCAATCAAATTACTTATGTAATAAGATCACATTGATTAATTATCTTGGTGAGCCTTGTACTAAATAGATATGGGATATGGATGTCACTGATTCATTGTTGCCATATCCATATCTGGCAAAGTGGGGCAGAGTAATTGGTCAACTGGTTAGGCCCATGACTTGAAGACTGTAGATTTGAACCCTTCCCTTGCATATTTGATCCAATACAGTGGAGTGTTGAATCTACATCGACCAACTTTAGGTTGTTGTCGACTGTTCTTCCCCTGATTACATAGGGTTGATGGTCAAGCCCATCGAGTTCACCATATATAGGGTTCTCGAATGGCCCATATTTACATAAGGGAATTGTTGCCACCCACATCTAATCTATATATAGATGGAGCATGCTATATTGCTATATATATTCCCCTAAATAGAGAAATAGAGAGGTCCCCCATATGTAGATAGGGGGCCTGTATATGGATAATGGTTAGGCACCCCTCACCCTCCCTAGACATAGAAAGGGGTGGGAGACTTCCCATATATAGATAGGCCCCTCGATTAATATAATAAGTTAATAGAGTCTCCATTTATAAATAGAGCATCTCTCCCTCCCCATATATAGGTAGGGGTGGCCAAGTGCCCATATATAGATATAGACCCCCAATTAGTTTACCAATTGAGTGATCGATTGACCCTATATATCTAATGGTGCTCCACCCCATAGATTTATTGATATTGAATATATATCATCAGTCATTAGTGATTGATTCGAACACAATTGACATTCTACCCTTCTATCTATATAGGATAGGGATAAGGCATATATAATACAATGGGCACATTGGTGGGGGTGGCTATCCCCTCTCTATATATGGGGCACCTATATATATAGATTGACCATCTATAGTTGAGGCCAAGAGAGAGGGCCCATAATACATGGGGGACATTCGATTGATGATTGACCCTATATACCTATCTAGTGAGGGCCTTGCATAGAGATGGGGGGGGATCGATTACCATATCTATATATAGGGAAAAATGAGGGAACCACATTCTAGTGAGTGATGCATAAAGTTGACCTTATTTTTATATAAGGCATAGATAATATATTGATGAATTGACAGATGAGATAACACTTGATTAATACCTTGTGTTAAGGGATGACACTTGGTAGAGAAGGGTGGGTGTGAAATTGAGAAATGATTGATGGGCACCCATACCAATACACATACTGTACCCAAACTTCTCCATGCCTCTATATAAATAAGGAAGGCACTCAATTGATTTAGGTTAAAATGTAGATTGAAAGGAGGGGGTCAAGGTAGATTATTCAAGTTCAAAATATTCAAACTCCAAGAAAGACACAAATCATACCATCAATGTCATCAAAATCAATTGACACTAAATTTTTGCAAGGTATATATAGTGTGTGGTACACTATCTGAAGTAAAAATGGATGAATTTGCTTGTGTGACTTGGGAGATACATGAATGTGCCTGTACATGAATTTTGTTGGCTATATTTGGATATAGAGTTGTTGTGTTGCTTTTGGCCTATAATCCCCATAATCTCAAGCAAAAATGATATAAAGAGGTGGTTAGATATGTGCAGGTTAGTAATGTGACCCATGTTGCTCCAACCATACCACTTTGACTTGATTTCAAAGTGAATATGGATGATCTTACATATATGTGCCCAAAATCATCTGCATTTGTCTTGGTCAAAGTAGATATGGTGTTGTTGTGAGGCTTTTGGCATATGAGGGACTTAATTATAAGTAAAGACAACATAAAATGGTGGTTGGGTGTGTGCGAGTCACTAATGTAGCTTACGTTTCCCCAATCACACCACTTTGACTTGAATTTGAAGTGAATTGGGGTGATCATTCACAAATATGCTTGAAATTGTTTATATTTTCCTGGTTGTAAGTGGATATAGTGTTGTGTCACTTTTGACCTATAAAAAACTAATTGCAAGTAAAATCAACATAAATTGGTTGTAGTATGCGCAATGGTCATAAGGTGACTTAAATTTCCATAATCACACCTTTTTCTTGAATTTGAAGATAAATGGAGCAATCATGAAAAATATGTCTAAAATTGTTTGCATTTACCTTGGTTGTAAGTGGATATAGTGTTTTTGTATCATTTTTGATCTAAAATAGATCTAATTGCAAGTAATATTGGTATAAAGGGTTGATTATGTGTGCATGGGTCACCAATCTGATCTATGTTTCCACATGCACTATTTTAAATTGGAATAGCCTATGAGAGATTAATTCATGCACTGATCAATGGAGCTTGAATACGCAGACAAATTTTCAATACAAACATAATATTCCACTCTTTGAATTAATCAATATGTATGGTTACATATATATAGGAAACTTATTCCTATATTCTCTTCATTAATTTCTCTCACCTATAAAACCTCTAGACCTAGTTATGTGAGTTTGGTTTAACAACCAAATCTCACACAAACAATACAATAACAAATACTAATCGTAATATTGTTATATAACAATATTCTGATTAACCAATCACTAATTACTAACAACCTATTACGATTTACTTCTTGGTAAATACTCAAACTCACACTAATGTAAAATCTATTCTTAACATCCCCCCCATAGTTTTTACATGATGTAAATACATTCACACTCTTATCTACAGTATGCTCACCCACTTTAGCATATCCTATTTGGCTCATGACCTTGATACAAAGAGATCCTCACTCCTCCCATGGTTTTACAAGTTTACCACAAACCTTGACATGAACGTGAACTCCTTTGTCTACTATTCATCTCCTAGTGGTTTCTGGATCTCTACCACAAACCTTTTCAAGATCCATGAACTGACTTACATTGGTGCTTCTATCTTTTTACAATGTCTTCACCTTAGGGAATCAAGCTTAGAATTTGAAAACAAATTACATATCATGAATAGGTACATTCTTCTGTTCTTATTTGCAACACATACAATGAAAAAATATGAAAAACACACCATACTATGTCACCACATCATTGGTGCGGCCCTGTCATTGGCGACTGATGAGAGGTTGTTGAAAGTCTTTCATTCTCAGTGTATGCTCCAACTTCTAGTGGATGAATTTGCTCACTCAACTAGTATGTTGATGTAGCTCAGGTATATGATTTTTTTGAGGGAAATCCCTCCACAATGTGGACGTCGCATACAAGTGATAATGCATCCGTAAGGCAATTTTTTTATTTTTATAATTTTTAACACATGACGAATCTATTATTATCTCGACAACTTTTAACTTGGTCTTAATATCAAAATGACTCTTGACATAAATAAAAAATGACACTTATTAACACTTGGATGACATACACTATTTTGAACAATAAAACAACTTTGAAAAGTATTGCCTTGGTATATGACACACTGATCCAAATATGACCAAGTAAACAAATATTGCAAAGGCTATGAATATATAAAAATAGACTATAGTGACCAAAACTAAATAAATTGAAACCTAACACCAAAAAAGATTCGACTTTACTATTACAAGGATTTGATAAAACAGATATTAAAAAACAAGATGCTTTAATGATATCTAATTCAGATATTGAGAGACTCATCTCGTAATAACTCTACATTAAAATATAAACTAGACTATTTTAATTAAACAATAAACTATTGAATCTAATCTAAATACTCAATCACAAACACTCATAAATATAACTGGAGCACCTAATGACACAATCCAAAAAGTTAAAGACAAGACTTACACTGAACTAGCTTGGCTGCATGAAGGAGTAAGAAGTGTTGATGATACATCTTAGTATTACACAAAGAACTGATCCCACAACTCACACTTCTAAAATATACCAATATCTATTCTATTCTATTTCAGATGTTTGGCTTACTTATACTTGATTATTATTTAAAAAAAATAGTAATTTAGGAATTATTCAAAATGATACAATTCATGTTTTTATATCATCTTCAAATTTTGAGTGTAGTCATCTTAAATAATTTATAGAAGTTGAGATTTCTTGTTTTTTAAGAAAAAATTCTACTTAAAACTCCCCTTTTGACTTATTACTTCTCTATAATTCCCTGAATGTATTAACACAAGAATTTTAAACAAACAATACTCAAGTTCCTCAAGATTTTGATATCAAAAACCAAAAGTACAAACTAAATGAATATTACAAAGTTAAGGATTGATTAAAAGAAACCATACATCATCTTAACGAGTCTACATGTTTTCATACAAATTAAATTACGCCAAATTAATTGCAAACTTGAAATACATTTTAACTAAGGTATCATTTAATCATTGAATTGTCAATTTAGATAGAGCATGTTTCAAGTCTTTTGCATTGGCTCATGAATATTAAACTCTTAAACCAAATAAGTCTTTTCAAAAATAAGGTAATATTATAAGTTTAAATTGATATAAGTAAATAAATTACCTTCTAACTTGTGGTGATACAAAACCGGATGGATGTAATATAAGTATAACTTGGAAATAAGCATCATAAATCTTTTTAAATTATGGGCACAATTCTCATCTAATTGTATGCACACAATGTCAAGAATTAACAATTATAAAATATAAACTTATCAGATTAGTTAAAGCAATAGTATTTCCACAGTCTATAAATTACAGTAAAGAGCTTCTAGATTAAACTCTGTTTAAGTTTTTGACAATGAAATCGATGATACTTACTTTTGCTTTCTAATTCTAAACAAGACAAGGTATGTTATTTAAACTAATTCAATCTTATTGTTTTAAGTGATATGAATATAAAGAAGCCAAATCTTAACATGTTACTTGAAAATTACATGTACAAAACTTTAGAGAGAGAATTGTTTAATATCATATATCAACTAAAAAATTACAAAAGTTAGATTGGAACATAAACTTATTCACTTTGGAGAGAGTTGTTTAGTATCAAATATTAAAAAAAAAATTACAAAAGTTAGATTGAATATAAACTTAAGAATTGTAAGCATATGAAACCCCAACCATTAAATAAGGCATTGCATGACAAGTACTATTTATACATCTAGTCAACTTTATATATATATTACAATAATTCCATCATGGTAATAAGAATACAAGTAGCTCAAAACGTTCCCTCCATTCTAAGTAATTATTTTTAAGAAAGAGCTTCTCAATAGATATGTTAATATAATAATATTTCAAAGTTTACATTTATCATAAATGATAAGTCATCACAACGTTGACAATGTTATATAAAAAATAAGTTACTTATGAATATTAATTTTTTATGTACAACAGTTTCAAGATCTGCAAAATAGCAGAAGGTTGCAATTAACACAATAAACATTTTAAAGTTAAATAATATCTTACAAACAGCAATAGATATTGAAAAGTATATATATTTCTATTTTTGCAAAATAATATCTTTTGAGAAGAATTCAATTTAGTAAGATATTAAAATACGTTTATTGTTTTTTTCATTTTAATAAAAATCATTAAATTTTATTGATAATTATACGAAATTAAAAATATATTTTCTCTTTAAATAAAGGAAATACATATTTTTATATACATTTTGACATGACAAATAAAATTTATAAATGAATTAATATAATTAAATCTATTAAATAAATAATAATGTCCAAATTTGATAACTATATTATTAATAATATAGAAAATTAAAACTCTATTTTCTTCCTTAATATACAAGGGAAATATACATTCTTAAATGTGTTTTAAAACTTTGCTAGGAAGAACAAAACTTGGAAATAGATTAATGTAATTAAATTTTGTAAGTGAACAATATTTAAAATAGAAAAATGCTTAAGTTGATTTGAAAAAAATCATTAACAATACAGAAAATTAAAACTTTGTTTCTCCTTTAATATACAAGACAAATACACATTCTTATATGCATTTTGAAGCTCTCATTACGATGAACCCAAAAAAAAAAGTTTAGTATAATTAAATTTCATGAATGAATATTATTCAAAATAAAAAAACATTTAAGTTGATTAAAAAAATTATGAATAATATAAACAATTAAATCTCTATTTTCTCTTATAATATAAGAGGGAAATACACATTTTGTATACGTTTGAAGATTTTGGTACAACGAACAAAACCCAAAAATGGTTGAATATAATTAAATTTCATAAATGAACAGTATTCAAAATAGAAACATGCTTAAGTTTAATAATAAATTTCTACGTAAACAATGGAATGCCCGGGATTGAAATTTGAAACATTCATTGCTATTTAAAAATGGATTCAGGAAAATAAAATTTAGTTTACATGCAAAAATGTTCGAGTATAAAATTTAAATCATTTACACCCATTTAAATATAGATTCAGAAAATAAAATTCAGTTTACAAGCAAAAATGCCACGTATGATATTTAAATAATTTACACCTATTTAAGCATGGATTTAATTTGTATATGTAAATACAAAAACACAAATCTAAAAATTAGATTCTCTTAACCCAAGAAATCCCATGCATTCAAGCAATACAATTTATTTGTATGCAAATAGAACACCCATTTGAGTGTGAAAAGCATTATCACAGGTTAATACTCAAGGAAGATTTAAAAAAAATAGAGATTAAAATGCCTGAGATAAACTCTTACCACCAACTCCCTTCCATTCATGGTGTCCTTCCTTCTTCCTAGCCTGGGGCGTCTTCCTTTGCTGGGCCTTTTTCCTTTTCTCTGATTTTTTTCCAGATCCAAGAAGAAAATATTATAGCCAACCACAGTTTTTTTTTATAACTTGCATGGGCTGCCCTTAACCCCACTCTACGTGGCTTTCAAAGCAAGCTCCAAGCATTATTTAGTTTATCTCCAATTGCCACAACCTTAAAACTCTATTTTTTTAACTACATCATGACCAGTGCGCCTCTCAAATGGGTCCTTCCATTTCCCCATGTTTCTTATTATTTGTTGACAGAAAATATTTCAGCCAACGTGTTATGGATTTGAAGACTAAAATAACATATTTCTTGCACGATGAACAGATGCAGGAATTAAATGAAGAGACATAGGCATCCATGAAAAGAGAATGCTAAACCACATGGTGAGAAAGAGGAAACACCAGATAACTATGAAGATCTCCATTAATACCCATTCTCGGCCATGGGATACAAATGCGTTCATACAATTTCTTGCCTTTCATCCTCTGTGTCTTTCATTTTTTTTTATAAACCTAGACGGGTTTTCGACTTTTACAACCTATTCCTCTTTTCAAATGACTTTTCCACTTCCTTTTGTTTTTACATAACACACATATATAGTTTTTATCCTTTTTGACAAATTATATAATTAGGCTATGTATATGCTAACATTATATTATTATTACTATTATCATTAAGCTCAGGTCAATGCTTATTTAGAATGTGAAGAAGGTTTAAAAACAACAATTTTATAATTTATAATCATGTTGAGGGAAAGGGTTCCTTTCGTATGTTCAAAATTAAATTTATAAAAAAAATTTCGACTAAGAATAAAACAAAGATCTTTTAATTAATAAAATAATAATCAAATATAGTCACCAATGTCACAATTATAAGGTCAATAATTAATTACAATATTGAAAACATGCCAAATTAGGAATCATAAAACTAAGATGACCTACAACATCACTCTATGTGATCAACCACATTCTTATAGTTGCGATCTGACCATATGTCATGAGTCCATGGGTGTCTAGATATCATGCATATAGGTAAAAAATAATGGAATTATCAACTCTATTATAAAAATGACCAAGATAAGAAATACGTAAATAATACTTAGTCGGGTTAATGAACTTCTTCAACTAAAACTATGACCATTTTACCAATGATAAAAACATTTATAACAAATGTTACACCAATAAAAATTGAGAACCTATTAAGCTTGTGTTCCATTACATAAATAACTTTGTGGACAAGAAGGCTTGATATGAATGTGCTAGGTTAGTGAACATTGTCTTGGAAATGAATCTAGTTAATCATAATGAAGATTAGATGACTATGTTAATTCAAACTAATTTATGTGAACACAATAATCATTATGGATAGATTGGGTTGAAAAGGCATTAATCTCACGGATAATAATCTTCACAAAGACCCTAACTTCATTAGTAAGTTCAATAAGATACAATGTTCATTATTTTTATCTTACTTTTTAAATTGACTTCTTATACTATCTATAACTAGAACTACCAAATTAAGTAGATTCTGGGATGCCTAATGTGCAAGGATGATTAGCTTGAAGTAGATGTACTTTCCTAGATTCTTATAGATGGATATAGATTCTATTTCAATTAAGAATCATGAGATAAATTTTATTATTTTAAGTGGATATATAAAAATATTAATAGTATTACACTGAATCTCTTATTTAATGTTAAATTAAATTAGTTGAGAGTTGTTTTCTCTGATTGAATAGTGGTTATATAAATGATTTTATTATATTTATGAAAATAATTGTGGTAAGGTCATGAACCTTCTTTCCAATTATTAATATTAGACTTGCGACTTAGTTAAATTTAAGTGCATATGACATGTTGCACCGTACAACTCAATGTTGAAGAAACCTTATATTCAAAAAAAAATTGATGGTTGTAATTGTGGGGCATGACATATGGTATCAAACCTTAGGTTGCAACATCGAGAGCTATGGGTAAATTAATCATTGGTTAATTTTTCTTCCTTTTCAACAAAAAACTTAAATTGCCCTTTGTTTATAGTCTCTAATGGGACAAAGTTCATCCATTGGATATTTATGTCACTATGGCACTGTATACAATTTTTTAATTTTATGTAGAGAGTGTCACACCTCGATCCTGCATCCTTTTATTCCTTAAATCTGTTGTGGTTAATAATAAATTATGTAACCAACATTGTTCTCTAAGAGTGTTTAGCAGTAATACTACTTATCACTTAGGAATTTACATAATTTTGTGATGGTCTACATTTACTCTGATCTAAAGAGTTTAAATGGACTATTACTGACGACCCTCCTTATGATATACATTGAAATAATTCCTAATCACTATCTTTTGGTACCACTGTTGACATTGAAAGAAAGCCCTATTATTATTGAATTATGAACATACTCGTTATACTCGGTGTTAGCTTGTTATGAGCAATGTATCACATTCATGATTATAGATGAAGATTATTCTTGCCAATCGTTTGTTGCATTACAAGTTGCATTCTCTTTCATTATTAGTATGACACGACTAATATGTAGTCATATGATATAATGATAAATATACATGAGTATAAGGAAAATAAGCTATTTTAAGCTTACATGTTTGTGCTTTTAGACCTCTATAAATTTGATCATGATTAATGATGAACATGGGTTATATTAATATGTTATCTAATCTGATATGGACTGACCATGAATCTTTTGAGTTGGCTATATATGATCCATGTAGGGCTACAGTTGTAGTTACACTATCATATCCTCATTTTTATTGATTGTTACATTAATGACATGTATGGATGCTGACATTAGGTGTACTATTGTGATGTTAGGAGAAACCTATGGCCTTGGGGGCTCCTTGTTAGTACTCTTAGGAGCCAAAGAGAGCAAATAAGATTATGGAGTCCAACATTGACTTTACTCTGCATTCTTGTAGAAAATCAATATGAGTATTATAATGAGCTTGTAAAAGAGAAGCTTGGTGTTATGTGGGCTGATTCCTACTTCCATTCATTTATATACGCTATTGAATGGACTTGAGGAGGAACTTGGGGACTAAGAGGTTGCTTTTTGGTTCCGTTCCTACCATTATTATGATAAATGCATATTGATTTGTGGCTACATGGATAGAAAGAAGAACTTGGGGCCTTAGGAGGCTACATGTTGGTTCTCTTTATGTAGTTATTATACATATTTTGGACTCATAATTAGATATTGTGATCATGAAATGACAATATGATGCGTATGTTTTTTATCATGTGACCATGATAGGGTTTATGGGTTGATAAGGCTTTATTTGGATGTACTAATTTTATTATTATAATTTTATATGGCATAACATGTTAACATGTGCTATGAATATGTAGTTGACTGGAGTTGAATTGGAAAATGATAAAGGGCAAATTTATTGTGTAAATTGCAATATTACTTGATAACTCTAAATGATAAATGACTCATTGTTAAATGCATGATTATATATTTACATTATGGTATAATGGTATATTAGTCACTGATTATGTATACAACTATGTCTTGCTTATGATCAAATAACAAGTAGGATCATGGTTCAAATATGCATTTGTTATGTATGGGCACAAATATAATTGGATATGATTTGGACATCTGTGATGAGATTCAGGGAAATCCCATAACATTGCCTTGAGTCATGATGATGATGATCTCCTACTTCTGGCTCACACCTTGTTACATGTGCCTGTATTTGACTTTGTAATAGTGTGGCATGATGACTTGACCTTAGTAGTTTCTCAATTTTCCAAATGGTTAAAATTAATGTATCACCTTGCTAAAATTTCTTACCTAGTTTGTGATGCTTGAGTTGCTTTTGCACTTCTATAGTTGGTAGTTGAGGTGGTATTATACTATCATAAGTGGATTTACTATAAATTATGGTTCCCTTGGAGCATACCATATTTGAGTATGGGTTATGAAACAAGATTCTCTTTTGAGTTTGTATAAACACTAGTCTTGATCATGATTTTTTTTATCACACAAGTTTTCTTAAATTCCCAAATTGAGAACTGACCCCTCATTTAATGGAATTACGTTTTCTTAATCAAAATCCTAAATTGGTAGTAGTGAAAGTTACACTTTTTAATATGAAGCTTGCTTTGTTTTTAGAAAAGTTCCACAAGCTTTTATCACAATCCTACAAAAAAACTAATTATTTGATTGATCTTGTAAGAAAAACATGTCTCCACTTCAATCTCAAATAATAAGGTAAGTACAAATGACACTCTTCTTGTAGTTTTATGACAAATTGGGAAATGTCCCTCAATAAAGTTTGAACCTTTAGACCATACCTCTTTGTGATGCATCAAGGACAATGCTCATTCAAGGGGGGATAATGTAATGCCTTTCATTTTGCTATTAAAACGGTGGTGGCTCCAGTAAAAAAACTCATTATTGAGATTAACTGATCCTTCACCTTCACAAATGAGATATTGATGATTGGATTTTTCTCCGTCACTCTTGTCCTAAATATTATGACCAATTGCAAGTCAAATATAGAAATCCTTTTTCAAATATCATGCTTAGGCCTAAAACCAACCTTCAACCTACCTATCTTATGATAGACATTCAATCAACATTGCCCCTTCAATTGGTGGCATAATTCATAGTAATAAAAAGAAATTTAAAAGACAGATAAATATTTTATGTAATCCATTAGAGTTTAAACAACGAACTAAGATCACCTCACCTTTTTGGTCATATGATCTTTAAGTTACTAATTACTAACATTAGACAAATATTTATCCCAATCAAAGTGGCGCCCAAGGAGAAATGACCCAAAAAATTTCATTAAAAATATAATCACCTAAAACAAATAATGGGGAGTGCATAAATTTTAAGTTAAAATGATGCTTCATAAAAGTGCCAAGGTAAATAATTTTTTTATTAGATAATTTTGAGAAAGAAGCTTCTAGAAGGGCGCATGGTAAAGAAAAGTAAAAGGAGGTGGAAGGTGACATTTGGGTGCTTTATTTTATAATTTTTTAAACATGGTTACAAGCCATGTTGACCATGGGTTAAGATGACTTAGCACTTTGGGGTTTGGTTAAGAAGTTTGTTGGCATTAGAAACTATACTCTGTATCCTCAAAAACTCAGAAAAAGGAGAGATGAGTAGCATAAAAGCAACTAGGGGAAGTAAGAAGTAAGAATGCCATGGAAGTGGAGCTTGACAAGCATGTTAATCTCTGTTCTTTTAACTCCTAAATTATTTTGCTATAAATTCTTCGCTCATACATCCAACGCATTTTTGTTATAATTAGAACTTTTTTTTCCCTTGTTGGAGGAGTAATTTAGTGGGTGAAATCGATTTAACTCGTAAATTATTTTTCAATAAATCTTTTCCTTTAGTAGGTGAAATTGATTTTAACCTACAAACAGGGCATTTTTTTGTTTATACTCAAAATTTTTGCCTATTGAAAGAATAATTTAGTGTGTAAACTTGATTTAAATTTCAGCCCGAACATTTTATTCATGCTCATAGTTTATTGTTTGGATGAGTGATTGAATGGTCCAATAAATATTCAAACTTGGGGCCTTTTTTAGGGTTTATACACAATTTTATTGCCTACAAAATTGATTTATGGGGTTTAAAATATTTAGTTTTCAGTATAGGGCATTTTCTTACAAACCATATATTTTCTTTTGTTTGTTTTGACGTGAGATTCAAAACATATATAAGAATGCAAATCTCTTGTATGTTAAGAGAAAACATCTTTTTAGTTTTCTCTAGATAATAATAATCTATTATGAGATTTGGACTCCTTTTTATTTTGTGGTTTGCTCATGCAAGAATTAAAATTGTATTAAACCATTTTTGGGTTTCATTTGTTTCGATGAGAGCTTTAAAATGCATATAAGAATGTGGATTTTATTTGTATATTAAGTGAGAAAACATATTTTTAGTTTTCTCTATAAAATAATAATTTATTATAAGATTTGGTCACGTTTTTATTATGTGCGCTACTCATGCATGGTTCAAAATTGTATTAAACCATTTTTGGGTTCCATCCATTTTGATGAGAGATTAAAAACACATAAATAAAAAAATATTCTCTTGTATATTAAGGAAGAAAACTTAGTTTTAATTTTTTTGTAGATATTAATAATTTATCATAAAATATGGATGCCTTTTTATTTTGTGTGCTACTCATGCATGGAATAAAATTATATTAAATCATTTTTGGGTTTCGTCCATTTCAATTGAGAGCTTTAAAATGCATAAAAAAATACAAAATTATATTCTATATTAAGGGAGAAAACATAATTTTAATTTTCTATAGCCATTAATAATTTATTATGAGACCTAGGTGTTTTTTTATTTTATATATTTATTATGCATGAAATAAAATTGTATTTAATCATTTATGGGTTTTGTATTTTTATTTTATATATTTCTCATGTATGAAATAAAATTGTATTAAACCATTTATGGGTTTCGTCTATCTTGCCAAGAGCTTCAAAATGCATGCAAGAATGCGAATTTTCCTTGTATATTAAGGGAGAAAAACATAGTGTTACTATGTTGTAACTATTAGTGGGATTCAAAAAATGTTTTTTTAAACAAATAAATTTTGAACATGTTTGATATCTTTGCTATATTAAGATTGATTGAATTCTTCTCAATGATCTCTTTTCTGCAAATATAAGAACATGTGTACTTTTTAGAATATAGAAAAGACAACTTGTAAAATTTGCTGAAATGTTTTTATTGTGCTAATTGCAACCATTGGCTATTTAAAGGATTTTTCATTGGGAGATTGTTATACTTACAAAATTAATGCTTGTAAGTAATTTATTGAGACAACATTGTCAATGTTTTGCTAACCTTTATTTTATGATATATGTATATTTCAAAGGAAATATTTTTGAGAAACTCTTCATTTGAAGCAAGTTTATAGATTTGAGAAATAACTTTTTAGCTGTTGTAATATTGTGACTATTATGGAAGATGATGTACTTTATATATATGTTTGATGAAATAATGATATATGATATGCAATGCTTCTTTTTTTTAGTAGTTAAGAATTTTTAAATTGCATTCATGCATTTAGAATACTTAATTCTATGATATATAATAATCTCGGTAACTCTTGATTGCTAGTTGATGTTCCTCTCTTTGCAAATTTGTTTTTTGATCATGCTATTAGGACTTGGTTTCCATATATTCCTTCCAATTAAAAAAAAAAGTTAAACAAGTTTAATTAACATATATGGTCTAACATACATGGCTCTCTTATAACTAATAGAAGGCAAGAGTAAAGATCAATCTCATTGAGAATATATCCTTATAAATTGAAATTCATATTCTACAATTAATGATTGATAATTTATTGTGCACTCTTGAACAATAATTTTGCCCATAGTAAGAATCTTTAAGATGCATACCCTCCCATCATAACAACTGGTTCTTTATCACTGTCTATCAATAGGCAATTTAGTTACTTGATGCACAAGACCCAAGGCAATATTATTGATCTCTGATAAATTAGTTGGCTTAAAATGCTTAAACATAGTAATATTTATCAGACAATCCTAAGGTTTGAATCCACTCTATTTGGGTTGATAATCAATGTTTCAATAAATATTTCAATTGATCAAACTTGTATGGAGGCTTGTAGGCTACTAAGATGATGTATGGATGATTCTTAACTTTGTAAACTACATATAGTTGTTCTTCTAATCACTATTATCTTAACTTTGACATAATTATGTTTAGCCGGTCTAAACTCATGTTTTTGTATTCATAAGAAATCAAATAACTTATATCTAGGAATTAGCAAGCATAAGCTTGTGGTCCAATAAACAAACCTTGTAACTTGGTGTATGAATTCA
Organism: Torreya grandis; assembly: GCA_037957365.1. NCBI lineage: Eukaryota > Viridiplantae > Streptophyta > Pinopsida > Cupressales > Taxaceae > Torreya > Torreya grandis. Next base: position 2,985,492 of record JARHVA010001530.1, on the reverse strand, counting down.
AAATTTGAGCACTAGATTCAAGCATGCACAATTTAGCTAAATCTGCTCAAAATTCACAAAACATCAAATGGGAAAGAAATTTGAGAGCAATCAATCATGGAAGTAAAACAATATTACCATGATTTTGCTCCATTTTGATCTTATTTCCAAGATTATGATGCTGTTCTAAGATAATGGCGCAATGGATGTTGAATTTCTCAAGCTATGACTTCAAGACTATGGCAACAATGTATGCTTGGGTAGCTAGATATTGCTTGGCTCCTTGCAAGAGGGATGGAAGGACTTGACTAACATAAGGTTGTTCTATTTTTGCTTCCTCCAATGCTTGAGGGTGACCATGGATTTATACCCAAAGAAGAGGGAAGGTCAATAGTTTGATTTAGTTCCCTTCAAATTTTGAATTGGATAGTGGGAAATTGCATCCATTCAACAAAAACCTCTAGAGGGAAGGAATGTTCTGGAGATTATAAATCTCTAGGTTTCCCTTATATTTTCAAACATAGTCATTGTATGATAATTTAAGTCATTAGAAAGTGGGATGGGTTTTGAGGAATTTAAATGTTAGAAAATTAGAATATTAGACAAGTGAGACAATTATTTGGTTTATGGGGATTAATTAACGAATTAATTAATTTGAAAGGTGGAATGGAGTATATTAATAAGTGAAGAATGAAGGGGGATATTAATCAAGAAGTGAAATTAATGATGTTGGGGAGGTGGGTGAATTTAAGTGCATACATTTTCCCCCTCTTCGAAAGGACATTGCAACTAGAAGTAATGGTCTTTCAAAGAAGAAATATGGTCATAGATATTAGTGAGATTAATAGAAACTTAATGCCCCCTTGAGGAGACATGTAGGAAGAGATGGCATAGATGCCCATTTAAAAGGATAAAGGAAGGTTGGAATGTGTGAATAGCCAGGAGATGGTTAGGTCGAATGTGAAATTGATAACAGCAGTGAACAATAAATTGATAATGCCATAGGGAAAGATATATGCACAAAAGCCAAAAATGATAGTGTCAAAATTGTCGACATATCCCAAATGGGAACCAACCGTAACGAGATGCTAAAAGGTCATAAGCTTTAGATGTATCATAGGCAAGGACATATGTTAGGGAGAGTTGAGGGCCTAATGAAGGTGAATTGGGGGTAAAATTTTGATGCATCCCAAGCAAGGACACATGCAAGGGAGAGCTTCAGTCCAAAATAAGATGATAATAAGAGAAATGAGTCCATAAGCATTCAACATATCTAGACAAGGACACATGCTAGAGAGAGTCAGCCACCCAAAATAAGATGTGGAGTGTAATTAAAAGAATATGTCAAGTATAGATTGAGTGATGAGGAGATGAAGGAGAAGGATTGGGTAGTGCGGCCGAGCTATATTTAGAAACCATGGGTGACCAAGCGCTACCTATATACACATAATATTTTCAAAATTTTATCAATTATTGATGCCCTCTATCTTGAAAGAATCCATTGATTCTCTAGGGTTAAATATGCTTATTTATTCAAGATCATTTCACTATTATTTAAAGATAAGAAGAAGTAAGAACTATTATGCATCTACTTATCCACCATTCTACTTGAGGAATAAGCTTAGGGTTTCATATTTTCTTTGGAAATACGGATCTTGTCTTGTGGGTAAATATTTTGGATGCATTGATAGGTTGTGTAGTATAGAGCTGATTTATCCTTGTCATCCTTACATACCACAACAACCTCTTGTGAAGCACCTTGGCCAAGGGAGAGATTGAGGTTCGATAGGTTTGTCTTCAAAGGCAAGTATTCCTAACTTTGTTCCTTCTTTGTAAGAGTAGATAAATATGCATTTGCATTTATCTTTGATGCATTGGGATTATGTATACATTGATGTGAGTATATGTCTTTTATGCATGTTTACTTTTAGTTTTTACTACCCCCCTCTTTGTGCCACAAGTTTTGGTGAGCACTGGATTAGATTTCTTATGCTTTACTTGTTATTAGTTTAGTGAATATGAAAACATAGGGCTTAGTTGGGGTTATTACATGGTTTTTATTGACTGAAGGCTTTAGAACCCTCCCTAGTGATATTATTTGTGATAAGAGATCCACTAATTAGGTTTAGCGGATCCACATATTAGTCATGTTCTTGATTATCTAATGTATCCCCAATCAAAAGTATAACTAGGATTTATCTTCTCTAAGCTAGGATTAATTTATAGATCTGATGCATTTTTGATTGTATACATTCTGGTGAACCCAACATGAATCTAACCCTTACAATTTTTCTTTCATGTTCTTCATATATTAAAATAATTGTGATACTAGATCTAGAGGGCCAGTATATTTTCTAACTTTTGTGTGCAGGTTTAACACACAGTCACACAAAAATGTCGCTATTATTTTTGTGTAGGTCTTCATCAGATACAGGTTACTAGGTTGAATAGGTTGACACGGTACTCTTATTGATCTCTAGAAAACATACTAGGTTGACTAGGCTGGTATAGTATTCTAGGCAGTTTCTAAAAAACATACTAGGTTGATCAGGCCGATATAGTCATCTTGACAAGCTTCAATAATTAGGGTATTGCACAACTAGGTCAACCTATTTGACATATTTTACAGAATTTGTAAGTAACATTCAAGGCACTTCAATAAGAATCTAACATTCTTCAACATCTTCCAACCCATTAAGGTTCCTCTCTCTCTCTCTCTCTCTCTCACACACACACACACACACACACACACACACACACACACACACACACATTTCAGTTCTTCCTTCTAGTTCTATTTTGTATAGTTTGTAGTTTTAAACCTACCATCATACAATAAACTAGGTCAACCTAGTTGACCTAGTTCTGTATTTTATCTTGTGTTTGAAATATTAGGTCAATCTTATCGACATAGTTCTTAAAGACTCTTGCTTTTGTAATATATTAAAGACACTATTGAATATTTTATGTAATGTTTGCATACACTATTGTATGAACTGACACTGTACTATTTTTCAAATTGAAAATTAACAATTATATGCTAGTAATTACTTCACACTTTCACTTTCAGTTGTTTACATGCTTATATTAGCTCACAAAGTCTAATTAGGTGTTTTTTAATATACTATTTAGTTTCACTATTTTTATCATTCTTGCATCCACTACCAAATTACATAATTTAAAAATGCATTTAAATATTTATCTATACAAGGCCTACCTACTTGGATTTCATCACTAAGGGGCAAGCTGACTTGGTTTTCTGGTTAAGTATAAATATGTGGTTAATGGTATATTTTGGAAAAGAACCCGATGCTTTATCATTGTGGGATTGTGAAGTGAAGGGGTAGGCCCCAATACCAAGCCAATATCATTGACAAAATAGATCCATTTCAATCTAAATATCCTAAAACCATCCATAGATTGCTTTTTAGTTATTTACTTTTAGCCAACTTCCATATCACACTTAAAATAAAACTTTATAAAATCTAACAACATTCATGATGACCACTTAGTTAGCATTTACTTTGCAATTGACTGCTTGCTCTTTGCTCATTGTATGTTCTATTACAAAAACTTACATTGACCAGCATTGATACAAGGTTTTGTGCTATGTGCCTCTATTGGATCATTCTCATTGACCTAATTGATTATGTGTTTCCTTCCATTTCTTGCTTTCAGTTACATTTCAAAAAATTTCACTGTTTTCAATACCCTATCATTTTATTTGACACAGTCTCTTATAGACTATATATTCCCCTATCTATAATATTGAGTTGACCTGGTCGACCCAATATTTTTTTTGACTCTTAAGATACAATACTAAGTCAACCTTATCAACTATGTATCCTTACTAAACTATTTTCTATCTCAAGTTACAATACTAGGTTGACCCCATCAATTTTGTATCCTTATTCACTCAGTTTTTAGACCCTATTTATAGTACTAGGTCGATCTAGTTGACTCAATACTCTTATCTATCCCTTATTTTTTTATTGCTTTTGCATCACTCTTGCCTTACCTAATCTCCTTCATCATGAAGTTCCTATTTGAAGATAACATTGAGTTAAATTTAGTGGATATGATGAGTCTTACCAACCCTAATAGGTTCTCCCATAAGCATCTTGTGGCTCCTATCCTATATAAAAGCAACGTTTATATAACCAATCATACAAAAAACTATGGGACCCTTCCTCATTCCTCTTCACTTCATAATTCTCTCTTCTCACTTGAAGATCAACCTAAATTAGAGTATACATCTAAAATGCTCTTCTTCATAAATGAGTGTCCTCAATATAAAAGAAATTATCCTTCTACTATCTACCAACTCATGATAAGTGGTCAAGTTTAGGAGCCTCATTCACCTTCTCCCACATTCTCACATGGATTTGGGGATATTAGCTTCTTTTCTTCGGAGCCTCTTCCCTCTATTTGACCCCATCTTATATCATGAATTTTTCTTCTTTGACTTCCTCTACCTCCATGCCTAGTATCTCTACTAACATGGCAAGTTCTACATCTAGTTGGTCTCTTCCAAGTCCCACTCTTCTCAATTCTTCCACTAGTGCACCATTTGCTACCCATGGTAATCATGTCTCTAGTGCTACTTCTTCTAATCCTTTTACTAGTCCATCTTTTTCCACATAAACAAATTATGTCACTAATGCGTCACTTACCAACAATTCTTCTCAAGCTCCTACTAACACCCATAGTAGTACCCAAGCCATTACCTCCAATTCAAATGCTTCAAACACTAATGTAACTCAAACCCATCAACTCCTATTACAAACTCTTAATTAAATGAATGTTTTTTAATCTAACAATGCAAATCGAATGATTCAAATGGAAAATCACCTTATCCATATTCAAACCCACCCTCAATAGATGCCACAGGGCACGCATAACCAAAATGTTCCCCCACTTCCTCTTATGGATTCCCATGGTAATCTTATCCCTCAACCTCCTATGGTGAATAAAACAATCAAGAATATTCAAAATGATCCTCTTACATCTCCAATTTATAATATCGATATAGGATGTATCACCCCAACCATTTCTTACAATAAGTCAACTGATCCTACTCTTTATTTAAAAGCATTTAGAAATCTATATAAATACTGGGTCAAATTAAAGACGTTTGACGCTACTAAGATATTAGCCAAAACTCTCATGGATGATGTTTTAGATTGGTACAACTAACTTAAATCTCATTCTATTACTATTTTGGAAGATTTAGTCAATGCTCTAGTCCAAGAATTCCAAACTAGTGATCTTCTTGAGAATGCCTTGGCCCATTTTATAAATTGTAACGTGAAACTAAAATTGCACAAGCTTTCATTAAATGATGGAAGACTTTATATAGAAAATGTGAACATAATAAAATAGATGACAACCTAATCCATGTCTTTACCAATGCTATTTTTCCAAGTTACAATATCGGGTTTGGACTCTCTCTTCACATACTTTGGAGGAGGCTATTGACCAAGCTAAACATCAAGATTCCCTTATGCATCAATTCGAGCCATCCCAACCTTCTATGAGCACTCGCATGTTACTTAAGTGTTAGAGGTACAAGATGATTGAGAGGGGGGTGTGAATTAGTCAACCAATATTTCATTTTTTGATCACTTATCATTCATTCATTGGCATTCATGAATCAACACAACAAGCATATGTAAATAGATTACCATCAAAGCAAGGAGACCACATACAAAACATGAATATGATAAGCTCATCATATCATAACATATAATGTGGGAAACCCTCATACAGAGTAAAACCCATTTTTAAACTTACAAACACATGGACTACTTATCCTATAAGATATTATGAACATTAGACTTTAGTGGAACACCCATTCCACAAGGAACACCTACCCCTAGGATGGTCAAGTCTTTCTAACCTAGATTTAGTGAAACACCTACTTCATAAGGAGCACCTACACTTAGGATGTTCAAGTCCTTTTGACCTAGATTTAGTGAAACACTTGATTCACAAAGAGCACTTGCCCTTAGGATGGTCAAGTCCTTTTGACTTAGATGTTGAGCACCCTCCCAAAACCTATGATATGAACATCTCTAGAACACTAATTTTTTACCAATCTGATAGGGATATAATGTATATCAACCCCCTTCACTTCTTCACACTACCACAAACATCCAAAACCACATTTTAGATCACTCTACACTTATTAACAACAACTCTGTCACAACCTCAATATCATGACCAAATGGTCATACACACATTCCACACTTTTATCTTCCTCTCAAATCAACCACCAATCTTACACAAACATCATCTATCCTTTGGTGACACTCAAGGCATCCAAAACATCTTTTTGGATCACTCTAGACCTCTTCGCTCATCCTCAATCTTCAAAACTACAAGAGCACTATATCTAACATAAAAAATATGATCTATAGGTCATACACACAATCATCAACTTGATCTACTCTATAACCCATCCACTAGGCACACTCCCTTCTATCCTTTGCTCCACAACACTCACACTTGCCTCTCTTTCAGAAGTCTTCAAACCTATAAGAGTAATATTTTTGACATAAAAAATTGACATATAGGTCATACACATAGTCATAAACATACTCTATTATTCAATCCATCCACTAGGCACCCTTACTCTCCTTTGCCTCTCAACTCTATACTCTTCCTCCAATTAGAGCCCCTTCTCACAAGTCTAGAAACCATCACCTTTGGTTTCACCTTTTATAGTGTCTTCATGAATATCATGCTCTTGGTTAGCTATAATGCTTATCTTAACCTTTAAGACATTTATAAATCTCAATTACATCTTCACAAGTCAACCATAACATACATGGATCATAATTAAGTAGTTATGACTTTTAATTGGGCCTCATTAGCCCTTGTAGGTCTCATGGAGACCCATCCATTTCTTTAACACTTATCCAAGAAAATTAAGAACAAAATAACACTTTCACATACATAGACCCATGACACATAGCCTATAAGTCCTCCTTAAGTGACAACATCCATCACAACACCCTTTTCTACAGCATAATTACAAACATCATTTTGTACACATAATCACCAAGAATAAACACATAGTCAACTTATAAGCCATTGATCATATAGCATATCGATTGGTCAAACCTCCATAATCCACATAGATGGTCCTTATAAAGTATGCAACATGATCTAACACTTAGTTCATCTTAAAACATTGAAATAACATCAAGAACAACTCAATTTCCCTTCTTGGGTTACTTGTAAAACATGATAAAACACACAATAAAATTTATATCTTTAATAATTTTGACTATACAAACATTCAAACTTTTTAACTAGGTTCTCTAGATGCACCATGCAGTCTTGTACAACTTTTCTTTTTACTACACCTTCAAATTCATCCTAGATCAAAAGATATGGCTCAAACACTGTAGAGTAGTTTTTCCCTTTGCTAATTCAAATGCCAATAGTCACTGGTGAACATTGAATATTTTGACATCATCTCATGTCCTTACATTTTTTGACCAAATACAAACCATATATCTCTTAACTATGCTAAACATCTATCACTTTGACCTAATCTCATGCTCCTTGGAAATTTTGATGAAATATGCATCGTCGATCTCCTCAGAAGTATCTTGATCTTTACCTTTGCTTAATGTTAAACATCAAGTACTTGTCATCATCTCACTACTTCTTGAAAAGCTATACTAAATGTGATATTTCAATCTCTTCTGAGTATCTCAATTTTTATCTTACAGTGCTCACCATTAGATCTAGATCATAATTCCCATGATTACAACACTTGGCACCCTCATGTGCCTTCTAGACACTTTGTTGTCAATCCATGCATTTGTGCCATTTGGAAATACCGTGTGCTTTGTTGAATTATTGACTTGTCCCACACCATTTATCTTCATAAGTAAAAACCTCTACCCACCATTGATCTTTTGTCATATTAGAGAGCTTGCGACACTTATCACTGGCGCGTGCAACCTTTGACATATTGAATTCATACACACTATTGATCTCAATATGTATGATTAAGAACTCATCATTGGATCTTCTAGACAAATTACCTCATAGTTCAATGTGATTAAACTTGATGATCTCTAGCCCATCATAGTCTACTAAATCAACTTTGAATCTTTATAACTTGAGCTATAAATCACTTCAAAACTCAAAATTTTTAGGGTAGATTCTTGGCACTATAAAAAACATCTCCATGTAAACCTTTGACCATTATTGAATTTATTCATACCTATATTAAATGCACAAACTTACTGGTTTACACATATCTGCATAACATGCAATGATGGTATGGTTTCTCTTAAGCTAGAATATGCATTTTGCTCATTCTAAATGCTCACAAAATAAACAAAAGCTTGGTTAAGACATCTATGGATGCCTAACAACCTATATAACATGATATCATCATCCATAACATTAATTAACTTCATATCCAAGTGTCTACTAAAGATCCATGCTTACATACTAGGCTACCAAGCCTATGCCATCACACTGTTCACATGCTTGTCTTCTCTCCTTAACCTGAAACCACATCAACATGCCAGATACATTATGATAAGCCTCAAACAAAACTTATCTTAGCTCATATTCATCCAAATCCTACCTTGCACAACTTCAAGCTCAAGCTCATCATCATCATGACATCATCACTTTGTCATTACCTTTGACATCAATGCACACATGACATCAATCTTTGAAATCAATGACAACACTTGCCAATAATCTCCCACTTTATCATTGATGGCAACCTCTTCTTTTCCTTATCCCCCTTTTCCATTAATAACAAAGTGGACTAAACAACCACCAATCTCCTCTTAACATCATGAATGTATTCAAATATAATTTTAAGTGCTCAGGATACCTACATACCTCATGAAATAATTGCTCCCCCTTTGACATGCATCAGACTGAACTTAGACATCTCTGATCCTTAGACTTGACAAACTGATCACAAAGCTTAGAAAGTTCCCCCTAACATCATGCTCCATCTCATGTCATATATTTTTTGACATACATCAATATGAACTTGGGATATTCTAATCCTTGGACCTATTACCTATAGAATTCACAATCTCCCTTTACTTATGAATGAAGATTCAACATATTTTCACAATTATAACTAGGTTTGGTCAAGTCATCATATCAAACTTATTAAATTCTCATATGTAGAAGATATCACCACATCTTAAATATGACTGAAGCATCTCACATATTATTCCCCTCATATAATGCATAGCTTCTCAAGCCACTCAAGCTATCTGAGTTAGCTCTCCCTAACTCTATGCATACCACCTTGTACTTCTCAACCATACATCATGACAACACTCTTATTTGATCATTCATTGAGATTAATGAGGACTAAAAATACATGAATACCAAAAACTAATTGAAATCACCTTGAGAACAATGAGAGGGAATTCCCCCTAAGATCTCTGAGCCATTGCACCTTTTGATCATCTTCAAATCTCCACACACCATGAAGAACCACCACACAGGCTTACTAGTCTTCTCTCTCAAGCCACCTCAAGGACCACCAACAAAGCTTCATGCCACTCATTAAATAAGAAACATGATCTAAACCAATCATATAACTTACATTAAAACACTCATACCATGCTCTTTTAAAGAAATTGATCAAAAAACACTCTTCTTCATGCTAGCCTTGTTTAGTCTCCTTGTAGCCCTTCTTAGTATTTAAAAAGACCACAAATTTTATTAGACACACATTCAAGACCTAAAAATTCATATGTAGATCACTCTCATATAACCCCTTAGGTACACCAATTTTCATCACCTATATCATCCTCTATAACATACTTCCTTCATAAACCTACTAGCCAATTAGGCCTTCATCTTGACAAAATCATGAATAATTTGAAAACCACAAACCTTTAGATCTCTATGAATATTTATTTGACAACCTATTTGGCCCATTAAACATATTAATAATCCTTAGACCTCAATTCATAAGATAAACCAATTTTATAATATATCCCAAAAGTCTAGAATCTTAAACAAACATGGTCAACAAACCTCCTTTTGGTGAACAACTACCTCTGAAACTTCTTGCATACTTGGAGACAACGATCACACACTTCTAGACCAATTTTTGAGCTTTCAAATCTTTGGGAACCTATACATCCTATAACCCATTTTAGGCCTACTTACCCTTAAGCCAAATTTGAGAAAATAAAGAGCACTCAAAATTCTCCAATTTGACTTCAAAAGACTTTCAAACCATAAATCTAATTGAAACATGCTATAATAAGGTCAACATACCTTTAAATACAAAAATATCATCTTGACAACTCACAAATCCTCTTTTTCCACCTAGAAACCTTCAATCTGACCCTACAAACTGCTCCAACTGAAAACACCCTTGCAAGACCACTTGCTTCTTCAAAATGAGAAATGTCTTCATGAAGCACAAAAAAGACATCTCTACTTCACAAGGACCTAGAATAGAGGAGCATACCAGTCCTCATCACAGGACTGAAGAACCTTCTTTTTCTTCTTCCTTTTCTTGAATGAAACAACTTGCTTGACATCCATCTCTTTTTTGGCTTCCTTGACAATGCATGATGAAAAAAAAGGTTATTGGCATATATATTCAACTAAAACCTTCTCCTATTTGAAAGAATAAAACAATAACTCTTGACAATCATGAAACTCCTTCTTACCTAAATTGTTCAACTACAAGTAAACTATCAGATTAAGATTCTTCTTTTAGATTCTCCTTTGCCTTGAATGGTATAATTGAATTGATTCTTGGATCATCCACCTTATTCTCCATTTGGAGTAATATTAAACTTCCTTGACACTCTTGAGACACCTCCAAAATTGATTCCTTTTCTACAGTATCAGAAGTTTGATTCTTGAGCTCACCATGACTAACCTTCACTGCCTTAGGTCTCCACATCATGTTTTGACTTTTGATATGTTTTCTAAGAATCTCTTCCTTATTTATATGACTCAAGGGATTGTCAAATTTACTAGGATAAAGTCTAAAAATATGACCTTTCTTATCACAAATGAAACAAATAACATCATTCATACCTTTTGATAGATTTGAACTGTGATCAATATTTGGCCAAAAAATCCTTCTATAATAGCTCCATAAATGTCCATAATTGATTGACTTCATTCTATAGTCCTTATCTCTATGAGCATACTTATTACATGTATAAAAATAACCATGGAATAAACAAGCATTCCTTGAAGCATTTGGTTGTCCAACAGACCTTCTTGCATTGCTTTCAAAGCTTGCATTCTTATTACCTTGCTTAGGATTTATATGTTCCTTTTCTAGCTTGTCCAACTTGTCTATGAGTTGTTCATGATTTACTCTCAAGGAATCAAGATTAGTCTTTAACTCATCATGATCACCATCCTTTGAAATCACCTTGGTATTGGATTCTTCTAAATGAGTATTGAGATATTTTCACTCTTCTTCTCTTGATTTTATGCTACCATTTGAATCCTCTAATTGGCATTTGAGATATTTGATGACCTATTTATACTCCTTGGCTTCTTTATCCATGTCATCCTTCAATCTACATTTTTTCTCTTCAAGAGATTTGATCAACTCTTGATACTTCTTCTCATCTCTCGTAGTCTTGCCTAACAAACTTCCCTCAAGAGAACTGACTTGTGCTTCAATACCTTTGATCACATACCTCATCTTGTGATTCCTCTTTATTAGGTCAGCTCCTAGATCTACTTCTTCTTCCTCATTACCATAGAACACTTCTTCTTCTCCACTGTCATGGTAAACTTCTTCATCATACATGATGTCCTTTTATTTTGAACAACTTTCCTCTTTTGAACTCAAACTTGCCTTGGCATATTCTAGCTAAACCTTTGAGATCATTGCTAACTTTCTCATCTTCTTTGACATATTTCTTAAAATTACATATCTACTCTTTAAGTGATTTGATCACAATCTTCCACTTTTTATTCTATTTCTTCAACTGCTTAGCCATCTTGTGCTACTTAGAATCTCCTTTAAGATGTTAAGCTTCCTCCAAAGAACTTGGCTCTGATGCCAATTATTAGAGGTACAAGATGACTAAGAGGGGGTTAAATAAGTCAACCAATCTTTCATTTTTTAATCACTTATCATCCATTCATTGGCATTCATGAATTAACACAACAAGCATATGCAACTAGATTACCATCAAAGCAAGGAGACCACATACAAAGCATGAATAAGAGAAGCTCATTGTAACACAACATCTGATGTGGGAAACCCTCATGGGGAATAAAACCCACTATCAAGCCTGTAAACACATGGACTGCTTGTTCTATAGGGTATTATAAACATGAGACTTTAGTGGAACACCCATTCCATAAGGAGCCTCTGACCCTAGGATGGTCAAGTCCTTTTGACCTAGATTTATTAAAACACCCACTTCACAGGAGCACCTGCCCCTAGGATGGTCAAGTCCTTCTAACCTAGATTTAGTGAAACACCTACTTCTCAAGGAACACCTACCCCTAGGATGGTTAAGTCCTTTTAACCTATATTGTTGAGCACCCTCCCAACACCTATGATATGAACATCTCTAAAACATGATTGCCTATCAATCTGATAGAGATACAATGTATATCAACCCCCTTCACTTCTTCACATAGCTACAAACATCCAAAACCAACTTTTGGATCACTTTACACTTCTCAACAACAACTTTATCACAACCTCAAAAATATGAACATATGGTCATACACACACTCCACACTCTGATCTATCTCTCAAATCAACCACCAAGCTTACACAAACATCATCTATCCTTCACTCACCCTCAAAGAATCCAAAACATCCTTTTGGATCACTCTAGACCTCTTCATTCATCCTCAATTTTCAAACCTATAAGAGCACTATTTATGACATAAAAAATATGACCTATAGGTCATACACATAATCATCAACCTACTTTACTCTATAACCCATCCACTAGGCACACTCCCTTTATTTTATCCTTCAACCCACAACACTCACACATGCCTCTATTTTACAAGTCTTCAAACCTATAAGAGAACTTTTTATGACATTATAAATATGAACTATAGGTCATACACATAGTCATCAACATGTTCTATTCTTCAATCTATCCACTGGACACCCTTACTCTCCTTGACCTTTTAACTCTATACTTATCCTCCACTTAGAGCCCCTTTGCACAAGTCTAGAAACCATCACCTTTGGTTTCACCTTTTATAGTGTTTTCATGAATATCATGCTCTTGGTCAGCCATAATGATTATCTTAACCTTTAATACATCTCTAAATCTCAATTACATCTTCACAAGTTAGTCATAACATCCATGGGTCATAATTATGTAACTATGCCTTTTAATTAGGCCTCATTAGCCCTTATAGGTCTCATGGAGACCCATCCATCTCTTTGAAATTTTTTCAAACAAATTAATAATAAGAGAACACTTTCACATACATATATCCATGCCACATAATCTATAGGTCCTCCTTAAGTGACATCATCCATCACAACACCCTTCTACTACAACATAATTAGCCCAAACATCATTCTGTACATATAATCACCAAGAATAACCACAGTCAAATTCTAAGCCTTTGATCATATAGAATATAGATTGGTCAAACATCTATAATCTACACAAATGGTCCTAATGAAGTCTATAACATTCTACAACATTTAGTTCATCTTAAAACATCAAAATACCATAAAAAACAACTCAATTACCCTTCTCAAGTTACTTGTAGAGCATGATAAAACACATAATCAAATTCTGATATTAATAACTTTGAATTTATGAACATTCAGACTTTATAACTAGGTTCTTTGGATGCATAATGAAGTATTATACAACTTTTCTTTTTACTGTACCTTCGAATTTGTCTTAGATCAAAAGATATGGTTCAAACACTACAAACTAGTTTTTCCTTCGCTAATTCAAATGCCAATAGTCACTGTTAAACATCATCAAACACTTTGCCATCATCTCAAGTCCTCACATATTTTGATCAAATATGCACTGTCAATCTCTTTGAAAGTAGCCTAATATTTAACTATGCTAAACATTTGTCTCTTTAACCTCATCTCATGCTCCCTGGTAAGTTTGACCAAATACACACCATCAATCTCCTTATAAGTATCTCAGTATTTACCTTTGATTACTATTAAATATCAAGCACTTATCATCATCTCATTTCTTCCTAATAATTTATAACAAACACACTCTATCAATCTCTTTTGAGTAGCTCAATCTTTATCTTACAATGCTCAACATTAGATCTAGATCAAAACTCCCGATTACAACACTTGGCACCCTTGCATGCCTTTTACACATTGCTATCAGTCCATGCACTTGTGCCACTTATCAGTCTCACATGTTTTATTGGCTCTTTGACTTGTCTCACACTATTGATATTCATAAGTATGAACCACCACTCACCATTGATCTTCTATCAGGTTAGCGAGCTTGTAACACTTTTCACCAACTCGTGCAACCTTTGACATGTTGACTTCATATGCATGATTGATCTCAATATGTAAAAATTAAGTGATCATCATTGGATATTCTAAACCAATGACCTCAGACTTTAATGTGATTAAAATTGATGGTCTTTGGCCCATCACAGTCTACTAAAACAACTTTGAAGCTTTATAAATTGAGCTAGAAATCACTTTAAGACTCCAAATTTTTAGGGTAGCTTTTTGGTACTATAGACAACATATTCATGTAAAAATTTGACCATTATTGACTTTTTTCATACCTAGATTAAATTCACAAACTTACTAGTTTATACATATCTTCATGATGTATAATGATGGTCTAGCTTCTCTTAAGCTAGAATATGCATTTTTCTCATTCAAAATGCTCACAAAAAAAACTAGAGCTTTGTCATGACATCTATGGATGCCTCACAACCTTTTCAACATGATCTCATCATCCATAACATTCATCAACTTCCTATCCAAGCATATGCTAAAGATCCACGCTTACATACTTGGCTACCAAGCCTATGCCAACACACTATTCACATGTTTGTCTTCTCTCCTTAACCTGAAACCACATCAACATGCTAGATACAATATGATAAGCCTCAGAAAATACTTAACTTAGATCATATGCATCCAAATCTTATCTTGCACAACTTCAGGCTCAAACTCATCATCATGACATCATCACTTTGTCATTCCTTTTGAAATTAAACACATATGTCATCAATATTTGACATCAATGAAAACACTTGCCAACATTAAGAACAAGAATCATTATGCTACCAATGATGATGTCATGGACTCTTATGATACCATTCACACTATTCAAGCTATTGTTCCTTACCAATCTTTAGAACAAGAAGATTCTTTACCAATCCTCATTTCTATTCAACCAACAATATGAATGTTCACAAACCTTTATCCTTGAAAAAGATTACTAAAACATCTACCCATGCCTTTCCCACAAGAACTTGATCCCACTCGTTCTATGAAATCTTGGTATGATCCCAATAAATTTTGTTGGTTTCATGCTAGTTAGGGTCATTCTCATGAAACATCTAGGCAGCTCCATAATTTGGTTGTGGATTTCCTTTTTGGTCCCAATTTTGACCATAATTCTATCATTTTTCAATGCCAATAAGCTTATGACATTGCTTTCAAATCCCATGAAACATAAATTAAATATCAAGTTTTGAATCAAGCTAATGCTCATTTGGCCATCTATAAAGATCCTCTTCCAAATCACCAAGATAACCAAGACAAACCTACCCCTTCTACTAATAATGTTGACAATCTTCTTGATCCAAATCTTGAAGGTAATGTGTTCAATATGACTAATATGTGAAGGGTGGTTGCTTTCATTGATCCTCAACCCATCTACAAACCTCCATTGTCTCATACATTTTGTCTTATCCAAGATTATTTTCCAACTCACTTGAAAGAGTTGGGGAAAGAATACCTTATGACTTTTGATGAACCTATTCCAACACCTCCTTTGGATAAAACTTCTCATACTATTTCTACCATCCCTCCATATTCTTTACTTATCACCAATGATACTCAAGTTTCTATCAACATTGCTTCTAACAATTCTCAAACCCAACCTACATCAACTGCTCCATCTTCTCAACGTAATCTAAACACTTGTCCTCCTATTAAACCTTATGCCTCTTATCAAAATAAATTCACATGTACTTCGGTTTCTCTTTTTGAAGACCTCTTTCAACACTATGCACCACTTTCCAACAATCTCCTTATAGGTTATGATGAGTGAGATCTTATCATAGAACCCACTAATCTCCCATCTCAAATCCCATTTCTCAAACTTATGTAGACCTCTCCATATTATTGTAACCATCTTATAATTTTTTTTTGAAATAAACATACCTTGTCCTCCCTTGACAATACATGAAGCCACCTTATCCAGTTCAGAAGATAACATTTTACAATAGTGTAAAGAGATGTTCATACATGTTGTTGAAAAACTGGATGCTTATCTTTCCCTCAAATTCCCCATTACTTCCATGATCGCCAATGAGATTATATTATATGTGGATGATCCCCCTCTATTCATTAGTGTTTAAATTGGTGACATCTAAGTCAAGTGTGCCTTGATTGATGAGGGTTTCGACACTTGTGTTGCCTCTCTCAATGTTATCAAAACCCTTGGATATTTTAAATGTAATCTTAAATACACATGCATCACATGTCAAGGCTATGATTGAATGGAAATTCATCCTTTAGGTTGTGTGTGGCTCCCCATTACCTTCCCACTTATCACCATTCATGTGAAGGTGATGATCTTCAAACTTCCTCTATCTTACAACATTTTGCTTGGTAGGCCATAGACTCATTGTATGAGAGCAATTGCCTTTCCACTTGCCAATGCATCAAATTTATTGATAATGGAGCCATCTATAGGATTCAGGGTGACACTAATCCTTGAAATTTTGAAAAATTCTAAGACCATTGTGTATTCAAGATTCTTACCCTTGAACCCTTACCAAACATTCCATTTAGTGAATCTCAACAGTTTAACTTTACTGTTAATTCTATTCAAGGTTACAATGGTCATCCTAAATTCATTGGGAATATTCCCCTTAACCTCCTAGATTATGATGATGATGAGATTGAAAAGATCAATCTTAAGATTAAAACTTTTTATCTCTCACCTCATCTCATCTCTTACCTTCCTACTTCTTTGAAACCTCTTTTTCATCAACCACCTTGTGATGACATCCTCATTGTCTTAACTAAGACTCAAAAGTCCATTCAACACACCACATTAGATGACAAAGTCATCCCTATCTACATCATTGACATTCATACATCTAATTATGATGATGGTTATACCTTAAATGATCCATTCTTAGGAGGTCTCGTTCATGCTTGAGATGTTGAGATTATTCGTTATCATTCCTCTTTGGTTCAATATTTTATTATATCTTCTCATGTTTCATCTTATATCATTCCTAATTTTAGAATTTTTCCTCTTTATTATAGGGTAGAGATGGTACAGACACCTCCAATTTTTGAAGAATCTCATAGCAGTATGTTTATAGATCATGCTATGACTGGTCCCTACCATTTTGCTAGATACCATGACCTTCAAAGCATACTTATCCTTGAGATGCATGCAAATATCCTTTAGCCTTATGTGGACCCCACCCCTCCCTTAGCAGAGCCTAATTTGGATCTCATTTTCACTCCCTCTATAGTTGAGTCTCTTCTTACTTTTGATCCTATTGCTCTTTCAATCGAGCCTTGTCCGATCTCTCCACCAACCCTACCTTCCCTTGGTGATGGATTGCTCCCTTTATCAAAGTTGGCTCCTTCACCCAAAAAATAAGCTGATCAACCTTACTGTGACATTCATAAAGTTGTTGATCAATAGACTAGAGATTATTCCATATACCAAGCTCTCACAACTTTTGCTACACCTCCTCTAGTGAGTATACCTACCAAGACTACTCACATGCATATCTATTACTTCCATGGAATAGGTAATCATTCATCCATGCATTGTCACAAGATATGACAATATATTGACACTTTGCATCTCATCACTAATTATCCCTCAAACAAGGCTATACCTCCCCTAAAAGTATTACTTGAGTATTTTCTTAGATATGGAGAGGTATATTGTCTCTAGCACTAATGTGGCACACATCACACTAATCATAGCCACATCATTTAATAACATCTTAAGGATCACATCTTAACCATTCTTGCACCTTCTACCATTCCTCCCACAGGCCATTCTTGTAAGAAGGCTCCCCCTTCTTCCCCCATGGTTCCACCTCTTGTTGTTCCATCTCCTCTTATGGTCCCTTCTTCACCTACTATTCTTCCACTTGTGAGTCCCTCACCCGTGGACCTTCCCTCACCCATGGATCCTTCTCCACCAGTGAGTCCCTCATCCATGTAACCTTCCCTAATGGTGACCCCTTCATATCCTATTGAAACAACTGCCATTCATTCTCCTAAGCATCTCCTGCATGGTATTCCTCAACATGATCCTTCAAATATTCCTACATTTTCTATCGAGAAGATTTGATGTGAAGTATCTTTTCAATTTTCGTTTGAAGATAGATGAGGCATTAGCTGTAGTTCACATTAAACTTCATAAAGACTTATCAGATGTTATAAATAGTGTGTGTGGATAAATATATTAGTACTTATGAACACATGTGTGGTGTTCATACATTTCATTTGGATTGAACGTGTGCTTCAACTTTACATTTATCTATTTTTATATCGTTTGACATTGTGTCAAATTATTATCTATCTTACATGGTGACTTTGGTTTTGCACTTTATATTACTTATGATGTCATTATGTTCTCTTACGTATTTCTTTTTCTTCATTACATTCTCTTTCATTCTTGACTTAATTTCCTATGGTTACCTTGTTCTTTTTCATGATTTTTTGCTCTCTTATCTCTATACACACAAATAATAATTATTGTGACTTGGTTATACACATCTTGCTCCCTTTAGTCATTCTTTCTTTACCATGTGATCAGTTAGTAAATAATTCATCTCATTATAATCTCCTTTTACGGGTCGACTCTGGATCTCTTTTTAGTCCCCTTTATTCCCTTTTCACAAACTAAGCATACACATGGTTAAGACTTGAGATAACATGTTAGTTCATCATTAAGCCTAAGTGTTCTAGTCAGTCTTCTCTTTGGATACTTAGCTTCTTTTAGCCTAAGCGTAAAGCTCATTCATGTGTATCACTCTATCTCTCATGATTGGTCATTCCAAGTCCGTATGGAGGAGGAATTTTAAAAGCCATAAAAATATGCAAAATCCAAATCATTTAAAAAAAGACAATGATAAAAAGGCAACATTCAAACTTCTCAAAAATTAAATCACACTAAAAGACATGATTATAAGCACATCTCCTTTTTCTAATCAAATCTCAAACTCCATATTTAACCTCAAAATAGAGTTGAGGTCCATTGGGATGCGGTAGGCCAATAGATTTAAAAAGGAGAATAATTTTTTTTAGTGTTACTTACTTTCTCACACTAGTACCCAATCTTCATAGTAGATCGATGGCTTTGTAAGGGATCCTAAAGAATGGGGAACATGTCATGGGAAGGTAGGTCCATTTTAATTTTCTTTTTCAAAACTACCCACATGAGTTGATCTTAGTCTCACACTTATTTGCCTACACAGCTTTATGTTTATAACAAATATGTATTTATTGTATATTGATGTTCACTAGTCACTTAGTGTCTTCTCATGTCTTTAGTGTGCCTCATGTATTATAAAGTATTCTCATAATATGTTTCCATTATGCTTTTCGAATTCCCTTTTCCACTCCCTACAATCCTAATATTTTTCCTTGAGAAATATTGCTTTGTTCACTAATCACTCTCCTAGGGATTCCATTTATGAGTTGCATTGTAAGATCATGGATAGGACCTATCCTTCCTCACAAATTACTAAAATTTTTAACTTACCATTCCAAACATCCCTATTTTACCATATTTTCACATTGTTTCCAACTCATTGGTGTTCCTTTCGTGAGTTACAGTGTAAGACCATGGATAGGACCTGTCTTTCTCACAAAATTTTCCAATATCCAAGTCATAACAAAATTAAATATGTCAAATATGAAATAAAATGTGATTGATTATGAGTTACGCATCATTGACATGCTTCTCGTCTTGATTTAGTATTTTTTATGCTTACTTTGTTAATCTTTCACCTTTTATCTTCTTATTTTCCGATCGCATATAAGAATTGAACCATTTTTCTTAAGTTTTTCATATTTCTCATCTTGAATTAGTGTGATTAATTTAAGATCATTTTTTACCAATTTTATTTCTTTTATAATTCCCAATGTGATTTAGTATGATTGATTGACTTAATTGATTTGATTTTATACCATTGCTCTTTTATGTGCTTTCCATTTTATTATATTATTTTCATACTTCCCAACGTGACTTAGTATGATTTTATTTGTTTTAATTTGGTACCAATATTTTTCATGGATTAAAAAAATTTTCTGCCCTCTTGTTTACCACTCTTTGGTTTATTATACTTATAGTCATTTTTTGTTATTACACATTTCTCAATGTGAAATAGTGTGTAGTGCATTTGCTTTTGATTAATTATACTTTGCCAAGACTTTTTTGCTTGTTTCTTTTTTTATCATGCATGTGTCCTACATAATGCTAAAAAATAAAATACAACATGTTGGGTGAATATTTTGTCACCAGCTAATTGATGAACAATATAGGTAGTTTTAACCACAACATAAGGAGATTGGTCGGCCAGGTGTGTAGGTTTAGCACATCAAAAGGGGACAAATCTCTCCTCTCATCAAGGGGAGGTTCCCTATAACTATGAGGAGCTATATACTATATATATATGTAAAAAATAACACTCAGGGGTAGGACAACACCAGCCATCTCTCTTCTTTTAGAGATGATGTTCAAAAACAAAGGAGAACTCTAGGTGAAAACACTGAAGGCACTTCTTATCTTTCAGAAGTGGTCTTGCAACAAACAACATGAGTTCTTTCTGAGAGATAACAAGTAACTGGTAATAGGGGGCATATTAACCAGCAGAAAAAGGTGTAGCACAAAGTGTCCACCTCAACTACCCAAGAGTGAAATATGAAGGATAATGGGGGCACAAAGTCATCCCAAGATCCTTTACACAAAAATAAACTGAAAACATACACACTAAAAACAATTGTGGCAGCACAAAGTCTTCCCATAGTTGGCTTCAGGACACCTTCCTGATTACTTCTACTAATTCTACTTATTTCATTAAATGGAAAAGAATGCATTCAAAAAATAGACATAAGAACAATCTCATAAATGACACAAGCTATTACAACACAAAGTCTAAAAGTAACCTGCTTTCTCATTCAAACAAAAAAATATGATTAAAAAACTGAGCTCAAAGTCTCAATAATTGCCTCTCAATTTTGGCAGAGTTTTACTTCGATAACCCAAAAGATCTCCCTTGCATAAAAATAAGAGATTACAATATATAGCAGCCAAGGAAGACTTGGTGCTTTGTTTCATAGAATGACCCATGCTACATTCAATGCCTTAAATGCATTTTTAGTTTAGTCAAAGAGACATGCTGGAATAGGGCATCTACCTTAACTGTGGCGTGTTAATTCATCTCAAATATCTTCTCTTCAGCATGGGTTGTCTGGTCTTTTTCAAAATATGTACACGACTGTCCCCTCGCTTTTATTCCAAGGGAGAAAAATAGGCTGCATCTTTTAATGCTTGTGAGCTCAGATGTCTACTTGGTGGACTATTCCACCTACTAGAAATAACTCCTACATAGATATTTATGGTCTTTCCCTCTTTCCTATTGCAATTTGAGCTCTCAGGCTATCTTTTCCTTTCTGCTGGCTCTTTCAGCTCCCTCTTCATTTGGTCACTAAGTTTGTTTTCAGGTTCCTTGCCATATTTGAAAACCAATGGATATTTCATTACCCTAAATTTGACATCCACAGGGACGTCATTGGTCACTGGTTACTTGAACCATTTTGAACCATGAACTTTTGAACCTTTGAAAGTTCATTAGTTCACTGGTTCAACGGTTCAGGCGACCTTCTTAGCTCCTTGGTTCCGTCACTTCTTTGGTTCATTCGCTTCTTTGGTTCATTCACTTTCTTAGTTCATTTGCTTCTTTGCTCATCGGTTAAACCATCTCTTTGAACTAGTCTCTGGAAACTTTTGCTTCTTTCCTTTACTTGGAGCTTTCATTGAACCATTGAACCCATTGAACATTTGAACCATTTTGGTTCAAGGTTCAACGGTTCATCCTCTTTCTTAGAAGCCTTTGTTTTCTCTAAGTCTTTCGAAGCTTTGAAATTCCTTTGGCTTTATATCTTTGGAACCCCCCAAAGGGAAGGTGTCCCTTCGGGCCTTGAGAAAGGTCCATTTCTTAGTTGTTGAGAGCCCCCTGTAAGGGTACCTACCCTTTGGGGTCCTTCGAGTAGCCTTCTTCAAATCATGTGGAGTCTTTAGAACCAAGCCTACAAAGTCAATAGAAACAGGCTTGTAGAGTCCGTAGAAACCAGCCTGTAGAGTCCATAGAAACTAGTCTATAGAGTCTGTAGAAATAGGCCTATAGAGTCCATAGAAACTAGCCTATAGAGTCCATAGAAACCAACCTATAGAGTTCGTAGAAATAGGCTTGCAAAGTTTGTAGATGTAAGCCTGCAGAGTCTGTAGAACAAGCTTATGGGCCTTTGATCATTCCTTTAGACAAAATGTCTTTGGAACCTCTCGAAGGGAAGGTGTCCCTTTAGGCCTTGAGAAATGTCCATTTCTTGGTCATCAAGAGCCCCCTGCAAGGGTACCTACCCTTGGGGGTCCTTCAGGCAGCCTTCTTCTTCAAATCCTTTGGACAAAATGTTTGAAGGAATTCTTTCAGACATTTTGTCAATTCCTTCAGACATTTTATTTGAAGGATTTCTTTCCTTTGCCTTAGTCTCTTCCCATCGGGCCTTTGATCATTCCTTCAGATAATTTGTTCCAAGGATTTCACTTGTAAAATTTCACTGCAAAAAATCTTTCTGAAAGGTATCCTTTTGTTCCCTTTTGTTCACTACCCTTCACAAGGGCACTTGCCCTTTGGGATTTGGGGGACTCCTTTGAACCATTCGATTGAACTGACCGATTAAACCAACTTATGGTTCAATGGTTCAATCTTTTGTTTGAAGCCTTCTTTCATTTAAGTCTTTTGATTTTATTGAACTTGTTGAACCTTTGAACCCATTGAATCATTTTAGTTCAAGGTTAAACTGTTCAATGGTTCACTCTTTACTCTTCAAATCCTTCTTTTCTTCTAAGTCTTTCAAAGTCATTGAACTTTGAACTTGCTGAAGTGCTTAACTCTTTGAGTCTACCGACGTCATTGAACCTTTGATCTAGTTGAACCAACCTTGAAATTGCCTAAGTGTTAGGAACTTGTTTCTTTGTGAGAGCTCTCCTGTTGAAGTCATTGAACCTATGAGTCCCTTGGCTAAAAAAGCTTGAATAATGAAGAATTTAAATACTCAGAATAATTTTTGAGAAGGGAAGAGAGAATTTTGGCCTGCAGGACCAAAATAGTTCATATGTTGTCCCAAAAATGAGTGACAAATTTTGGGAACAACACAACATATACATTTCTTATAGCATATACACCAAATTCAAAATACATGTGTTCAAGTGAAATATATCCATGCATCCACAATCACAACCAAAATATAAACACATATGATCAACATCCAATTATCAAATAGAAAATCTCTATATATATCATGTGTGATTCATACAAAGTATAAAAATACATTTCTCTATCTCTAAGTCTGGGATCTATCATGTCTATCTCATGGTCTAGCCATGCTGCCCATATATGCCTCAAAAAAATCCCTTTGAATAGTACATTGTAAAGAGAATGTTTGAGATCTCAAACTTGCTACTTGTCCCTATAGGTTGGCTACCTAATCTTGTACTTGTTTTAGCTAGATAGTGGTAACTAAATTTGTGGATCTCTCCTAAGAAAAGGCTTACCATGCTTGTTCCTCTCCCACTCCCACCCCTGATAATAGATGTAGCTCCTCTTCATGCACCTATAATCACTTGGTGGCCTCTCTTGCAAGTCTAAACTAGTTCACTTGAGATAGGGTAGATGATACCACAAGATCATCCAATGTGGTAGGGTCGTATAACATCAACACCCCATCTAGAATATCATGGATTGTTCCCCTCATCAGGGATCCCCATCTAGTCTCTTCCTCCTTCCTAGGATTTGAAAAATTCAAATTGGATAGATGTTAGATAACAGATACATCTCAAAATCTATCTATATCTAATCTATCAATCAAAACTTATAAAACTAGTATTCTCTTTTCAAAGCTTAAATAAATTTTAACCATTTATTACCTATCCTAGTGTCACCAAATACCATCTTCCCATCTACTCATCTATTGAGTACGGTCTCTCCATCGACTCATCCTTTGAGTACCTTATCTATAGGGTGCCTCTAAATCAACACAAACCCTAGGGTCACCACCTATGCCAATCTTAGGCCTCACCTCAATGACACCTTTATAGAAAAACTCTACCTTGAGCCAACTGATGAGTCATCTTGGATGACCACCCTTTATGCTCTCTCTCATCACTAGTGTCTTTTTCAATGGTGTGATCGAGGTGGTCATCACTCTTCCTACTATGATACCATTTGTGGTACTTATAACACTCCTGCATCCATGCCCATGACCTCTCTAGTTGCTGGCCATCATGCTCAACCTATCCATGGTCTCTTATAGTGTAGTCTGATCTCTAGTCTCACGACTAGTGGTCCCTCTCCTCCTCTCCCCCTTAGTTCTCTTGCATGCCTAGACCAAAATGTGGGCACCACTATAGGAACCACTAGATGTGGATTTACCCAACATGAGTAGTGTCTCATGATCCATGTTTGTGCTAACTCTAGTGCCACGATCATCTAACTTGGCCAAACTATCACAATGTGTGCATAAGGCTATCACAAGATCTCTCCTCATATGACCATTTATAGTGCTAACATGTGGGGCATGACCTACATGACCTGATCCTATCTCTATCTTATCACTCAAGACAAATGATTATCAACCACATGGGACAACCTAGATGGATAATGCATCAAGAATATCTCATATATCTATGTGCTCAATAATACCATTGGTTCCATGGTCTTCTACCATTTAAAAATTTAGTGGCAAATTTCTTATTTTACTCATATATTTGTTTCTACCAATTCATTTTATGAACCATAAAAAGTTTTGGAATCCTGATGTTGTAGAGAATCTTTCTAAATATTATATACCTATATTTCAAAATTTTTATTTTTTATTTTTTTTACATTAATATCTATAGGTTCGTCTTGTTCCTCACATTAGATGCCTTAACATATTTCACATATACTTATTTATATACAACACTAAGGTAAGTAAAGGTATGTTTTTTTCAATTTTATCCTTTTATTTATCTTATTTTCTCCTTATTACATTTTACTTAGCATTAGTGTTATGTGTCATCATGTTCTATTCCCAAAACACCATCCTGTGTTGCACTTATGTGACACGTGATGAGATTCGAGTGGGGTATATGTATACACATAATATTTTCAATTTTTTTAATCAATTACTGATTCTCTCTATCTTTTAGGAACCTATCAAGTCTTAATCTCTCTGAGTGCATGCCTTAAGGGGTGCACTAGGAAAGGGGTGGGAAGACCATTGGTGCTTCACATGATTATTGTCTCATTTGCCATTTGTTGTTTACATAATTATCTCCTAAAAACCATTTTCCTAAGCTTGTTATTATCTCTTGTACATTCCAATCATTTCCCATCTTCCATACCCCTTTTCCTAACCTAAAACCCCTTTTGATAGTTTACAGTACTAGGTCGATTGGGTCAACCTTGTATTCTTAGTGATGAAACTCATTTAGGGTCTAGGTCAACTCTTGGCTAACCTAGCAAATGATCTAGTGATTTTTTTTCAATAATAGTACTAGGTCAACTAAGTCATCCCTATCAATTGAAACTTTTGGAAGGGCTTAGGGTTAAATCTACCTATATATACAAGATCATTTTGCCATTATTTAGAGAAGAGAAGAAGAAGTAAGAGTTATTACACATATGCTTATCCACTATTATACTTGAGGATCAAGCTTATGATTTCATACTATCTTTGAAGATACAAATCTTGTTTTGACAAGAAGTCTTTTGGATGCATTGATAGGTTGTATAGCCTAGACCTGATTTATCCTTGTCATTCTTACATACCACAACAACCTCTTGCAAAGTACTTTGGCCAAGGGAGAGATTGAGGATCGACAGGTTTATTTTCAAAGGCAAGTATTATTAACTTTGTTTCTCCTTTTTAAGAGTAGATAGATATGCATTTGTAATTCTTTTCAATGAATTAGGATTCTACATACATTGACATGAGTATATGTCTTCTATGCACATTTAATTTTGGTATTTATTACACCCACTTTGTGCCACAAGCTTTGGTGAGCATTAGATTAAATTTATATTATTTTACTTGTTATTAGTTTAGTGAATATGAAAACATAGGGCTTAGTTAGGGTTATTGCATGGTTTTACTTGATTGGAGGCTTTGGAACCCTCCTTAGTGATATTATTTATGATAAGATATCCCCTAATTAGGTCTAGAAGATCCACATATTGGTCATGTTTATGATTATCTATTGTATCCCCAATTAGAAGTGTAAGCAAGATCTATCTTCTCTGAGCTAGGATTGATTTATATATTTGATGCATTTTTGATTTCATACACTACCTACATAGTTTGAAGAGGCCTCATGCCAATGTAATTCTTCCAAAATATAAAGAATGATGGATGAACAAGAGATTTGATGATGAATGGATGTACTAGACGGGTTGAATTTGAATAATAATGGTGGATGAGTTGAAATGTGGATGAGCTATGACATATTTAATATCAATAATGTCCCTAGCAAAGATGTATACCAGTGAGTGAGAGATAATAGTGTCATAATGGTCAACATTTTTTTAAAACAAGAACTAACCATAAAAAATATTGACAAACATAACTGTAAGTTTTTTATGTATCTAAAGTAAGAACACATACATGGAATAGATGTAGGTCTTAGGTGGATTATTAATGATTGATATTGTAACTCAAAAATTTGATTGATGATCTAAATTTGGTATAATATGAGGTTGAATGATGAAGGATGAGAAACTTGATGATGGTGTGATGATTTTTGAGTGAACATTAGAAAACCCATTTGATCAAGGTGCCTAGAAAGGGTGAGAAGGCTGAAGGTCAATGCAGTTGTGTGAATGGAATAATCCTATATGCACTGGGAGTAATAGCTGTGTGTTATGAAAATAAAATAAAGAGGAATAAAAAATAAGAGGAAGGTATCAAAGAAAAAATGGAGTGGATGCAAATAAGGTGTTTATCTTTGACAAGGTGAAGAATGTTTCTAACTTTTCAGTGTTTGGTAGAATGGATTAGTAGGCGCAAAGTGCTTTGGTAGAATGGATTAGTAGGCGCAAAGTGCTATTAGTTATTACTAAGAGCCAAGATTTAAGAGGGGGACATTTATCAAGATTTTTAAAAAAATTTAGCAGAAGGACATCATCACTATGAGTCAAGTTTTACAAGTGGTAATTATATCAAGAGGGTGCTATTGTGTAGAGGTGATAAGGGTTGGTGTATGCATCTATTGTACCTATATCTTGGTACCAATGGTTTGTAAGGCAAACCAAATAGAGCATCAGTAGGGGAAAATAGAGTGCATGATGAGTTCAAAGTTAGAAGGAGAATTATAGGGAAAATGACTATGATAAATTTTAAAATAGTATAAAAAAGACAAAGTTGGAAGTTAATGAGAAGATGAAAAAGAAGAAAAAACCATAAAATAGGCTTGGAGTGTGAGGAGAGAGTGAAAGGTAGAATAAACATAGTGTGTAGTTAGATTTGGGGTAGTGGGTTAGGTGAATGGCAAAAAATATGTGTGCATAGAATGGTGAGGAGGATGGGAAAGATGATTGACATAGAGGTGAATGCAAAAACTAAATATGGATTTAATGTTAGAATTATTTTGTATTTATGTTTGTATCTAGGGTTTAAGAGTCATGGGTTGGGAAGAAGTTACGATTTTTATTAAGAAACCACATAGAGGAAGACTATGAGGTGTTAATTGGAAACTTGTGGGGTTTAGGAGTAGAGAAAATCCATGGGGATGGTATAGGGGGTAGGAGTGGCATGGGTAAGAATAGGTTATTAGGTGAGAGATCATAGGTTAAGGGGTGGATGGTGCATTGTAAGAGGCCATGCTAGGGAAACTGCATTGGGGAATAGGGGCTATGGAAATATAGTGTTGATAATGTGTTATAAAGTATAAATAGAGTGGTAATTTATGTCATGAAAGTGTCATTGATGTCATTCTGAGTTGTCATTGTTGTTCTTGAGGTTGAGTTCATGAGTCATGTACTTGAGAGACCTAGTGAGAAGGCATAGGCTTGATAACATGTTGAGGTAAGAAGTATGAGGTTTGTGAGAATAATATTGGAAATGTGTGAGCAAGGTATGAGGTTTTATGAAATCATAATGAGGTTTTTAGAACATTTCAAGAGGTTTCAAGGTGTGTTCATGGTCTAAGTGTGATTGGCAGTTTTAGTCCTAATGTGCAAGTATGGCCTAATGAGGGGTCAAGTTTAGTTCCAAAGGTTTATGAGATAATAATGGAATTTTATAAGGTGTGATAGGTTTTATAAAATTATTTGACAAAATTTTAGGTCATATATTGAAGGAAAAATCATGAAATTTGGTTTTGAGGTTTTTTGTGTGCACATAATCAGGTATAGCAGACCCAAGAAGAATTTTATTATGCTCATTGGCATGTGAAGACTTTGCATAAGAACCTAATAATTTCATGGAATTTTGGGAAGGTTAATATCTCAAATTTCATATAATTGGTTTTAGAGTTGAGGGACAATCCTTTATGAATGATTGCTAAGATTGGAAGGTAGTTTAAACCCTCCTAAAACCCTCATAATGACCCAATATGGAATATCTAAATAGAAATGGATAAAAATAGTTTGGATGAAATATTTTTATGATTTTAACATTTATAATACTCTCCCAAGTTTCTCCAATTGGAATTGGTCTATTAGAAGAGTGAGTGGAAGCTATAATAAATCCCTTATTTCTTGGATTTTTGATGTATCAGGTAGGGTTGACTAGGTCAAAGCATGAAAATTATTGGAGGTTTAATATTGAGACATATATATTATGAAAATGATGGTTTTTGAGTAGGTTTTATACCTTAAATATGATAAACTAGTCATGGAAATTATTTTATCACTAAAAAGGCCTAATGACGAAGACAATGAGAAAAACAGGTAGCAGTGAGAATGAGATTAGGTATGGGTTGCAGTGGATTAGGTATGTATAAAAATGAATGGGGTAATTTTTAAATAAATATATCACATTTTTAATTGAATATAATATTTTCATATTCTCATATACAATCAAAAATTTGCTCTTAAAGTGACCTATCTAACATAGTGAGGTCAGTGTAGAGTGAAGAAATAAGATTGGTTCATAAGACCAATATTGATATTGAACCATGTAATATATTTGTTTAAAGATGTTATAAATATGATAAAGGATAATATAAACCAATTTTAAGTTCATAAAAGTTTTTACATAGGTGTTCTAAATCTTGGTTTCCATGATTGTGTTTTTAGAGCTATAGAGAGTTCTCTGTGTATGAGTGAGATTGATGTTCCTGAGTTAGTGTATCTAGAATTGAAGAATAAAATACACATGAAGTTTTTATATAGATCTCAGATTTTAATTTTAATTTATTTTTCTTCATGATAAATTCCTTTGAAGGTGTAAAAATTCAAAGGTTCTTGATTGGGTTCTTGAAGCCTATTTATAGTTCTAAGTGAGCATATGAAAATGGTTTGTTTAAGGTCTTTTGCCCTGTTTGGTGAAGTATAATTGAATTGGTGGTGACCATTAGGTCAAGGAGTTTATATATATATAATTTTTTTATATAGTTATATGGAAAATTTGAGTGTATTCTTGAGATATTCAAAGTAGACTTTCTAGTAGTGAGAAGGCCTAATTGCGAGTAGACCTAATTATATGGTTCAAGGAGTGAAATGAACTAAATGGTGTTGGAGACATAAGGTGAGATTTTAATGGGTATAATTGAATTGTTTTTTAAGTGTTTCATCCATGTGAGAAGCCTCAAAGTGTTCCAAGGTGGTCAAGGTGAAATGTGTGCCTTGAGAAGGCCTAATTGCATTAGGTCTCTATTAGGCCTAATGGTGGTTTTGGTCCATATGGGTGGTGACAGACATATGTAATGGTTATTTCAATTATGAAACATTTTATTTATATATTTCATGTGTGATACAAGTATGGAAATGTTTTTGGTTGACCTAGGTGGGTGAGAGCAAAAATTAAGTATAAAAAGAAATTTGAATAGACTTAATTTGATTAGTTAGAATATTTGAGGAAATAAACGAATGACATAGATATTTGGATACTATGTAGAGGGATTGAAGACCATAAAATAGGTATGGTGAATATTTCATGAAGTTATAATAGTGATTCTATAGATAATGAGCAAGGTCATTTGACCCATTTCTGCGAATAAGTGGGCTTGTTGAGTGAAGAGGCCTAATAGGCTATTTGAGAGAGAGATAAAAGAGGGAGAAGAGAAAAAGAAGGTGGTCATAATTATTTGAGTGAGAAAAATGTGTAAAAATGTGATTATAGGTTACAGGTGGCTGATTTGGTGTTGATTACCTAAGGGGTTGGTGCCTACTTGTAAGTTGGTACTTGTTAAAGGACTAGTTGAGTTGGTGCTTGACTAGTGAGGGGTTGGTGTTCCTTGTAGAGTTGGTGCCTCACTAAATTTTGATTAATTTATTATATGACTATAATCCAAGATATTTTTAAATGGGTTTTATCCCCCATTAGGGTTTCATACATAGATCTTTTGTTCATGTGTTATGTTCCTACTTCATGCTCATATGAATGGTTGATTATGCATTGTTATATCTCTAGATTAGTTTGAATGATTAATGAGTGATATATGGAATTGAAAGAAAAGTTTGTACACTAATTCACCCCACATTTTAGTGGTTTTGGTTCCAAATTTTTTTATCAGAGCAAGGTCCCTTCTGTAGACCTAATAATCTAACAAAGATTTTTGAAGCATAGGTATGTATTTTCATAATGAAAGTGTTTGTTAAGATTTCAATGGGGATATATCTACAGTAATTGCAATATCTTGTGAATGTTGTTCAAAAGAGAAAAATCATATGGAAGAATGCACCTAGCTTAGAATTAAAGTAAATACTTTAGAGGCACAAGTTGAGTAAGATACAATCAAAATAAAGACATCACAAATTTGAGGAAAATACTAGAAATCTTAACAATATTTTGGATAGTAAAAGGTCCTTATATGATAAGATAGATCTTGGTTTCAAATAATAACAAGAACAAAAAGATATTGGAGAGCCAGTTTCCAAAATTTAATGATCTATCAAGGAGTGATAAAGCTGGGCGAATAAAGACCTATGTACAAGTGGTCAAGTTTGAAGTCAATCATCAAAAAATCAAGAAGGATTTTGTTCTGTCAAAAGATATCAAAGGCAATGGTGTATCATCAAATAATCATCAAAAGATAAATAAGGTTAAACAATCAAAATATGTGGATTATTTCACTAGTTATTATTTCTCTTGTGGTCAATTTGGACATAGAGCTATTGACTGTAGATGGAAAAGTAGAATCATGTGTTATAACTACAATCAAAGAGGATATATTGCAAGAGAGTGTACAACAAGATTTATGAGGAAAACTAGTCATGTTAAGAAGACATGTAGTCATGATACTAAAGAATGGATCAAGAAAGTAGACCCTATGGGTAAGATGAAAGAGAAGCAATAATCTGGAGGAGAAGAATATATGATAGATAAAACTACCTTTCATACTCATAATGAAGATTTGAAGTGGTATATAGACTGTGACCATTCAAGTCACATGATAGTAGATAAGAGAAAATTCATCACTTTGAAGAAAAATGCCATAGGTTTAGTGAGGTTTGGAGATAAGACATATGCTATAGTTGGCAAAGGTGTTTTGAGCTTGGATAATGAAAGACCAAGATATAAAATGTATTGTATGTAGATGGATTGAACCAAAAATTGTTGAATGTAATTCAAATGTGCACCCAATGATTTACCCTAACTTTTTATGATAAAATATATGAGATAAGGAGAGTAAAATGAGGGAGCTTGATTACCAAACTAAGAGAACTGAGAATAATCTATATGTATTAAATGAGATCATAAAAGAGAAGTGTTTTATGAGAAAGGTAGATGAAATTTGGATATGACATAAGAGGTTAGGGCATATGAACTTTGACAATCTAGTCAAGATCAACTCCAAGGGATGTGTGAAGAACATGTCCAAAGTTTCTAAACTTGCAAATGTTCTCTGCAAGGCATGTCAACATGGTAAGCAAACTAGGAGGAGATTCAAGTATAAATACTAATTTACTACTAGACATATTGACAAAAATTTATCTACATAATTTTTTTTGCCTAGATGGATTAGGCCACTCTCTTGGACCATTCAGTAACCTTCTACTCCCATGACTAGTCCCTTTTTGGTCTTGACTTGATGGATGTAGTGAAATATCATGAAAGGTCTTGGTGTGGTGTGAGGAGTTGAGAAAAGTTATTATGAAGTGGATGATTCAATGGTGGAAAGATAATACAATTCTCATGACCCTACCGCATGTAACTTTCAAGGTTTGGAAACACTTTAAGCAAGCTTTAAGGTGAATTTAGAGATTTTGAGGAAAAGGCCTAGAAATGGATCTTAAATTACAAGTGAAGGATCCAACAAGTTTTTAGAGTTTTTGAGAATTTATGGGTATTAATGAGGTTTTCATAAAGTCTAAAATATTATAATGGGTCAAAATGAGGTTTAGAGAAGATATTATGCCCAAAAGACCCCCAAAAGTGCATTAAATGACTTAAGGGTCCTCAAAAAAGAAATTTCAAGTGAAAAATTCACTTTTTAAAGAATTCAAATTGATTTTGACTTCCTCCCACATTATTATGGATTTTTTTACATATTTAGACATGTTCAAGGTCATTTAAAGTTGTTTGGAGTGGAGGAGAGGAGTTTGGGAGCAAAAAGATACATTTTGGAGCTTTTTGAAGCTTTGGTTGATTAGGTTTTTGAAGGTTTTAATTAATTAATGGGATAAAATATCATATGAAATAATCCATGGTGTTCCCAATATCCTCTCATAGACATTTAAATTAAATTCAAGCACAAGAACTAGCAGAGGTAAGGAAAACCTATTAATTGCAAACTAGGCATGAAGCTGGTTTTCTACCATTAGTGGAGGTCCACGCACTTCATAAGTTTTTTAGAAGGAAATAAATGTAATTTTAATCATAAAAAATATTTCCCAAGTTTTTATTTTCATATACATGCTTCTGGTTCTTCATATTAATGAAAAACCATTTTAGGTAGTCTTGAATAGCTCTAAGAGAGCCTTAGGTTTTCACTCAGTATAGTCGGGAAAGAGAGAGTTGGGCTAGAATATTTTGGGAAGTGATAGGGACCCTAATTTCCTTCCACTTTTTGGAATTGTTGGTTTGGTTCATCTCCCCATATTTATGAACAATTTTTAACAGTGTAGGGGTGTTTAGGTGGCCTACTCATCCATACAAGGTCCAGGTTTTCTTCTGCTACTTCACTTTAGAATTTAATGAGAAAGAATGGTTTTAGGAGAGTTATTTCAGAGTCAAATAGGACATTTTAAAATTTATTTCATAATTTAATTCCTCATAGGAAGGTACTTATGATATAAAACCTATTTTCTTGTTATCCTTGTGAATGGTCCATTTGATCAGTTTTAGAGTAAGTTAGAGGGCTAATGGACACTCCACATCCTTATTTCACATCAATTTTATCATGTGATATTTTCTCATCAATACTAATTAGTTCATCAAAGCCTTTATAGGTCAAATGAGGACTACTCTTACATGGTAAAACACCATCTACAACAGTCTTTGTCCTATCCCAAAGTGAGAGGAGGTAATGAGGAGTTCAAGAGGTTAATTTGAGTGGAATTCATGAGCACCAAGTGATGAAGGCATCAATATTTTCAAAATTTCCAATGAAGATAGATAAATATAATCATACAAAGCTTTCCTTGATCAAGAAACAACTTGAAAAGTCCCTTATTAGCATACATTAGGGTTTTAGGTGCCCCACATGAGACTAACCATATTAGAATGAATATGTTTAAACTTGTTTGAAGTCCTTCATGGTGGAAAATATTCATTTGAAGACTGTGAGAACGTCTAAGAACTGATTATAGACCCATATTCTATGCACATTATCCATATCTCATCGTCATTGCCTTGTGTATTGCAATTGCACATATAGGGGGCTTAACAAAGACCTAAAGGTGATCATGGAGGAGTTTGAGCATTTTGGAGACCATTATTTAAAGTTTTGAAAACATTGAAGAGGTCATAGCAATAAATGGTCAAGTCATGGATTGGCAAGCAAACTTGAAGAACCATGTTCATACATGGAGAAGGAGTTTAATGACTTGCTACCTTAAAAGCTCCAAAATAGAGCCCTCTTCAATTTTGGTGTTGTTATTTAATGGTATGTCATAAAGTATAGATAAATTTGAAGGATATTATCTTTTAGCATAGGCATATGAGTGAGACTTTGTAAAATAGAGTGGGTGTTTGACCCCAAGAGCTAATCTAAAGAAGGTATCTATCCTAGACATTCTTACACTGCACTTTTTTAATGTTCTCTATGGTATATTGAATCCCAAATGACCTTATTGTCTACAGTGGCATAACAAGAGCATAAATTCATGGTAGGTGATACTTTGAGGTGAGGAAGACATTTTAAGTTCTTTTAACATCAAGAATCTTAGAAGGGAGGATAGGTTCACTAGGATTGTTTTGTGACCTTACTCAAGGTCATTTCTACTACAATCCATATATACAGCTTGAGCAAATATCCATATACAACCATGGTTTGAGAAGGAAGGAAAGGGGATAATCCTTTTGAGGGTTTTGGTTTAATTACCTCTTCTTATTAGTGTAACCATATTTAAAACTAATAAAGGAATTAGTTTTCCTTTTGTAAAAGCTACCTCAATACACCCACCTATAGGCTACCCAACTCAAAGTTGCACCTACATATCATTTTAGTGCTTGGTGTAAGCCAAGTATGCAAAGTGATTAATCTAAGCAAGGGGACTGAATAGATAGAATTAATAGGTTTAAAATATTAGGGGTAAGGTTATAATACACTCACAAGTGTCTAATATGGTAGAGGTTACTTGCATTGGACCTAACCTGAGGTGACAGTGCAATTTTAGGCTAGTTTGAAGGAAAATTGAGAGGTTGAATGGTCCTAAGGAAGTGATAAAACTTTAAAATTTATCACAGAGGGTCATAATGACCCAAGGAAACTATTAAATGTCTCAAATTTACCAAGACAATAGGGAAATTTGTCTTAGAGGTCAGGTACTCTTGAAATCAAACATCTTGCCAACCTAGTGAGTAGTGCAAGTCAGGTTAGAATGCATAGTAAGAGGTCTTAAAAACATCAGGGAGTGATGCGTGAAGGTTTGTTTTGAGGTGAATAATATTTTAATGGCACTTACACATTCTCATACTACCTAAATAGACTCCAAACATTCAAAAACTCAAATTAATGATACCTACAACCATGTTTTATTTTGGACAATGAGTTGAGGTTGAAGATGGATTCAAGGTGTATAAGGATGATAAATGAATAAAGGATGAAAATTAAAATGTGAGAGGAATAATAAGACATTATTAATCACTTATATTTATTTTCATACCATCATGAAAAGCTAAAATAAGACGAGCTCAATCATGATCCTAAGAAGCATAAAATACTAAGCAACTCAAACTAAATTTAGTAAAAAGGGTCTACAAGATAAAGTATGCATCCTAAAATAATGAAAATTTATAGGATTGGTAATAATTACCTAATATACCTATAAATAATCTTGTGAAGGTCATGTGACAAGTGGAATTTCCCATTGTTTTGACATAGTCCCCTTCATATCTCATGATAGTCACCATTGGTACATGCATACTTCTTGGAGGTTTAAGCTATAACATAGGGTTTAAAGATTATGAAAGTGTTTGAAAAGAATAATAAGATGATTTTAATCCTATTAAAAAAAATTAAATAGTGTTCACACTCAAAACTCCATGCAAACATGCAGGCAAGCTAGAAAACCCACAAGTAGTCTTAAAGGCATAAAGAACAAAGTTGAATTTTTGATCATTAGAAGAGGAGAATACAAGTTGAATTATGTAAGAAATATGTAAAAATGGTTTTTTAAACCCATATCATCCTAAAATTATCCAAGAGATCCAATATTCAAATCTGGCCAATTAGGACTTAAAGCTTGTTTGAAGGCCTATAACACCAAAAGACATTCTCAAACCTTCCAATGCATGGTTAATTCATGAAGAGGTATTATGAGATGTTCCAGGTGAAATGAAGATTATTTAAATAAAATAAGATTAATGAGAAGGTCAAATTGGTCCTTTGAAGGAATTTGAGCTTTTCAAGCCTAAGATGCACAATTTTAGCCCCTCTTCAAATGCTCGTATCTTTCATACCATAAGGAGTTGGGAAAAATTATTTTAGTATATTTTGAGTACCCATATTTAGTTTAAATTAATTATGGATTGAGTTTGGTTTAAGGGCCTGAGTTTTATGAACAATTGCTAAGAGTGTAAGCATGTCTAGAATACTTATAAACCCTACAGGCAAATGTCTTTATGTATGTATCTTTTCATACCTTAAACATGGGAGCCCAATATTTGTATGGATGTTGAAGATGTATATGGAATAAATATCCATGGAAATAAGTGGTATAATGGAATTATATATTTTATGAATAGTCATCTTAAAGGTGAGCCTATTTAGGCTGCTAAAAGAGATTTTTGACCAGTTTTGGGGTTTTAGACTCATAGGTCCATCAAATGGCCTATAATAACTTCAAAACCACCTTGAATGTTTAGGTAAATCCATCAATATCATGCAAAAAACCTTTTTTCAAAATAATTTGGCACGTTTGGGTGCCTAGGAGGCCCAAAATGGCCCAAAAATGTTTATTTTTATAGGTATTTGAAGATAAAAATGGTCTAAATCTATGGAAAAGGCAAAATGGGACCTAAAACATCATTATATAGTACTTAAATCCATTCCCAAAGGTTTATAGGGTGCCTTGCTGATATAAAGGATAAACAACCCAAGTTTTTTGATAATTTATGAAATGTTGCAGGTTTAAAGGTGATTTCCACCATTGTTGCAGGTCTTGAAGGTTGTCCAAATATTCATTTTATTTCTCATATGCATGTTATAGATTTAAAGAAGTCTTTTACATCTATAGAATTAGTTTTTATAGTGCCAAATGGTCTTGGGAGCAGGTTTCAAGGTAGCTGGTTGAAGGTGGCTCAAGCTTGAGACCTCCATCAATGGAGTCTATGAGAGTTTCAGGTTTCATGGAGTTTATTGTAGGTTAAAAGATCAAATAAGAATTAAAAATAGAAGAAAACATCAAAAATCAAACAACAAGACATAACCTCCATGGTTAGTTAAGAATCAAATGCCAAGGTTCACTAACCATTTGCCAAGCATCTTCTAGAAGAGAAAGTGGAAGGGGTGTAGAAGTCCAAGAGAGAGAAGTTTGGAGGTTGGGAGAGCAAGTGGAGCATTCAATGTGATTTCCAAGTCTTTGGATACTTTTCCCTTGTGAGTGTATCATGACATCCTCCTCCTCAAATGTTTTCATCTTCCAGTGTCTTTCTAAGCCAATGTGAGGGCTTGAAGAATATTTGGACTAATCAGGGTTATTTTATTGAGGAAATATTAGTGATAATTAATCAAAATGTGATTGAGACTCCATGGAAGGTGGTTGTGTTTCATTTATTTATTTTTGAGTGCTTGCTTCTTCTCTCTCTCTCTCTCTTCCTTTTTCTTCTATATCTCCCATTTCTTCTCATTTTGTAAGTATACTCTCATTTGACAAGGCAAAACATTGTAATTTTTTTTAAGAACTACCTTTTGAAGAAATAAAGATTATTATTTCATCTATCTATTGCCTTTAACTTGTGTTTAGCAAGCTTGTGTATGATGGCTTTATGAATAAGTGTTCTTCCATGTTCATTGTCCTTTCTTTCCTCTTTTTAGGTGTTTTCAAACTATTTGCAAATATGAACTTGAGGTTTTTTTGCCATCAATGAACGTTTATTGTGAATTTTAGAACCCCTCTTTGCTTCATCTATTTCTTAGTGAGGCTACTTTAAGGAATACTGATTCAAATTGGCTAATTTGTGATATTATGTGAGTAAAGATGGTCTTTATGTTGAATTAATATTTGTTTAAATATTGTTTGAGTGCCTTTTAATTTGGTGCATCACCCCTTTAGTCCTCTTAGTCATCCCATACCCCCTTTCTATCCCTTTTCCAAGTAGAAATATCATTTTAGGTGATCTACCAAGAGGAAGTTGGCCTTCTCCGAAGGTTCAAACTCATTATAAGATACCTATAACCTTAGGTTGCTCCAATATAATAGTTGTGAGTGAAAGAGCCTAAAAAAATCTACACAAAGGTACAATTCTATACTACAATAGTTTATGGCATGCCTAGTGGGACTACTACATTATTCACTTTATTGAAGGGTTCTTGGTGTTTCTATTTAGTGAAATCAACCTTCAAAGACATGTTTGTAAATATTAGTGGAAAATCCACTACGAACAACAGCTAGTCAAGTAAGAAATCAACCTTCAAATACATGTTTGTAAATATTAGTGGAAAATCCACTACGAACAATAGCTAGTCAAGTAACCTAAGTACCTAAAATCAAATGCTTTTGGTATGTATACCCAAACCTCTTTTGATCAACATGCTTATTCTCTACCTTAGCATCACTCATTCAGACTAATAACATTTATGTGTTTCCCCCAAGTGTCTATCAAGCAACCTATCATCCCTATCATCAGCTTTTCCCTCCTCCCACCCTTGTGTATGACCAAGATTAGCCTTCTTTGCATTCAAATTAGTCCTCTAATTCCCCTTGTCAAGACTATGTTTATCCTATTACATCTTTGTCAAGATTCAAACAAACATTA
Source organism: Torreya grandis (assembly GCA_037957365.1). Taxonomy (NCBI): domain Eukaryota; kingdom Viridiplantae; phylum Streptophyta; class Pinopsida; order Cupressales; family Taxaceae; genus Torreya; species Torreya grandis. The sequence continues at coordinate 2,946,242 of JARHVA010001530.1, read as the reverse complement.
TCATTTTATATTGAGTTTACAAGGGAGATTGGTAGGGGTTTAGAAATTTCTTTAGTCATTCCTATTCATATTCTACATGAGGCAAGGAGTTCTCTCCATTTGGTTAAGAACAGGTGGTTAGTTTTTGAGGATGAACAGTGGGTAGTTTGTGAGAGGGAGAAAAAAGTGTGTTTGAGAAGCATGGTACAAATCTTGGAGAATGTGTTGATGTCTTATGAGGATCAACATGCTTAGTGCAATTAGTCTTATATGCCCTCTCTCCTCTAAGAGCCTCAAACTTAGCCTCCAAGAGTTTCAAATCAGCCCCCTAGTCAAACTTGTAAAAAATCAGAGAAGCAATACTGGACCAAGGGAGAGCAATCATGAAAATTAATAAGGAGGTTGGAATTGGAAAATAATTCCCCATTCATGCCATGGAGGGGATAAGGAGCTTCTTGAATAAGTTTTGGAATGTGTAGGTATCCATTAAAGAAGGTGACTATCCACATGTTGAGAAGACAGAGTTGAAAAAGTGGGTACTAACCATTGAAGAGGTGTTAGAGCATTGGGAGGGAGAACATATCAAACCAAAATAAATTAGTTTACCTCTCTTACCCATACACACACTCTCCCTCATGAACATATTCATCTCACTCTTCCCCAAGAGCATCTAGTAACTCCTTATGTTCCTACTCCACCAATTAGACCTTCTTGCCCTCCCACCATCTCCCTTTGCAAAGGAGGACCTATTAGATGGAGATCAAATGAAGACTATTTAGTTTGAGAACATGAATCCATCCTACCATGGATCTCTCCCTATGCAAATGATCCTAATTATAGCATGCCCTCATTAGTGAGACCACTTTCTCCTAGGCCTATTCAAGGACAAGAAGACAACAAGGTGGTTATATGATATACATTTCCTTCATGGAAATCAGTCAAAGAAGGCATAGAAATAGAGGATGAGCTTGAAATCATTGGCAAGCCACAAGAGGATACAAGTGTCTATGATGAAGAGATCATGATAGGCAGCTCACTTCATTCAGAGGAGGAAAAATCAAGTTTGGACCAACATTCTTGGCATGGATTTGACACGAATGAATTAGAGCCTGAAGAGGACAATCCTCAGGCTGAATATGGGGGAGACCTTAAACGAACTACTAAATTTATATTCTACATAGATGAAAAAAATAATTAAAACCAAGTACTAGAGGTTGGTCCACTTTAAAATGAGGTGTTAAATGGAGATAGCCTCAGTATGTTGGAACAAGAGGAAGATAAATTAGACCTTGAGCAAGACAAGTGTGATGTTTTGTACCTTAGTTGGTCAAGTCAAACCTCATTTTCAGTTGAAAAAAAAGATGAAATATTTAGTGAGGTTGATGAAGGACATATCTCATGTGCTCAAATGATCCAATTTGAGAAACATACCAATGAAGAGCTTGAAGAGTTGTGGTAGTGGTTTAATGCCATAACCAAAGAGTTTGAGGAGGCTAAGAGAACTATCCTTCTTCCAAAAAACTATGAACATGATATTCTAAGCTTGATCAGTCATAATTTACATAAGAAAAGGTGGAAGAACATCATATTTTTGAGCCATCAAGTGAACAAAAAGTAGTTGTTCCCAAGAACCTAAATGAAGTCTTTGTGAAAGGCTTCCTTAAGAGTGATAAGAAACATCAATCAAGTCTTGAGCCAATAAGGATTTTTTCTACATTGGAGACATGTTTGTTCCTCTGCATCCATCAGGGAACAAGCCAAAAGAGTCAATAATTAGGCATCTTAGTCCACCTACCATGAGATCACAAAATTAGGGTGCCTCTCATCCTTATCCATTATAAATCAATGATGATAAAAGCTTTCCATTTGATCCAGGAGGAAAGTATTTTTAAATTTTAGTTGTACACATTATATAGTTCTAATTTTCACTAAGTGCTTTGTATACATTTCCCTTTTTTTGTATGTTTTCCTTCCCTAAGTGCTTTGAGCACATTGGTTTTTTTTTCTTGTTGTCCTTGTTGCTTCAAGAGAAAGTTTTCATAAGTGGACAACCTTGTATCAATTTCATATCTATTGGGAAGAGAGCCTTATGACCCCATAGGCCCAATGGATCAAACAAGGCAACTAGTCTGTTGCATAGTAGGAATGCAATCCCAAGAGGTCATCAAAAAAATATTGGAAAAAATTGTCCTAGATACAAAACTTTTGCCTAGATGGATCATGCCACTCTATTAGACCATTCAATAACCTTCTACCCCCATGACTAGTCCCTTTTTGGTCCTAACTTGATGATGTAGTGTAGTATCTTGGAAGGTCTTGGTATGGTGTGAGGAGTTGAGTAGAGTCCTTATGCAGTGGATGATTCAATGGTGGAAAGAGAAGAAACACCTCATGACCCTACCACATGTCACTTGTAATCTTTTGAAACACTTTAAACAAGTTTTAAAGTGAATTTGAAGATTTTGAGGAAAATGTCTAGAAATGGGTCTTGAATTGCAAGTGAAGGATCTCATAGGTTTCCAAGGTGTTTGATAATTCAGGGGTATGAAGGAGGTTTGCACAAAGTCTTAGAGATTTTAATGGGTCAAAAATGAGGTATGGAGAAGCCATTATGCCTAAAATACCCCCAAAAGTGCATTAGATGACTTAAGAGTCCTCAAAATAGAAATTTCAAGTGAAAAAGTAACTTTTTAAGGAAGTCAAATTGGTTTTGACTTCCTACCACCTCTTTATGGCGTGTTTTACCTATTTAGACATGTTTAAGGCCATTTCAAGTCGTTTGGAGTGAAGGTTTTGCATAATTTAGGGGATAAAATATAATATGAAGGCATCCATGGTGTCCCTAATATCCTCTCATAGGCCTCTAAAATTAGATTCAAGCATAATAACTAGCAGAGGTAAGGAAAACCTATTAGCTACAAACTAAGTAGGAAGTAGGTTTTCTTCCATTAATGGAGGTCCAGAAATTTAATAAGTTTTATAGAAGGAATGAAAGGTCATTTACATCATAACAAAGCTTTCCCAAGTATTTTATTTCATAGGCATGTTTTTGGTTCTTCATACTAAGGAAAAACCATTTTGAAAAGTCTTGGATAGCTCTAGGAGAGCCTCAGAGTTTCACTTGATATGGTTAGGAGAGAGAGAGAGTTGGGATAGAATATTTTGGGAAGTGATATGGACCACAATTTCCTTACACTTTATGTTATTTGTGGTTTGGTTGATCTCCCCATCTTTATGAATACTTTTTAATAGTGTAGGGATGTCTAAGTGGCCTACTCATCTAAACATGGTCTAGGTTTTCTTCTGCTACTTCACTTCAAAATTCAATGAGAAAGAATGGTTTTTGAGTAATTATTTTAGGGTTAAATAGGACCTTTTCTAATTTTTTTAATCATCTAATTCTTCCTAGGAAGGTACTTATGATATAAAACCTATTTTCCTTATTATCATTGTTAATGGTCTATTTGATCAGTTTTGGAACAAAACCTAGGTTAGAGGGTAAATAGATACTCCACCTCCTTATGCCATATCAATTTTCTCAACTGATATTTTATCATCAATCTAAGCCTTGATATGTCAAATGAGGACTAGTCTTGTATGGTAAAACACTATCTACAATAGTCTTTGTCATGTCCCAAAGTGAGAGGAGGTAATGAGTAATTTCAAGAGGCTCATTTGAGTGGAATTCATGAACACCAAGTAATGAGGGCATCATTATTCTCAAAATTTCTAATGAATATAGAGAAATCCAATCATATAAAGCTTGCCTTGATCAAGAAACAACTTGCGAAATCCCTTATTAGCATATATTAAGGTTTTAGGTGCCCAAAAAGAGACTAACCATATTAGAATAAAGATGCTGCAACTTATTTGAAGTATTTCATGGTGGAAAAGATTCATTTTTATACTATGATAATGTCTAAGAACTAATTACAAAACCATATTCTATACACATTGTCCATATCTCATCCTCACTGCCTTGTGTATTGTAATTGCACCTACATGTGGCTTAATGTAGACTTGAACATGATCATGGAGTAGTTTGAACATGTTAGAGACCCTTATTTAAAGGTTTTATAATGTTGAGGAGGTCATAAAAATCAATGGTCAAGCCATGGAATGGAAAGAAAACTTGAAGAACCATGTTCATACATGGAGAAGGAATTTTAGGACTTGCTACCTTAAAAGCTCCAAAACAGAGCCTTGTTCACTTCTGGTGCTATTATTTAATGTATTGTCATAAAGTCTAGATAATTTTGAAGGATATTATCTTGTATCATAGGCATAGGAGTGAGGATTTGAAAAAGAGAGTGGGTGTTTGACCCCAAGAGCTGATGTAAAGAATGTCTCTATCCTAGACATTCTTATGCTGCACTTTTTCAATGTTCTTTGTGGTATATTGAATCTCAAATGACCTTATTGTCTAAGGTGGTATAACAAGAGCATACCTTCATGGTAGGTGATCCTTTGAGGTGAGGAAGAAATTTATGGTTATTTTAACATCAAGAAGCTTGGAAGGGAGGATAGGTTCACTAGGATTGTTTTGTGACCTTTCTCAAGGTCATTTCTACCAAAGTCCATACGGTATAGCCTGAGCAAATATCCATATATAGCCATGGTTTGAGAAGGAAGGAAAGGGGATACTCCCTTTAAGGGTTTTGGTTTAATTAAATCTTATTACTAGTGTAGCCATATTGAATACCAATAAAGGAATTGGTTTTCCTTTTGTAAAATCTATATCAATACACCCACTTATAGGCCTATTAAACTCAGAGTTGCACTTACATCACATTTTAGTGTTTGGTATAAGCCAAGTATGCAAAGTGATTAATATAAGAAGTGGACTAACTAGATAGACTTGAGATGTTTATAGGAGTTCATTTAAGGGTATAAGACACTCAAAAGTGAATAATATGGTAGAGGTTACTTGCATTGGACCTAACTTGAGGTGACAATCCAATTTCAGGCTAGTTTGAAGGAAAATTGAGAGGTTGAATTGTCCTAAAGAAGTGATCAAACTTTTCCCTTTAGCATAGAGGGTACTCATAACCCAAGGAAAATAGTAAAGGTACCAAATTTACTAGGAAAATAGGGAAAACATCCTCTATTTTGTCTTAGAGGTCAGGTACTCTTGAAAATATGACATCTTACCAACCTAGTGAGCATTGTAGGTCAGGTTAGAATGCATAGTAAGAGGTCTTATAAACATTAGGGAGTGATGTGTGAAGGTGTGTTTGGAGGTTAATAAATTTTTAATATAACTTAAAAATTATTAAACTACCTAAAGAGACTCCAAACATTCAAGAACTCAACCTAGTGATACCTACAACCATCTTTTAGTTTGGACAGTGAGTTGAGGTTAAAGATGGATTCAACGTGTATAAGGCTGAGAAATGACTAATGGATGGAAATAAAAATGTGAGAGAAATATTATGACATTATCAATACCTTACTAGTATTATCATACCATCATGACAAGGTGAAATAAGACAAGCTTAGTCACGAGGCATAAAAAACTAGGCAACTCAAACTAGCTTTTAGTAGAAAGGGTCTACAGGACAAAGTATGCATCCTCTAATCATGAAACTTAGTAGGATTTGTAATAATGACCAAATATACCTATCTATCACATTTTTAAGGTCATGTGGCAATTTAAAGTTCCCATTGTTTTGACACAGTCCCTTTCATGTCTCATGACAATCACTATTGGTGCAAACATACTTCTTGGAGGTTTAAGATATAGTAGAGGATTTAAAGCTTATGGAAGTGTTTGAAAATAATAAGGAGATTATGTTAATACTATTAAAAAAATTTAAAGAGTGTTTACACTCAAAACTCCATGCAAACATGTAGGCAAGCTAGAACCCCACAGGTAGTCTCAAAGGCATAAAGAACAAAGTTGGATTTTTGATCATTATAAGAGGAGAATACAATTTGAATTAGGTAAGGAACATGTAAACATGGTTTTTTCACCCAATATAATCCTAAAGGTGTCCAAGAACTCCAATATTCATATTTGGCCAATTAGACCTTAAAACTTATTTGAAGGTCTATAACACCAAAAGACATTCTCAGACCTTCCAATGCAATGTGACTTCATGAAGAGGTATTATGAGATGTTATAGGTTTCATGAAGATGATTTAAATAAAATAATATCAACGTTAAGGTCAAATTGGTCCATTGAAGGAATTCAAGTTTTTCAGGCCTAAAACACTCAATTTTAGCCCCTCTTTAGATGCTCATATCTTTCATACCATGAGGAGTTGGGCCAAATGATTTTAGTATGTTTTGAGTACCCATATGTAATTTAAATTTATTTTGGATTTATTTTGGTTAAGGTCTTGATTTTTATGAACAATCGTTAAGAGCGTAAGTATGTCTAGAATGCTTACAAACCCTACAGGCAATTGTCTTTATGTATGTATTTTTTCATACCTTTTGTATGGGAGCCCAATATTTTCATGGATATTTAAGTGGTATATTAAACAAATATACATGTAAATAATTTTTGGTATGGGATTCTACATTTTATGAATAGTCATCTTGAAGGTGAGTTTGTATACGCTGGCAAAGGAGCTTTTTGAATAGTTTTGGGTTTTTAGACTCGTAGGTCTATCAAATGGACTATAATAATTTTTAAAACACATATAATATGTATATTAATCCATAAATCTCGTGAAAAAACTTTTTTTTATAAGAATTTGGCATGTTTGGGTGCCTAAGAGGCCTAAAAAGGCCCCAAAATGCCTATTTTTTTAGGTATTTGAAGAGAAAAATCATCTTAAGCCATGAAAAAGGCCAAAAGTGACCTAAAACATAATTATATGGTACTTTTATACCTTATCAAAGGGTTATAGGGTGCCTTACTAAGTTTAAGAGTCAAAAACCCAAGTTTTTTGATAATTTTTGAAATTTTGTAGGTTTAATAGTGATTTCCACCATCATTGTAGGTCTTGAAGGTTTCCCAAATCTTCATTCTATTCCTCATATTCATGATATAGATGTCAATAAGTATTATATAGGTCTATAAGTGGTTCTTATTGTGCCAAATGGTCTTGGGAGAAAATTTTAGGACAACTAGTTGAAGGCGGCTCACTTGAGACCTCCATCAATGGAGTCTATGAGAGTTACAGGTTTCATGGAGTTTATTTTAGGTTCAAGGAAAAAATAAGAGTTGAAAATATAAGAAAAAAACAAAAATTAAATAACAAGAGATAACCACCATGGTCAGTGTTGACCAAATTTTGACCCTATAGGTCAAAATTGGGCACCCCTATATGAAAACATGGCCTTTAGATCTTTTAGGGGTGAATATCACGTCTTAGTGTGAGATAAAGGTTATTAAACATAATATGAATTATATTAGCTTTGATAAGTTAGTTATATAGGTCCCTTTTACTTTTCTTTGAGTCATTCTAAGAGGTCTGAGCAGGGTTTAAAGAGCATTTTCATAGTGACAGATCTTGCATGTGTAGCAGTTGTAGAGGAAGCTGATCATGTGGGTTTGTTCATCCTAGTTCAAGGTTCCTATGTACTAAATTTGAGGTCATTTACTAAAGAACAAGCAAAGTTGTTCATGTTCAAAGAATTTCTTTGAAAACATTTTTGGACTTAGTCATTCAAGCTCGGCCGTTCACTTTGGGTTTATCTTGGTCTTCAACTTCAGGTCTTCCTATTATGTAGAGTTCTTTTGGAGGAGATGTCCATGCAAATCTCAAAAAAAAAGTACAAGTGTTCATTCTTTCAAAGTTTTTATTTTGGGTTTTTTCTTTAAGTGTTGAGAATTATCTCAGACATTTTGTTCGATACAATTTCTCTGAAGGATATCTTTTAAAGCTAAGGGTTAGATTTTTTTTGGGAAAATTATCCACACAAATTTTTTGAATAGATTGTTTCATACTTTTCATCGAAAACAATTTTCCCAAAAAGGTGCTTCTATAGGAAATGGTCCACTTACATCTTTTCAAAGGGGTCATTTGCAACTTTTCTAAAGGGCACTTCAATCTTTTCAAATGGTCCTTTACAAAGTTTTCAAAGGGTACTTTCCTTTTAGAATGGTATTTTAAAAAAACCCAACGGGACAATTTTCCTTTTAGACTATTTATTTGCAAGATTTCTGAAGGTCCATTTTAGAAAGCCGATGGTACTTTTCAATTTCCCTGAAGGGTATTTTTTTCCTTTTGGGAAGGGTGTTTTCAAGAAAGCCAAAGGGCACTTTGCATGATTCAAAGGGCACTTTCCATAGTTAAAGAGCACTTGGAAAAAGTCTGAAAGAAACTTAAGTCTGAGGAAAATGTTCTGAATGAATAAGGAAGGTGATGACCTGACAAACATCAATTTCAAACTATGGAAACTAGTCATTGGAGTCAAAAAAGGCTTGGTGGGAACTTAAGGGCGAATGTAGTGGTAACAAATGGTAGAATCCTGAGAATCTAGTGCACAAACAAAGTAAGTAAAAAGTGGACATGTTTATGGTTCAAATTATTTCTATCAGTCAACCAAATCAAAGAGCTTCCATGAAATTTTGAAGGATGACTAGAATTTAGGAAAAACATTTTCTAACTATCACAATGAGTTCATGTTCATTGAGCAGTGCTATGTGTCGATTCTCCTATTTTCAGTTCCAAATGTTCATGGATGGTATTTGATGGAGGTAGTTTTCTCTACCAATTTTGAAGGTTTTATGCCACTTTTCACCATTCTCATGACTTGTTTTGGACAAGTAGACCTCTTGACATGGCATGACTCACCTTACTCCTCTTTTACATGCAATTTTAACTGATATTCTTAAGGTGACACATGTCCAAGTGACCTTTGGAGTTTTAATTCCTCTCTCAAAAGATATATATATATATATATATATATATATATATATATATATATATATATATATGCATTTTTTTAGCTCTTTTAGGAGCCTCCACTGGTTATTGGGAAAACTCTAGCCAAATTTTTACTTCAAGAACTCTTGAAGAAATATACAAGTTTTTTTTCCACTCATATGCTATAACATTGAGTAATGACTTGAATCTTGTTAGTCTAGTTTAGTGAAAGATTGTCTTTTATAGCTTGTACTCTTGATGGTCTACCAATTTACAGAAAGGAGATTGTTGCAAGTCTTTGCTAGTATTCTTTTCTAAGTGTAGAGATATCCTAGAAGTGGTCCATGATTATATCCCTCTTTGGAATAATTCATTCCCTTCCTAAGAATCATATACCTTCTTGAATCTACCATATGAATAATTGATGTAGTAATGAATCATGAGTTGTGAGTCTTGTGTGAGAAACACCTTGTTTGTCTTTAAGTAGTGGTTTCAATCAAATGGGAGGACATTATACATTGGTACATTGTCACTAGGTTTATTAGTTGTTTTCCTTAACCCTTTTCATACACAATTGATAGGTTAGAGAGATATTTGAAGGTGCATCGAGGGGAGTTAGCCGCTTATGTAGAGATTCATCTCAATGAAATTGTCACCCACAACAAGAGAGATGTTTCCATTATGCCACTTGGGTGAAGAGAGCTGAGCATCTCCACTAGGGTGCAAATCCAAGTGTCAATAATTAGTTAAGAATCAAATGCCAAGGTTTACTAACCAATTTCCAAGCATCTTCTAGAAGAGCAAGTGGAGGGGATGTAGAAGTCCAAGAGAGAGAAGTTTGGAGGTTGAGAGAGCAAGTGGAGAATTCAATGTTTTCTCCAAGTCTTTGGTGACTTTTTCTTTATGAGTGGATCATGACATCATGATCCTCAAATGTTTTCATCTTCTAATATCTTTCTAAGTTAATGAGAGGGATTGAAGACTATTTGGACTAATAAGGGTTATTTTGTTGAGAAAATATTAGTGCTAATTAATTCAAATATGGTTGAGACTCCATGGAAGGTGGTTGTGTCTTATTTATTGATTTTTGAGTGCTTGCTTCTCCTCTCTCTCTTTTATCTTTTCTCCTATATCTCTCACTTATCCCCCATTTTATAAATATACTCTCATTTGACAAAGCAATACCCTATCAAAATTTGTAAGAACTACCTTTTGAAGCAATAAAGATTATTATTTCACCTATCTCTTAACTTTAACTTGTGTTTAGCAAGCTTGTGTATGATGGATTTGTAAATAAGTGTTCTTCCATGTTCATTGTCCTTATTTCTTGCCTATTTTTATGTGTTTTCAAGCTATTTGTAGGTCTTTTTAGGCGATCTACCAAGAGTAAGTCAACCTTCTCTGGAGGTTCAACCTCATTACATGATACCCACAGTCTAAGATTGCTGCAATATTGTAGCTGGGAGTGAGAGAGATTGAAAAACTCTCCCACAAGGGTGAAATTTTATGCTACAACAAGACCTTTATAACTAATTCATACTAATCTATGTGGTTTTATAAGGATTCAAAGAATTCAAGGTGAAAACTACTTCATGTTGTTTATAGAAGATTCCACAAGAATGACTTGGGTAGCATTATTGAAAGAGAAGTCAAAAGCTCTAGGTAAGTTCAAAACTTTCAAGGATTTGGTTGAAAATGAGATGAATGTAAAGATCAAGTGTCTTAGGTCTGATAAAGGAGGAGAGTTTTGGTCAAATGAGTTTGATGAGGTCAATGGAATAAGAAGATAGTTCTCAACTGCTAGAACACCTCAATAGAATGGGGTGGTTGAAATAAAGAAAAAAATAGCTCAAGAAATGAAAAATGACCATGTTGAATCAGTTAAAGATGTATGATGGCTACTAGAGAGAATTTGTGGGTACTATAGTTTACACTTTGATCAAAGGACAAATTAACATCAATGGTGATAAGACTCCATATGAATTATGGAATGGTAGACCTGCAAGTGTTGAAGACTTTAAAGTATTTGGGAGTAAATTCTATATCAAGAGAGATGAGGAGAACCTAGGCAAGTTTGATTCAAGGTCTAATGAAGGTATATTCTTGGGAAATTAATCAATTAGTGTTACCTACATATGCTACAAAAAGAGATTACAAAATATAGTGGAGAGGATAGATGTGAAGGTTGATGAGACAAAGAAATCATATTCTTAGTTAAAGAATGATGAAGGAGAAATAGAGATTGATGAGGATGATGAAGAAATTGAGAAAAGAAAGGAATAAAAATGTCCTTCTAGGTAGATTCAAAAAGAACATCATGAATCTCAAATCATTGGTAACAAAAGTGTAGGGATACAAATAAGAAGAATGGTGAGCGATGTTAATCAAGAGAATAATGCCTTACTTTCCAAATTTGAATCTAAAAGATATGTAGAAGTAAGTGAAGATGAGTTTTGGATAGATTACATGACTGAGGATTTAAATCAAATTGATAAAAATGAGACTTGGGAGTTAGCACCTAGGCCTAAAGACAAAATTATCATTGGTACAAAATGGGTGTTCAGAAACAAGTTTAATGAGAATGGAGAAGTCACCAAAAATAAGGCTAGATTAGTGTGCAAGGGATATGGTCAAGTATAAGGAATGGACTTTGATGAAACCTTTGCTCTTGTAGTAAGGTTAGAGGCCATTAGGATGTTTATTTCCTATGAAAGTTTTAAAGGCTTCAAGATATACTAGATGGATGTCAAGTTAGCTTTCCTAAATGGGAACTTGAAATAAGTGTTTATTGAGCAACCTGAGGGTTTCCTATTGACTGATAATAAGGACTATGTCTTTAGGTTGAAGAAGGTCCTCTATGGTCTAGAACAAGCCCCTAGAGTTTGGTATGCTAGACTAACCAAGGTTCCAAGAGAGTAATTGCATATAGTAACCTATTTATCTACACTGAAAATGACCATCAGTTGATAGTGTTGGTCTATGTGGATCATATCATCTTTGGTGGAACTAATGAGAACATGACCAAGGACTTTGTAAAGGTGATGAAGTTATAATTTGAAATGTCTATGCTTGGAGAACTATCTTTATTTCTTAGACTTCAAATCAGTCAATTTGAAAAAGTTATGTTCATTTCACAGGCCAAGTGTATAAAAAAGATGTTAAAGAAGTTTGAAATAGAATATTACAAGATCATCAGTACACCTATGGTTACATGATGTAAGATAAACAAGGAGGATGAATATTCAAGAGTCAATCAGATAAAATATAGATCAATGATTGGGAGTTTGTTGTATACTACTACCTCTAGACCTAACATCCTACAAGCAGTAGGTCTTGCAGAAAGATTTCAAGTAGATACTAAGGAGATTCATCTAAAATAAATCAAGAGGATACTTAGGTATCTCAAGGGAACTATGGAGTATGGATTATGGTACCCAAGGAGCAAGAAGTTTGATCTAGTAACTTATACAAATGTAGATTATGTTAGAAGTCTAGAAGATAGAAAGAGCACTAGTGGAAGAGCCTTCTTCTTAGGTAAGTGCCTAGTTTCATTAATAATCAAGAAGAAACCATTAGTGGATTTATCTAATTGTGAGGCTGAGTACATTGAAACAACTTCATGTTGTACTCAAGTGTTGTGGATGAGACAAACCTTAAGAGACTACAAAGTGGAGTTTGATGGTGTTAGTCCTATTTTTTGTGATATTACTAGTGTCACAAGTGTTTTAAAGAATCATGTCATGCAAATAAGGACAAATAACATTCCTATCAAGTATAATTTCTTAAGATAATAGCTAAGTGAACAAATTATTAAGCTTGAATTTATGTCTACCAAGGATCAAATTGTAGATATCTTGACTAAGCCTCTTCTAAAGGATAATTTTGAACATCTAAGATAGGTATTAGGTGTGATTCCTATTCCTAGTAGTTAATAATAAATTAAAGTGATTAGGGGGAGATCATAAGAAGGTATTTTAGCTCCAAGAGTAGGAAATAAGTTCACAAACTGTTAGGTTAAAGGGTAAGTCATATCAGTTTGTCAAGAAGAAGATGTCTGGGGTATGCAATGATATAGGGGAGCTTGTTGATATGATATTTCATTCATGTTTATTTAGTTTTATTATGGGTATTTCTTTGTCATTAATTTCAAAGGGGTATATTGATATGTATGGGAGAGATGTATCCCAATAAGAGAAGCCTCTTTGAATGATTGCCATCAATGAGTGGTTTCCATCAATGACAAATGGGGAGATTATTGAGAATGTGTTATAAGGTATGCATGGAGTTATCATTAATGTCATGAAAGTGACATTGATGTAATTTTGAGTTGTCATTATTATTCTTGAGTTTGAGTTCATGAGTAATGTACTTGAGACACCTCGTGATAAGACAAGCTTGGTAGTATATTGAGGTAAAAAGTTTGAGGTTTGTGAGAAGAATATTGTCAATTTGTGAGAAATTTATGAGAGTGTATGACATGAAAATGAGGTGTTGAGAATAATACAAGAGTTTTTAAGGTGTTTTCATGCTCTAAGTGTGAATGTATGTTTAAGGCTTAATGCACAAAGAGACCTAATATGGCCTAATGAGGGGTTAAGTTTACTTCCCAAGGTGCCTAAGATCATAAGATAATTATAAAAGGTGTGATAGGTTATATCAAGTGTGTTTACCAAGTTTTAGGTCATATAATAAAGGATAAAACATGAAATTTAGTTTTGAGGTTTTATGTGTGCACATAATGAGGTATAACAAACCCGAGAACAATTTTATTATGCTCGTTGGTACATGAAAAATTTGCATGAGATCCTTATAAGTTCATGGAAGTTTGGGAAAGTTACTAACTCAATTTTTTTGGCATTGGTTTTATATTTGAGGGGAAATCCTTTATGAATGATTGCTAAGAATGCAAGGCAATCTAAACCCTCCTAAAACCCTCATAATGACTTGATATGGAAGATATTGTTGGAAATGGATCATAATGGTTTTTTTGACCTATTTTAATGATTGGATCATGTAGAGGACTCTTCCATGTTTCTCCAAGTGGTATTGGTTTGTTAGAAGAGTGAGTGGAATCTATAAAAAAACCCTTATTTCTCAAAATTTTGATGTAGCAGGTAGGGCTGACCAGGTCAAAGCATGAAAGTTGTTGGAGGTTGAATATTGAGACATATATATTATTAACATGATGGTTTTTGATTATTTTGAAAACCTTAAATATGCTAAACTAATCATGGAAGTTGGACTATCGTTAAAAAGGCCTAATGAGGAATATAGTGAGAAAACTAGGTAGAAGTGAGAATGAGATTAGGGATGGGTGGTAGTGGATTAAGGATGGATCCAAATGAATGGGGTAATTTTTAAATACCTATATAAAATTTTCACCTTGAATATAATATTTTAATATGCTCATAGACAAGCAAAGATTTGTTCTCAATGTGACCTGTCTAACATAGTGAGGTCTGTGTAGAGTGAAGAAATGAGATTGGTCTATTAGACCAATATTGACATTGAACCATGAAATATTTATTTTAATGTGTTATAAAGATTATTAAGGATAATATAAATCCATGATAAGTTGATAAAAGTGTCCACATAGGTTTTCTAATTCTTGGTTTCCATGATTGTGTTTTTGGAGCTACAAGCAGTTCTCTGTGTATGAGTGAGATTGATGTTACTGAGTTAGTGTGTCTAAAATTGAAGAATCCAATACACATGAATTTTTTATATAGGTATCATAGGTTAATTTTAATACATTTATATTCATGATAAATTCTTATGAAGGTGTGAGAAGTCAAAGGTTCTTGATTGGATTCTTGAAGCCTGTTTGTAGTTCTGAGTGAGCATATGCAAATGGTTTGTTTAAGGACTTTTGAATTGTTTGATTAAATATAAGGGAATTGGTGATGAACCCTAGGTCATGGATTTTATATAAATATGATTATTTGATATGGTTATATGTAAAATTTGAGTGTATTATTGAGATATTCAAAGTAGACTTTCTAGCAGTGAGAAGGCCTAATTACGAGTGGACTTAATGGTATGGTTCAAGGAGTGAAATGAATTAAATGGTGTTGAAGAGATAATGTGAGCTTGGAAGGGGTATAATTTAATCATGTGTGAATTTTTTAATTTGTTTTAGAATGATCAAATTATTCCAAGGTGGTCAAGGTGAAACGTGTGCCTTGAGAAGGCCTAATTGCATTAGGTCTCTATTAGGCCTAATGGTGGTTTTGGTCCATATGGGTAGTGACAAACCTATGTAATGGTTGTTTCATTTTTTAAATGTGTTTTTTGATATATTAAAATGGTGATAAAATTATGGATATATCTTTTTCCAACATAGGTGGGTGAGAGCAAGAGTCAGGTATAAAACAAAGGTCTTATAGGCCTAATTTGACTAGTTATAATATTTGATAAAATGAATGAATGATATAGATATTAAGAAAATAGGTAGAGGGATTGAAGACCATAAAATAGGTGTGGTGAATATTTCAATAATTTATAAAAATTATTCTATAGATAATGATCAAGGTCATTTGACCTAGTTTTGCCAAAAGGTGGGATAATTGAGCAAAGAGGCCTAATGGGCTGTTTGAGAGAGATTGAAGAGTGAGAAGCGAAAAAGAAGGTGGTAATAATTATTTGAGTGAGAAATAGGTGTCAAAATGTGATCAAAGGTTATAGTTTGTTTAGTTTTTTTTGAGTTACCTAGAGGGTTGGTGCCTCCTTACAAGTTGGTACTTGCTAAATGACTAGTTGAGTTGGTGTTTGATTAGTGATGGGTTGGTGCTCCTTTTGGGGTTGATGCGTCACTAAATTTTGATTAATTACTTATAGTAATATAGTCTAAGATATGTTTTATTGGGGTTTTCCTCCCATGAGGGTTTCCCACATAGATCTTATGTTCATATGTTATGTTCTTACTTCATGCTCATATGAATGGTTGATTATGCATTGTTATATCTCTAGATTAGTTTGAATGATTAATGAATGATATATGGAATTGAAATAAAAGTTTGTATACTAATTCACCCCCCTATTATTGGTTGTAATTCAAATATATAGGTCATAATTTGAGGAGTTATGTTGGTTATAGAAGGGAATGCCATATTTTTGGGAAGGGGTTGGTAAGGTAAGTCATGAGATGTTACAGTGAGGAGGAAGCACTATTTGATGGGTAGTTTTATTTGTGTGATAGGAAGATAAAATACTAGAGTGATGATGTTGGTAATAATTACATTGAGATGAATACAAAGATGGAGATGTGGACAATGGTTAAAGAACAAATACTTGTTATGGAGTTTGAGGAGAAAAAGTGGGGGTAACAAGGGTATTGATGATTGATTGAATCAATTGACAACTGCTTGAAAGGAAATAGTAGGATTACAATGCCAGGTGTCATGCTTGAAAAATAAAATTATTTAGAGGGATATACAAATGGATAATATATTGGCCTAGGTAATGACATTATTAGATCAGGTGAATTGATGGGAGACATAGATTGGGGATTTACAAGAATAGGCGGAGTGATTGTAGGCCAGTCATATGTAGCTGCAATCACAGTTAGAGTAGAGAGAGGTAGAGGCATGGGTGGATAGGATGGAGAGAAATGTGGATTAAATACTATTAGATGAACTAAGATTAGAGGAAGTGATGGCCCAGGTGCCAAGGATGGTTCAAGAGACATAATATTTGAGAGTTTTATATGAGCAGATGGTGCCAGTAAAACAAAGGGAACCATCCTACATGGTAATTAGTCAATCTAAGAGGTCATCAGGTTACATATCATTTAGTCAATCAGTTCATCTATCACTAAAGCCACCACTAGAGGGTGAGATGTGATTTAGGATTTGCTTTGGATTTGAGCATATAAATGATTGATAATATCAATATATATGTAACTTGGGTTGTTAGTGTCATATGGTGATGTAATAAGATGATAGATGTATATAATTATAATATGGAATAAATGATGTGATGGATAAAAATGATGAGTATAATTATGTTGTAAAAAATTATATATATATATATATATATATATGATGACAATGTTTTATGTAAATGTGTTATAGGTGATGTATGGTTATGTGATTCTTTGAAATAATATGTATGTTTAGCATCATATGATGTAGTAAATTATGTGATTTAAGTGATAATATGGATTGTGTAATGATTATGATGTGATAATGTGATATAATATAATGTGATATTCAATAACTAGTAGTATAATTATTGAGATGGTTACTATGAGCATTATGTGTATGTGGGGTCATGATTTATAGGGATAAGTATTTTAAAGTAGTAAAAATATGATATGAAAACACTTAGTGGGTGGTAACACTATAGTAATATATCAATGATCTCTCTTGGATTTGTCCAGTTGACAGGCCCAATCAGGGACTATCATAAATTACAAGTTGTGGGTGTTATATATAACATTCATGGATGTGATGATATTACACAATGAAATATTTTTTAGTCATCCTTGTAATTTGTGAAGTAAAGGTAGTATGACACTTGAAGAATGTAATAGGATATATCAATACCACCACTTGACCTGATCTACAAGGTGAATGTGTAGGTTTTTCACACTTTCCATCAAGTGATGGATCTCTTAAAGGCAATATTATGATAACACCTGTAAGAGCTAAGGCCCCAATTGTAATGTAGGATGTGCACATTTTACTTCACAAGGTGTTGAGCATGAAAATGTATCCAAGGCCCTACAAGACCTAGAGGTATCCCTTTGTTTTGTAGGAGAGACTTGTAGAGATGTCGAGATATTACAAATATACATGAAGGCAATAGGGCAATGAGACTAGTGGAACTATGGAGGTGGTTCAAGAATTGCCACAATTTGACATGTGTTGTTACTGCAAATAGATTGGCCATTTAAGCCAATATTATCTTTAGAGGAAGCTAGTATATGTTGTATCTATAGAAATAGATAGGGTAGATAGATTTTAGATATGTCAAGATTGATCGGGGTACCTCTCAGGCCATGAATTAAGGATGTAGGAGCTTAATTTTATTGTGTACTAGTTGCTTGTATAAAAACTATATAGTTGTTATTTTTGTATTAATTTCATATATTATTTAGATAATATTATGGATATATAAATGTGTAGGTTCTAATGGGTTAACTTAAATAATGAAAGTGTGGATGATAATTTGTCATAGGTTTTAGATGACTCAAATTGATGTCTGATGGATACATGATCAGGTTATGTACGATCCTCCTATACACAAGATAATGGTAGGTGGTTATTAGTAGTGGGATTAGGGGATAAGGTGGAATAGAAAAAATTTGATAGTTTTGAGCCATGTAGGTTTGTGCAATCTATTTTAATATAGTATGAGGTAAGTAGTACTCAAATATACTGTAATCAAGCTGTCATTTTACCAAAGTACATGAAGGACAAAATCCATATCAAAAGGACATCTTGCACGAGGCACCATTGATATAAACTTAACCAAAGTAACATCTCAATGTGATGTCACCATTTACAATTTTCCATATACTTGACATCACATCGTAATGTTAATTTGATTAAGTTTATACCAATGGTACCTCATAAAAATGTCTTTTTGATACAAATTTTGTCCTTCATGCATTTTGGTAAAATGACACCCTGATTACAACATATCTAAATACTACTTGCCTTGTACTATATTAAAATGAATTGCATAAAACTACATGGCTCAATACTATCACAACATTTTTCCATTCCACCTTATCCCCTAATCCCACTACTAAAAATGATCTACCCTAACCCCTTGTGCAGTAGGATCTAAACTAACCTTATCATGTATCCATCCAACATCAACATAGGTCATCCACAACCATTGACACATATCATCCACACTTTCATTATTCACATTAACCCATTAAAACCTACACATTTATATACCCATAATATTATCCAAATAATATATGAAATTACTACAAAAACAATAACTATATAGTTGATATACAAGCAATTAATACATATTCAACTCGAGCCACTACATCCTTAAATTAATGACTTGGGAGGTACCCTGATTGATTTTGACATACATGCAAGCTAGCCACACTACCTATTTTTTATAGAGCCAACATCTGTCAGCTTCTTATGATGGAAATATTACCCAGTATGATGATTTTTTTGTAGTAATAACACACGTCGAACAGTGGTGATTCCTAAAACACCTTTCTAGCTTCACTAGTTACATCATCTTGCTACCCTCGTATAGGGTCTGTAAGATATCGACATCCTTGAATATCTCCCCTAAAAAATAAAAGGATAACTCTAGGTCTCATAGGGTCTTGGACACATCTTCTCATTTAAAACCTTGTGTAACAACATCTGTGCAACCTACATTATGATTGGGACCTTGGCTTCTCTATCTATTATTGCCATAATATCACCTCCAAGAGATCCATCACTCAATGTAGAGTATGGAAAACACGTATGTTTACCTCATAGATATAGTTAGGTGGTGGTATTGGACTATATTATGCTATTATTTGAGTTTTAGAATATCTACACTTCACCAATTATATGGATAGCTACAGAAGATCTCATTGCATAACATCATCACATCCCCAAGCATTATATAACACCTATACCTTGTAATTTATGGTAGTGCCTGATTGGACCTACCAACTGGACATGTCTAAAAAAGATCATTAATCCTTTACTACAACTTCACCACCCACTAAGTGTCATCATATCATCTTTTGACTGATTTAAAATACTTATCATCATAAATATTGACCCCACATACACACAATACTCATGGTAACCATCTCAATATTTATCCTACTAGTTATTGCATATCATATTATATTATATCATATTATCACATCATAATCATTACAAAATCTATTATTATCACTTAAATCACATATATTACCACATCATACAATGCTAAGCATACACATGATTTCAAATAATCACATAACCATACATCACCTATAAACATTTACACAAAATATTGTCATCATCTATATATATATAATATCATTTTGTATAATAAAATTGCACTCATCATCTTTGTCCATCACATCATTTATTCCATATTATGATTACATACATCTATCTTTCTATTACATCACCATATGACACTACTAATCTAAGTCACATATATCTTGGTATTATTAATGCTTTATGCATCCAGATCTAAACCAAATCTTGAATCACATCTCAACCTATGATGGGGGTGGCATCGATGATGAATGAATAGATTGACTAGATGACATGAAACTTGATGACTTCTTAGATTGACTAATTTCTTTGTATAATGGAGCCCTTTGTCCTACTGACACTACCTACTCATATAACTCTCTAAAACATTATGTCTCTCAAACTATCCATACCATCTAGCCCATCACGTCTCCTAATCCTAGTGTGTCCAATAATATCTAATCCACATTTCTCTCCATCACAAACAATTGTGCCTTTATATCTCTCTATTTCAACTATGACTGTAATTGTATATGGTTGACTCAGCCATTCCACCTATTTTTACAAAGCCTTAATTTGTACCTCCTTTTAGTTCACTTGATCTAACAATATTGTTACCCAAGCCAATACATCAGCCATCTATATATCCCTTTGAATAATTGACACTACAAGTATCACACCTAACATTATAATCCTACTATATTCATTTGAGTAGTTTCCAATCAGCTCAAACAATCATCAATGCTCTTATTATCCTTGTTTCTCCTCCTCAGCCTTCACAACAAGTACTTATTCCTTTACCATTGTCCATATCTTCATCTTTATATCCATATTGATGCACTTCTTATCGACATTGTCACCTCTGATGTTTGATCTTCCTATCACACAAATATAATTACCTATCAGATAGTGCTTCCTTCACATTGTAACATCTCATGACTTACCTACCCTCCTAACCCTTTTCCAAAAATTTGTTATTTCCCTTCGCAACCAAAATAACTCCCCAACCTCTAACTTATCTCCCCACAAGCCCTATTCCCTCAATGTGATTTCCCCTACCATAGCCTCTTACAATGCAGTGTCCACCCCTTACCCTATGGCCCTTCACACAAAATCCTCTTCTCACCTATGCCACTCTTATCCTCCTTCACTATCCCCATGGCTTTTTTCCACTCCCCAACCTCGTGGCTTTCCCATTTATACCATACAATTTTACCCAATGTGGTATCTTACCAAAAATCCTATCTCCTTCACAACTCATGACTCTCAAACCCCAGATACAAATATAAATGTAAAATAATTCTCACATTAAATCTATACCTAGTTTTTGTGCTCGCCTTGATGTCGATTCACATGTTTGTCGTCCTCACCATTCTACATATAATTTTTTTATCATTCACTTAACCCACAACCCTAAATCTCACCACACTACACTTATTCTATCTTTAATTCTTTCTCCTCACACCTCAAGTCTATTTTATGCATTTTTTTAATCTTCTCATTAACTTCCCACTTTATCGTTCTTTCTTCACTACAAAAATTTCATTAGATTTATCATCTCTCCATTGCTCTAGCTAACTTTGTAACATATTATGATCTTTGCTTGCTTCTACTGATGTTTTTTTTGTTTCACCTTATAGAACATTGGTACTAGGGTATAGGGACAATAGATACATACACCATCCATTTTTGCCGCGACATAACAACACCCTCTCACCATATGTATCACCTATAAAACTTGACTTTTAGCGATGATGACTTTCTACCAAAAAGCCTCTATAAATTTTGATAGACATCTCCCTCTTAAAACTTGGCTCGTACAATAATTTATACCACTCTGATTCTACTTCATTTTTCCATCTCATACTGGAAACCTACAAAAATTTTCACCTCATCAAATAAAAACATGTCCTTTGCATCCACTCCATTTTTTCTTTGGTGCCTTCATCTTATTTTTTATTACCTTTTATTACCTATAACTATTAATCCCAATGCATATGGGATTATTTCACTTACATAATTATATTGACCTTTGGCATTCTCATCCTCTATAGGCAATTTGACCACATGGGATATTTAAAATTTGCTTGACCATTATCATGCCATCATCAAGTCTCCCACATTCATCGGTCCACCTCATAGTCTACCCAATCTAAGCCATCAGTAAAATATTTGAGTTATAATATCAATCATTCATCATCCACCAAAGACACACAACTCTCCCACAGATGCATCCTTACTTGGAATATGTCAAAAAATTTCAACTCTCCTTGTCACTTTTTTACTATGATTGGTTCCCATTTGGGGGATGTTGATCACTATGACATCATCATCTCTCACTCACTAGTATAAATCTTAGTTAGGTACATCATTAATATCAATTATGTCATAGTTTATCCACATTGCAATTCATACATCATTATTATTTAGATTCAATCTGCCAATTGTATCCATTCATTATCAAGTCTCTTATCCATCTCATCATTCTTATTATTATGGGAGAACTACATCAGCCTAAGGTCTTTTTAGACTATGTAGGTGGTGCTTGGTCACCCATGGTGCCCAATAATAGTTCATATTTCTATCATTTAATCTCTTCTTGACATGCTTTAAGATACACCTGTCATTTTATTTTGGGCTCATAGCTCTCTCTAGCATGCGTGCTTGCCTCAATATGTTGAATGATTTTGGTCTCATTTATCCTATTATTGTTTTGTCTTAGATTAAAGATCTCCCTTGTATGCATCCTTGTTTGGGAGATGTCAAAATTTTGTCACCAAATAATCTTCATTAGGTCTAAAAATATCCCTAGCATGTGTCATTGTCTAGAATACACAAAGCTTATTGCCTTTCATAATCTCATTACAGTTGGTTCCCATTTGGGACATGTTGACAATTGTGACACTATCATTTTTGGTTCTTGTGCCTATATATTTGTCTATGGGGCATTGTCACTTTATAAGTCATTGCTCTTATGTATTTCACATTCAATTCCACATCTCTTAATTATTCACATATTTTGACTTTCTTTTGTTCTTTCGAGCGGACATCTATGTCATCCCTTCCCACACGTCCCCTCGAGGGGGAATCAAGTGTCTACTAATCTTACTAACATCCATGATTATATTTCTTCTTTGAAAGACTATTACTTATTCCAGTCATAATTCCCTTTCAAAGAGGGACAAAATGTATGCACTTAAATTCACTCACCTCCCTGAGATCAATAATTTCACTTCTTATCTAATATCTCCCTTCATTATTCACTTATTAATATACTCCCTTACACCTTTCAAATTAATTAATTCATTAATTAATCTCCCTTCTACATAATTTCCCCATTTGTCTAATATTATAATTTTCTAATAATTAAATTTCCTAATACCCATTCCACTTTTTAATGTCTAAAATTATCTTAAATTAAGTTTAAAAATATAAGGAAAGCCTAGATATTTCTAATTTCTATAAATTTTCTTCCCTCTAGATATTTTCATTGAATGGAGACAATTTTTAACTATCACATTCAAAAT
This sequence comes from Torreya grandis, assembly GCA_037957365.1. Classification (NCBI taxonomy): domain Eukaryota; kingdom Viridiplantae; phylum Streptophyta; class Pinopsida; order Cupressales; family Taxaceae; genus Torreya; species Torreya grandis. Next base: position 2,922,967 of record JARHVA010001530.1, on the reverse strand, counting down.
TTTAAGGAAATTAAATCAAACTATTATCATTCCTTCTCCTCTAGGTATAAATCCATGATCACCCTCAAGCATTGGAGCAAGCAGAAATTAAACAAATTTATGTTGTTCGAATCATTCCATCCCTCTTATAAGAAGCCAAGAAATTTTTAGCTACCCAAGCATCCATTGTTTCCATAGTCTTGAATCCATACTTGAGAAATCCAACAGCCATTGAGACATTATCTTGGAGCATCATCATATTTTGGAAATAAGATCAAAAGGAAGCAAAATGATGGTAAGATTATTTTAATTCCATGACTGATTGCTCTTGAATTTCTTTCTCATTTGATGTATTGTAAATTTTGAGTAAATTAAGCTAAATTGTGCATGCTTGAATTTAGTGCTCAAATTTTGCATTCATATATTTAGCAATCCATCATAACATCCTTAATCAAATCCTTCATAAAACCAAGGTACCTACAAAACATTGATGCTAGTTAGTTACAAGCATTGGTTGGCTACCTATCACACACCCAATGAATCAATTTTAACCCCCATGACCTTCCACCCATTGGCCCTAATCATAATTATCCTATATACATAAAAACTTCTATTTCTAATCATCAATTTCTTAGGGTACTTATAGATGGAGGTTCAACTATCAATCTGTGCAATATAAATTTGATCAAAACTTTGAAGTACTTGGATGAATTAGAGGGTTATTTGTCAATTTTTGAAATATAAATTTGATCAAAACTTTGGAGTACTCAAAATGTATATGATGATAATGAAAGATAGTCAGTAGGCACTATCTATCTTTCAATAGTAGTGGGACCCGTTACTCACCAAACTCTAATCCATGTTGTCAACTTTGATCTTCCTTATAATACCCTTCAATGACCCATTGATCCATGAGATGTAAGTAATTCCATCCACTCTCCACCAGTGCCTCAAATTTACTCATTCTAGGATGGAAGTAACAATATATGGGTATCTATAATCTTTTCATAATTTTTAGTTAGAAGGTGAGGTCTATAATGTGTATTATCCCACCACAAAAACAAAACCATATGATCCTAACTCAGATAAATATATTCATCCTGATGCATTATTATCCACTCCATCGAATCCCCCCAACTCTACTCACTTCAAAATTATTTCAAAAGGTTGTGGGGAATATGTATACTAGACATTCAATGTTATTAATTTTCCCCTATCACCTTGAAGCTATGGGTCCTCTATGATGTGATAGGTATGACCAATTGCCTATAAATATGGGTCTACATCATTTGAGAAATCATAATTGTTATTAAATGAACCAATAGAAAACTCAAATGACTATTGGTTATCTGCAGATGGCTTTGTTAACTTTCATGTTTCCAAAATCCAACATACCCCATAGCTTATCAAAATTTCAAGAATATAGATTACAAAGGTAGGGGTTTAGGCCTACACAAATAAGGGATTCTAGAACCCATTCTAACACTGAAACATAGAGGAAGTGCAGGCTTAGGATACAAACCACTCAGTGAGGATATCTATGATGTTATCTTGGATACTTCTTCAGTTTTTGAAGAACCTCTAACTAATACAAACATCAAAATAGGTTTTGTGTATAATGCCTATGAGGATCTTGATGCTACAAACATTTTAGTAAAATATCTATTTGCACCATTGACCTCAAGATCTAATACCCTTCTCTCATCGATTGGGATTGACATATTGCACTTACACTCAATTTTCTTCAAAATGACGAGGCCATAGTTGAATACATGGGAGTTCGAGATCACATGCCATCATGAGATCACAAGAAAGGGTTCAAGATCAAGATAGAGGGTTCTACTTATTTTGGAAATCACGTCTAGTCATTAAACTTCAATTGAGAAAATCTCTAAAAGGCTCATCTTTTGAACCATAAGAAAAACTTGGAGATTTTCTTCATCCTGAGGAACAACAAGCATAAAAGGAGATATTTTAGGAAATTCAAGGTACTCTCCAATCACCTGAAGGTTATCACTTTCCTTTTCCACCAGCATATTCTCCAGATACATTCTCCTCCTAATAGAAGAGGCCATTGAAGTCAATATTTGAACTGAGGAGAATCCCAAGATTATTAAATTGTGGGCAAGTCTTATGATGGAAGAAAGAGAGGTTATCATTACTCTTCTTAAGGAATTTATAGATATTCTCCCCTAGTGATATGCTAACATTCTAATTATTGATCTATCTTTGGTAGTGTATCACCTTGTTGTTCATCTTAATGTTAAATTTGTGAAGAATAAAATTCATAAAATGCACTCTAAAGTGGACTTACTAGTCAAAGAAAAACTTCAAAGGTTTCTAGAAGTTAGATTCATCCATATAATTGATTACTTTGATTGGATTTCCAATATTATCTTTATTAGAAAACTAAAAGGAGTTTGCATTTGCATATACTTTCGGGATATTAACAAAGCCTATCCAATAGATGAATTTCCCCTTCCAAACATAGACATGATCATGGATTCCACAACTGGATATGAAATGCTTTCCCTCATAGATGGATTCTCTGGTTAAAACCAAATCAAAGTTGTGCTAAAATATCAACACAAACCAATATTTATTACTCCATAGGGTACCTTTTATTATTAAGTCATGCCATTTAGATTGAAAAAGACAAGTGCTACTTACCAAAGAGCCATGATTGTTATTTTCAATGATATGATGCATGACATAGTAAAAGACCATTGATTATATTTTGGGAAAGTAAAAAATAAGAGATGAACATCCAATAGTCCTATGAAAAAATATTTGAAAGGATGAGGGACTATAAAGTTAGAATAAATCCTAAGCAGAGTGTATTTGGAGTAACATCTGGGAAACTTTTGGGGTTTATTGTTTCTCATCATGGCATTGAAGTTGACCCATAAAAGTTAAAATATATTACTAAGATGCCTTGAACTAAAAACCTCAAATGACTACACAGCTTCCAAGGAACATTACAAGCCATACGTAGATTTATTTTCCAACTAATAGATAAATGTCACTCTTTTACCCATCTTCTAAAGAAAGGATCCTAGTTTAATTTGAGCTCAGAATCTCATAACACATTTGATGATCTTAAAAAATATTTTTTGAAATCTCATGTGCTTACATAGTTAGTACTAGGTAAGCCTTTACTCTTATACATTTCTACTACTTCACATGTTTTAGGAGCTCACTTGGCACAACATAATGAAAATAGTAAAAAAAGAGCCTTATATTATCTTAGCAAGACCTTTGTTTCTTATGTGTTTAATTACACTCTGATTGAAAAGGCCTACCTAGTAGCTATCTTCACTTTTGATAAGCTTAGGCACTTATTGCTTAATAATAAAGTTAAGTTCATTATTAAAATTGATCCGTTCAAATACTTGCTATCTAAATCAGCTCTTACCAAATGAATGGCCAAGTAGATTATTTTCTTGAATGAATTTGATATTTAATACATGAATAATAAGGCTATTATAAGACAATTATTAGCCAATCATTTAGTTGAAGCTCCTTTGTCTAACTCAACACCATTAATAATAACATTTGTTGATAAATCAATCATGACAACTATGGAATCTCCATCTTGGAAAGTTGTACTTTGATGGCTCCTTCACTACTCATGGGTCTAAAATGAACATCCTCCTTATCACCCCATGGATCCTTCACCACTCATGGATCTAGATTTTGCATCCTCTTCATTGCCTCTCAAAGAGACCTTATCCATAAAGCCTTAAAAATTGCCTTTCCATGTAAAAATAATATTGTAGAATATTAAACATTAATCGTAGGTCTTTAATTAATTAGTCAATGGAATATCTAGGTACTTCAAGTTTTTGAGGATTCACAACTCATAATCAAACAAGTTAATAATGAATTACAGATAAATGATGATAAATTATTTCCCTATAAGCAGATGGTTGATACTTTGAAACTAAAATTCTAGTCAATATCCTTTGAGCAAATATTTAGGGGAAGTAATAAATTGGTGGATGCAATGGATACTATTGGATTACTATTGAAAATGACTCTGAACATGCATCAAAACCATTTCTTGGTGGAACAATTAGTATGACCAACTCATCAAACTCCCATATCAGAATGGGTATGTGACATTGAAGATCTCAATCTTCTTTGGTATCAAAACATCTACACCTATTTCCAATTTAACATCCTCTCACCTAATCTTAATTACCACCATCGTAAGGTATTCAACCAAATTTTTTTTTTCTACACTATCCTTAGCATCATGTTTTATCGATGAGACTATGATGGAATTTTGTTAAGATACCCAAATTTAGAGGAAGCTCTTTCAACATTCAAGGATGTTCATGATGGCATTTGTGGGAGCTATGCTAGTGGAATGGTATTGGCTAAGAAACTCCTCCAGATTGGGTATTACTGACCTATCATGGACCATGATGCCTATCAATATGTATGAAAATGTGTCGCCTGTCAAAAATATGGAGATCTCATACATGCTTCATCTCAAGAATTGTAGTGCATAGTTAGTCCATGTCCTTTCTCTACTTGGGGACTCGATTGCAATATTAAGATTAATCCCTCATCCTTTGATAATTATAAATTCATTGTTACTACCATTGAGTACTTTACCAAGTGGGTGGAAGCCATGCCATTCACTTACATTACTGATAAACAAATTTCTAAATTCATTCTTTATTATATAATTTGTCGCTATGGAGTTTCCACCTTAATTATATCTAAAAATGGTACATCTTTCAAAAACTAAGATGTCAAGGCTTTATGCCATAAATACCATATCTATCACAAGTCTAACACCATATTACCCATAGGGTAAAGGTCAAGCTGAGGTGAAAAATAAAATTCTCCTTAATATCATCAAGAAAATTATCAATGAGGTTGGAGGTAATTAGCATATTCAACTTTATTCTAACTTATGGTGTTATCGTACCAATGTTCATACTCCTATGGGTGCCTTCCCATACTCCCTTATATTCAAAATTGAGACTATTTTGCCAATCAAGGTCAAAATCCCCTCAACTTTTGATAAACATCATGTAAAGGCATGCAATTTGAAACACATGATTTAGGCACAAAACTGAATAGATCCATGTGACCACTTTATTTTAACACCTTCACATGTGCGAATGCTAACGTCATCAATCTTCTTACTCATCAAAATCTGCCAAGATGACTATGATAACCTAAACTTTGAAAAAACTACTCAAATGGATTCTTTTCACTTTCATAAGTACACCAAACACTTCTTACACCCCATAGGACCCCTCAACATGGTCAACACATCATCAACATTCATCATCTTGCTTAACCAAGCAAGCACTACAAGAGCCATGCATGATCACTAAGGCACACTTTGTCATTGACCTAGTAGCTTACTTGACACCTCATGGACACTCTTGGCCACCTTGGAGACATCATTGACAACACCTCAATAGATAAATATTAAGATTTAAAAAATTAAAATAAATGCAAATGACCATAATGATCTTTTTTTTAAACGTGAACTATGTTAGAAACCCATTCAAAATAGTCCACTAATTTGATAAATTTAGCATCAAGTAATTTGATGATCTCTTTATGACATAAAGTGGAAACCTTGGGTGGAATTTTCCTTTATTTTTAATGCACATGTTTGGCATTAGGATAAGTAATGATGTTATGTACCACAATGCTAAGGTTAATACCAGGCATGTCCTCATAGGTACAAGTGAATATCTCATGATATTTATCAAATAATAAGCTAAATTTATCATACTCAGTAGGTGAGAGTTCATGAGAAACTGTGATTGGTTGAGGGTAGGATGGAGTAACATATTCAATGCTAGTGGTTTCTTTGATAAGCATAGCATTGCCATATTGAAAATGGTATGGTGCATTAGGTAAATCAAAAATTTCATTAGTTTTGGGATCAATGCTAGTAATGAAGCTGTTGAAACAAGGGGTTTTTATTTTGAAATTCCCAAGTTTGTGATATTGCTGAGGAAGTTAAGGCTCTCAGGCATGAAGTATTTCAATAATGTCTTCATCACTAGGCAAAGTGGGAAGAGGACCATAATACTCAACATCTACTTTGAGATCTAGAATTTCATTACCATGGTGATCATATTTAGTATGTATCTGATGAACATCAATAGCCTTATAATCTAGTGTAATCTTGAGAGTTGAAGTAAATGGATCGAAAGGGATTGGTGTGTTGTTGGTTTCATTGATGGTGGAAGGATCAGATGCAATGATGGGATCTATAGGTGATAAATAAGATACATGAATTTGTGGAGGTTCAAAATGTATAATTTGCTCTACCACCCAAGGAGTATCAAGAGGCGGAGAATTGGTAGGAGGCACATAACCTTTGGGATCTAATTTATGATCTATAGTAATGGTATGAACTTCCTAATTAAAATCATGAATTTGATCTAAGGTTTTTTTATAATGTTGGACATCTGAGTCTCAAGATTGAGCTTAGGCCATTATGTAATTACCATCATATGTTAGATAAATTTTACATGCTTGAGATTCAGGGGGAGTTTCAGAAGGTGAAATCCCAATATTACTAAATGTACGTGGAGACATGATGAAAATATCTTGAAATTATTAGGTCACTACAAATTCAGTGCAGTGAAGGAATATTCAAATAAATAAGGCTCATAAGCATTACATGGAGAGTTAAAATTAGTGATCTCATCAATAAGAGGAATAATATGGTCGTGAGGTAATAAAGGAGTAATCCACTCTAAAATGTAGGGAGGTAGCTAGGTAATATTGCAAGTATATTACAAATCATTAGGTTCATCATCATTTGGATCAGTAAGAGTGACTTATAAATTAGGATTAATGTTGATGAACTCTAGTAAAGGAGAACTATTAATATTAGGAATTGTAGGAATACAATACTAAGATTTGGGAGTATGAATTTGAATACTCTGAGGGTTGGGATCAACCTCATGCTTATATCATTTTCGTTATGTAAGAAATTAATGCATTGGCTACTATAAGAAGTAATGGCCCTCATTCTATGAGTCCATGGGTGACCAAGGAGTATGTTATAACATAAGGGTAAATCAAAGACCATAAGCTTAGTTTGAACGGTCTTAGGACCAATTGTTAGGGGAAGCTGAATACAACCAAGTGGCTTTACAAAACCATGATAGGTAAGATGGGTTTGCTTGAGATGATCTTTGTTGTACCCAAGTTGTTAGATAAGACACAAAGATGTCACATTAATACAAGAGCCTTAATTAACTATAAATTTATGGATACGGGTGGTATTAATGGCTATTTTAATAAAAAGTGGTAGATCATCAGTAAGAAAAAGAATTTCATCATTGATCATATCCTCTTTAAGAAAATCAATAGAAGGCTTGAAAGAAGGACACATAGTTTCAATAGTATGTATGTTTGTAGGCTTAGAGTCAATAAAAGGTGTTTCTTCATCTATAGAGGATGGATCGTCAATTTATTGTAACTGTTGCCTAAGGAAATTGTGATGATAGGGGGAAGTGTGAACCAACTCCATAAGTGGAATCTTGTAAGGGATACAGTTAAGTTCTTCAAGAAAGTTCCAATGGTATTTAGAAGAAGAACCAATCTGATGTTTGGGAGGTAAGGTATATTTTGAAGGAATAAAAATGGTTGGAGGTTCGAAAGGAGAAAGTTGTCCTCAAGAACTTCCAAAGAGAGATTAGTGGTGGTAGAATATTTGAGAAGTTGTTCTTATAAATATGGATTTTTAGGTTTGGTAATAGGATATTTATGAGCTAGTTTATGATGATAATTGACCTTAGCAGTGTTAACATATTGATAATTGTTATAATATTGGTCATAATCTACATCAATGTCACAAAAATCCTTGGTATTTTTTTGATTGTTATTTGTGGAAAGTGATTTTTGGTTATTTGAGGTAGAAGCTTTGGAAACCTATCATTTTTGAGAAGTAACAATTTACTCTTGATGATGAAGTTTGATCATAGCTTCACGATTAAATGAATCACCAAGCATATAGGAGATACAAAATTTAATGATCCCTCTACAAGATTCATGGGAGTGACCAATGTCAACATGGAACTTAAAAAATTGATTAGGGTCATACCACTTAGGTAGATTATTAGGATATGTGAAAGGTTTAGAGGGTGGTAAATATTATTTCATTTTCTACACCGAGAGTGGTATGTGAGAAGATGAAGGAATGTCAGCTTTGGAAACTTTTGGTTTGGTTTGTGGATTATTAATAGTGATAACATTAGTATATGTTTGAAAATATGATTTAATAAGTTTAAGATTAGGTTCAAATTGCTTCATGAGAAAGTCTTGATGTTTAGCTTGGTCAAGAGCTTCATTTAAGTGTTTGTGGAGCAAAATTTTGAACCTTATATTGAAGAGAAAGAGTCAATATAGTTATAAAGAGTTTGAACAAATTATCATCAGTCATGGTATTTGGATTTATGGGCCAATGATTTTCATCTTTTGATAAAATCAGGAGCTAATTTAGTAGGATATTTCTTAGCATTGATGAAGTCGCTAAGATAATTTTTGGGAAGATCATTGTGTTAAAACTCTTTAACTAAAGGCTTGTCCAAATCTTCAAGTTTCCAAATGGAATGTTGTAAAATTTAGGTGTACCATTATAATACATCATTAGTAAAGGTTTTGACTAAGAGTTTAGTTGTGGCGAAGGTATTAGTTTGGATCCACTCTTTATAAAGGTTGCCAAAGGCTTTGAGAAATGAGGCAGGGTCTTTAGTTCCATCATACTTGATAGTTGGAGATATGTTACCAATATCAATGGACACAATGAAAGGAGCTAAAGACTCATTTTAAATAGTTTGAAGCATCTTGTTATTCATTATGGGTTGAGAAATAACATTGCTTGAGGCATCTTTAAGAGGTGGAGGAATATATTTGGTATTAGCTTGAGGATGGATAACCGAAGGTTGATTATCCATATTAATCAAATGATGTTGGAGTTGCATCATTTGAGATGTGTTATAAGTTTGCATTATGTTCATTTACTATATGACTTGTGCAAGAAGTTGAGTTTTATCAATAGATGAAGTGGTGTTTGTAGGAGCACTCCCTAAATTGGTATTAAGGGGAGGGTTATTAGAAGATGAATTATTAGTGGGATTATTGATTAAATTTGTGTTGATTAATCCCACATTAGTTTAAAGGTTTTGAAGATGAAAAGTGTTTTGATAAGTATAAAAAGGGTTAGACCCATCAACTTCACCTTGAAGTGTGATTTACACCATGTGACAAGTCATGGATGAAGGAGGGGAAGAGGTGCCCCAAGAGTGATGGTACTCTTGGGAGGAAAAGAGAGGAAGAAATGAACATCCATATAGTATCTAAATGGATTCAGGATGTCTAGGAAGATTCTGATAGGGGATTTCATAATGAATTTAAAATAAATGAATAAAATGCTAAGGGAGAGAAACAAAGAAATGAGTTAAATAGATAAAGTAGTAAGAGAATAGAGTCAATTATGTTAACCTAGTACAAAAAATAGGGGCTAAAATTTGAGAAAATAGGGATACAGGGTTGACTGGGTCAACCTAGTACTGTAGGCAGGGAACACACAATTTTTAAGAGACTATGTCAAGCAGAATGACTGTGTACTAAAATAGGAAATTTTTTGCAAGTACTTTTGAAAGTAAGAAATGAAAGGAAACACACAATCAATTGGGTCAATTAAGATGATTCAATTAAGGAATATAACACAAAACCTCACACCAACACTGGCTAATGCAAGTTTTTGTAATATAATATATAATTGAGCAAAGAACAAGCAGTCAACTTGGAAAGTAAATGTTAACTAAGTGGTCATCATGTAGATTATTATTTTAGATGTGATAGGGAGTTGGTTGTAAGAAAGGAACTAGAAAGCAATCTCTAGATGGTTTCAGGATGTTTAGGCTGAAAGGGATCTATGTTGGCAATGGTATTGGCTTGGTATTGGGACCTAACCCCTCACTTCACATACCATAATGATAAGGGTGTCAGATGCCTAACCAATATATATCATTAACCACATGTTTATACTTGGCCAAAAAACCAAATTGGCTTCTCCCTTGGGGATTAAATCCAAGTAGGTAGGCCTTGGGTATACAATTGTTTAAATGTGTTTTTAGGATTATGTGATTTGGTAGTGTGTGCATAAAAGAGAAAAATAGTGCAACTAAATGGTATATTGAAAAAACACCTAATTAAATTATGTGATCTATTCTGAGCATGCAAGCAACTAGAAGTAAAAGTGTGAGCTAATTACTAGCAAATAAGTGTTGATTCCAGCTTTGAAACACAGAACAATATCAATTTACATGATAATGTATGCATATATTATAGAATAGAGTCAATAATGTCATTATTATACTACTGAAACAAGGGTCTAAAAAAGAACTATGTCCATAATGTCGACCTAGTTTTTTTAATAGAAGACAAAATATAGAACTAGGTTGATGTAGTGGACCTAGAAGAAGGGAAAGGAACCTTGATGGGTTGGAAGATGTAGAGGAAAATGAGATTACTATTGAAGTACCCTAATTTATACTTGTAATTTTTTCTAATTGGTTTGACTAGATTGACCTAATTATGTAGTTGCCTATTTATTGAAACTTGTAAAGTATACTATGTTGACAGGGTCAACTTAGTATGTTTTCTTGAATTTTGGAAGTGTACTATGTCGATAGGGCTGACCTAGTAGTTTGTCTAGAAGTTTGGAAATGTACTATGTTGACAAGGTTGATGTAGTAGTCTATACCCGATAGAAAACCTATACAAATAGAATAGAGACATATTGATGTGACTATGTGTTAAATCTATGCACAAAAGTTAGAAATAACATGATATTATCAACCTAGTATTGTAAATATATAAAAATAATAAATCAAATAATGAAAAATGTGAAAGAAAATCTGCATCGTTAGATGCACATCAGGTTCACCAAAATGTATGCAATCAAAAATGTATCATGTCTATAAATCAATTTTAACTCAGAAAATATTGATCATACCTTACACTTCCGATTGAGGATACATTAGATAGTTGGGAACATGACTAATATGGGATTCCATTAGACCTAATTAGGGGATATCTTGTCATAGTAAACAATGTTAAGGAAGGTTCCAAAGTCTTCAGTCATATGCAATCATGAAAAAATCCTAGTTAGGTCCTATGTTTTATATTCACTAAACTAATAACAAGTAAAAGAAAGAAATATAATCTAATGCTCACCAAAGCTTGTGGCATAATATGAGGGTTAGTAAATAAACAAACATGCATAATAGAATCTCAATTCAGCTATCTATGAGTAAGACCCTAATACATGAATAAGAAGAGTAATATTATTTGAAGCCAATACTTATGTTACTTCTATATACTAAAGAGAGGAGAAAAGTTAGATAATACTTATCTAAAAGATGAACCCATCAAGACTCAATCTCTCTCTTGGCCAAAGTGGCTTCAAAAGAGGTTGTTGTGGTTTGTAAAGATCACTAAGAAAGGCCAAAGCATCCAAAACTTCTCCACAAGACTAGATTATCAAGATAAAAATCCTAAACTAAGACTCCTCAAGTAGAATTGTGGAAGAGTAGATTGTAAAGAAGCACAAGAAAATAATAAATCTTGATTGTTGTTTAAATAATGATGAAATGATCTTATATATATATAGGAATATTTAACCCTAATCCCTTCTAAAAGTTTCAGTTGATAGGGTCGACCCAATCGACCTAATACAAATAAAGACAAAAATGCACTAGGTCACAAGGTAGTTCAGTGAAGAGCTGACCTAGACCCTAAATGAATTTTACCCAAAATAGTACAAGGTCAATCCAGTTGACCTAGTATAATAGATTGCAAAAATGGACTTAAGGTGAGGAAAAGAGGGATAACAAGTGGGAAAAGACTAGAGGAGTATGCAAAAGAGGAGTAATAGCTTAGGGAATGTTTTCAAGAACTAGTTAGATTGGTAATAAGTGGCAGTAAGGGACAACAATCTTGCAAAACACCAATGGTCTATCCACCCCTTTCCTGATGCACCCTTTAAGGTGTGCACTCAAAGAGATTGAGTCTTAATGGGTTCTTACAAGATGTAAATCATCAGTATTTGATAAAATTTGAAAAAATATTTGTATATAAAACCCAGTAGCTTATATATATGCATTGAGTTTTTAATATATTTACTAAGTCGATAGGGTCAAACTTGGAATAATACATATGATAACATGTTTGAATTGAGCATATACTATATAATTTTAAATGTTTATAAATACTGTTTAATGGTTATACAGTTCATCATGAATTTGAGTTAGAGTCGACTTGAATTTCATGATACTTATGAAACTTGGAATAGTATAAAACCTACAGTAAGTAAATAGAGTAAACTATAGATATTAATAGTCTATTGGTTTTTGTACTCTACTTTCAACAATTTAGGATAGTATACACAGTTTAAAGACCTGAATTGGAAAAAAATAGGATAATTGATTTTGAGTGGATTTTATCATAATTGGTTTATGACTTTTAAATAGAAATAAGTGATTTAAAATAGGGGTTTTGGAAAATTTCAGACCCTATGCTAGATCTTGAATACTATTTTGTGAATAGATAAATATTTAATGTTTTGTTTGATTCATTTGTAGTTCATAATGAAAATAAGAATGAGTGTTAGTATATTATAGTATGCAAAAGTACATTGATATATGAAATATATTTGTATGAGGATATATTATACCATACACATATATAACATATATGTTTATTTGGGATGTGTGCCTATAATTATAATTTTTATTAACTATTAGATTTAGTCATAAAATCTTGAGCGATAACACACTATGATTATATACATACAACCTCCTAAATGTACAAGTTATATCAATATATATTATATGTTTTATGAGATATAAGACTTTATTTAAGAGGCAATTAGTCTCTAAAATTAATTATACTAGCTTTTTGTTAGTATGAGAAATGTTTACATCAAATAAACTATGATATGTCATTTGTCATAGATGCGCTTCATTTGAGTTACAAATATGTAGACTAAGTATAAATTGTACCCAATTGGTATAGACTGTACTTGTTTATGTTTATGATTATTATTTATGTGATAAATAATATAGTTGAGATTCATTGAATATGTTTGATAGACTAAATATATGTATATATTTATGATTATTAATGTATTTAGCTTGTTTATGTCTGCTAATAAGAAGTAATCTGTATGAATTTGTTGGTTACATTTATATTAAACAAATTTTGCATTGTTGGTAATAAATAAGTAGTGAGACAAATTTTACTAGCTTACTTAGCTTCACCAATGCCAAATGAAGGTAATTTAATTAAGTGGTGTGTATGAAATTGACTGATCCTAGAGATCAATAACTATTTGAAAACTTTTGTCAAAGTAATGTTTAGTTAATATTGTAATTTCATATATATGATTTATATGTTTGTGTAATATCATGTTAGAATGTATTTATTTATGGTACACATCATATATTAAAAATCTTATGACACATAGGTACTAGCTTATCTCTCTGGATTCCTACATTGTCACTATCTATCCATCCGTGAAGGGAGGTCCATTCCTTGATGGGGTATTGTGTGAGAGATCGATGGTCCATGGTTAGTTTGAAAAAGCAATCAGATATTTCTCTCCCTCCCCACAATAGTACTTATTTGGAGACTACACTTGAGATTACCATAGATATTGGAGTCCGTGAGACTCATAATTTGTGGATCCTTGTATCTTGTATTATAATAATATTTATTAAAAAAATATTCCTGGTGAAATGTAATTATTTACTAATTGTACATTGACAATAGTGGATGTATTATTGTACTAGCCATGGCTAAATTTTTTTAATTACTTTCTATATTCAGTTATGTTATGTTTCATAGGATGTTAGTGATCAGTAACTAGTAGATATTACATGTTTATTATATAATTATCATACTTGGTGTTTTATATTAGAGTCAAAATTATATTCTCATGATGAAATCTAATAAAATAATAATTATAATTAAATTAGACAAATTATTACATTATCCTAATAAATTTTAATGGGGATGTTGTACGTGGTATTAGAGTTACGACTCGAACTCTAAGACTTAATGAGTCCACTAACATTCTCATATCCTTATATTTACCAAAAAGAATAATGGTGCAAGCTAGAGTATCTGGTGAGGGTCTTTCAGATGTCAATAACAAAAAATATCTATTTGATCCTAGCCAAGTTACCACTAAGTAAGCAATAAAGTTAGATCAAATTTTTATAGCCATGAATGAGTCTAGGGACTGAATTGTAGCCATAAAATAGGAAATTAATGGACATGAGGAGGAAACACATTAGGATGTGTCTGAAGAGCATCCTACTGAGTAGGAAATACCTCAAAAACAAATACATAAATAAGTAATTTAGGATGTGAGAGCACATGTAGCTGTAGAATTGACTAGAGGTATAAAAAAGGTGAATCCACCTAAGTTCATGGAACCATTATGAGAGATGGAGCTGAAACATGGTTAACTATTATGGAGAAGTATTTTAAGATTCAAAACTACTCTAACATCACTAAAATAGTTTGGAGAGCTTACCAATTGGCTAGTGAAGCAACAACATAGTGCCAAGAAAAAGTTAAAAATAAATATTAACTTGACCACCACTACATGGGAGCAGTTTGTGACATTGTTCAAATCATGGTGGATTTCATAGTTATATTTTGACCAAAAAATTATAGATTTTTAGAATCTTAAGGACACCTATCATTGAATGAGTACTAGAAATAGTTCATCAAACTTATGAAATATGTACCTCAATATGAGTCAGATGAAAGGTTTAAAATTAGAAAGTTCATCATGGGATTAGAACCCTAGATTGGTGGAGAGGTGGACATTAATGGGCTATCTACCATGGACCAAGTCTTCAAGAAGGTAGTTAAAAAGGAATATAATTTGAAATCCCTTTCGCATATCAAAGATAAATTTTAAAAAAAGTTTAAAATTTCTAAACCAACTTTCAAAAAGAAAAACTAAAATTAAAGGAGTGGAGACTCCAAGAGTCAATTTACGAGTCAGAATACTAGATTCAATAGCGGTCTTGATAACAAGAAATCAGATAATGGTTTCAAAGGTGGTTTTAATAGAAACCAATAGTCTGATAGGAAAGGACCACCTAGGGGTTACTTCATTTATGGAGGTAACTATTTTGTTCATGAGTGTACCTAGGGTAAGTCAATAAATAAAGGTTTTATTTCTTAGTAAGGAACATTTCAACAATGTATTCATGCGATAGAGGACAATTGATAAGCTGAATTCTAAGCTTCATGAATATAACTATTAGGTATTTTATTTGAACATTCACTTTTCATTTTGATAGATATAGAGGCTAAAAAATGTTTTATTGCTCTTAGAATACTAAATAAGTTATCTAGAAAAACTAGAGTAATGATAAATGCATAGTAAGTACAATATGGGAACAAGTCAAAGGTCAAAGTTTATAAGTGTTTAGTCAAAGATGATACTAGGTTATCCAAATTCACAATAGTAATGGATCTTTATGTAGTACCACTATGATCATATGATGTGATCCTACGAGTCAATTGGCTTATGAATCATAAGGCCAAGGTTGACTACTACTTGAAGAAGGTTAAGTAGTAGGATGATTTTAGAAATCAAACACAAATTCAGGATGAGAAAATAGAGTTGAGGCTTAGGTAGATTTCTACAATTCCACTCAAGAAGGCTCAAGAAAAAAGATGGCAAGCATTTATTGTCAAGATAAATGAAATGGAGGAATCTAAGGAACCATTAATCAAAGATTACCCTTAAGAATTTTCATAATTCTTTTTCGGATAAATCATCAGGATTGCCTCCTAAATATGAGTTTGATTTCTTAATTGATATCATAACTAGATCAAAACCATAATATAAAGCACCATATAAAATGAAAACCACTGAATTGGTTGAATTGAAGGCTTAACTCTAGGAATTATTGTTAAAAGGGTTGATCAAATCAAGTGTGTCACCATAAGGTGCACCAATTATCTTCATTAAGAAGAAGGATGGTACTCTTGGGTTTTGTATAGATTATAGAATGTATAATAAAACAACTATAAAGAATAGGTATTTGCTACCTCATATATATGATTTTTTGGATCAAATACGAGGAACAAAGGTCTTTTATAAGATTGATCTTAGAGCAGGATATCATCAGCTAAGAATTAAAGACAAGGATATTCTTAAAATAGCATTTATAACTCTATATAAGCACTATGAGTTTATAGTGTTATCATTTAGATTGACAAAAAAATTATGAATCTCATAAACAGTGTGTTTAAATATTATCTAGATCATTTTGTTTTAGTTTTTCTTGATGACATTCTTATATATATTAAGGATGAGGAAGAGCATCTTCAACATATGGAACTAGTTTCGCAACATTTTCAAAAATATAAGTTGTATGGCAAGTTGTTCAAGTGTGCATTTTTAAAAGAAAGTGTAATATCTAGGACATATTATCTATACATATGGCATTTCAATAGATTTAACAAAGATAAGAGCCATTATGAAGTGTTCAGCACCAAAGAATGTCCACGAGGTAAATTTTTTTATGAGACTAATGAGATATTACAGGAAATTCGTTATGAATTTTTCTAAAATAGCTAATATGATTATCTCTCTACAATGTAAAAATCAAAGTTTTATCTAGTCAGATAAGTGCGAAGTAGCTTTTCAAGAATTGAAAAGGAGGCTTACTTTAGCACCAGTGCTAAGATTTCTTGATCAAAATAATCAATTTTAGTGATCATAGATGCATCTAAGGATGGACTTGGAGGAGTCATTATGTAGAATAATACAGTGGTAGCCTATGACTCAAGGAAACTAAAATTTTATGAGGCAAACTATGCTCCTCATGACTTGGAACTTGTAAAAATTATTCATGCTTTACAATTTTAGAGGCATTATTTATTGGAAAAAATATTTGAGATCAAGACTGATAACTTGGGACTCATACTTTTTTACCCAACCAAATCTGAATGCTCATCAAATATGTTGGTTAGAGTTCTTTTCTAATTATAATTTTGATATCAATTATTCAAAGACAAGGAAAATAGAGTAGTTGATGCCATAAGTTGTAAGAGGTATATAGAAATTGTGGCTACTATCAAGAGTACTTTTAGGGATCAAGTGATCTAATTCTTGCTAGAATATGAATTATATGATCATGTTAGAAAAGTGTTATCTTAAAATGCTCAGAATCCTAGGTATAAAGGATATAGAATAGAGAACGATGGTATTTTATGATATAATAGAAGGATGTATGTATCAGATAGAGAGAATATAAGGAGCATAGTGATAAAAGAAATACACAATGCCCTATATTTAAGACATCTAGGAGTAACCAATCTCTTGAAATATCTTAGACCATTTTATTTATGGAAGGGAATTAAGAAAGATGTAGTGGACTTTATGTCACGTTGTCTAGAATGTCAGCATGTGAAATCTAAACTTGTGCAATCAGTTAGATTATTGTATCCACATGACATACTGGAATGGAAGTGGTAGGTGATCAATATGGACTTTGTCCAAGAGTTACCATTGTCATGAAACATGATTGACATCATCTCGGTTGTGGTTGATAAGCTAACCAAGGTAGCTCATTTTAGACCAAGAAATTTGACATATGATGCACCTACTCTTGCAAAGAGATTTGTAAAGGAAGTGTATCGGTTTCACATATTTATGGAGAAGATAATTTCAAATCATGATCCAAAGATGACTTATAAGTTTTTCTTAACTTTTAATTCAGATTTGGGTATGTAACTAAACTTTAGAACCACATATCATCCATAGACTGATGGTTAGACTAAATGAGTTAATCAAGTGTTAGAGGATCTCCTTTGTATGTATTTATTGGATTAGAAATACAAGTGGGAATATTATATTTCATTGGTTGATTATGCTTACAATAACTCATAGCAATCAACTTGGAAGATGACACTATTTGAATCATTGTATGGAAGAAGGTACATGATACCAATTAGTTGGACATGTTGGAAGACAACAGTCTTTTGACTTAAGATGCTTTCATAAATGGAAGATCAAGTCAGGTCAATGAGGTAGAGGTTGGTCAAGGCTAATAATAGACACAAGAGTTATGTTGATCTGAAGAGAACAACTAAACAATTTTCAGTAGGTGATAAAGTGTTCTTGTAGGCTAAACCATAGAAAAGTTTGATTAAATTTGGAAAGTCAGCAAAACTTTCATCAAGATATGTGGGGCCCTTCGATGTTTTAGAAATGGTCAATCTTGTAGCATATAGGCTTGCATTGCCACTAGTCCTAACTCTATTTCATATTGTCTTCCTTGTATCTTATTTTAAAAATTATATAACTGATCCTTCACATGTGTTGGATTGGAATGTTTTGTAGATTCTAGATCTTGGGGTGGTTATGGTAAAACTAATCATAGTAATTGACACTTGCAAAATTTGTTTGTGTAATAGAGAAGTGTCATAGTGCAAGCTCTTGTGGGACAAATAATCTAAGGATAATGTTACTTGGGAGGACTATGATGAGTTCTATAGACTATTTTCACATTTATTTGCTTGATTTGATGTTTCATACTATGTTATTTTTCTATTGAATAATAATTTTACTTCAGAACTAGTGTTTGAATAAGTGTCATCAGGTTGATGACCAAATTTAAGGGAAAGGATGTCACATCCCATTTTTTCACTAATCTAGTTTACCTGGGGATTATTATGATTGATTAATTACTATATAACTAAGCTTTAAGTTATATGTTGTTATGGGACAGATGTATGTTGCTTTGATTATATGATTTCATTGCTATGAGTTAGCTGTATTATATATTATTTATATTATGATCATGATGATTAGTTGTTATATATATATATATATATATATATATATATATATATATATCATGATGTTACGGGCTAACTACCTACTTATCATGAATTGGATGCAAGATAAATCCATCTCTTAGAGCATCACAGAGGGAGAGCATCATCAGATAGGATGGTATAAATGGAGGTACTAGGGGATGATAGAGGAATAATTATAACCCATGCACACACCATGTTAGATAGCACTCATAATATGTATTGTTTGAATTGTTAGCTTTAATATGTCTTTAATGTTATTTGAATTTAGATAATTAATTATATGTGTTAGTTATGATTTAGTTCAGTTTAATATTTATGTGGAGTTAATCTTGTGTGATTGCATTGTGACTATTATATGTATATTGAGTTTATAATATTGTTTTATGATTATGTCATGTTATTGAATTCATGATTGTTAATGCTTTACAAAAAAGTAAATTTGTGTGAATAGTATCTATGTACTATTGTCTATAAACTAACTGGAATGTCTTTGTAATATTTTATAACATTAGCTAATTATTATTATAATATTCAAGAAATATCATTATTTATCTTCATGCCTAAATATATAAAAGATAACTAAAAACATTGGATAGTCTATATAAAGTAGTAAGAACAATGATTATGTTGTTATAATATCATTATGTTTTGGTATAGTAGTTGTTTGATTTATCTTTACAGTTAAAAGAATATCATTGATATACTTTAGTTGTATTGTTATTAAAGTCCTGACATTGATTATATTTACTAAGTTATTACCAAAATTGTATTACTATCCTAAGATAGCCTATGAACTAAACCTAGTCAATTATTCGAATGCATAGCCTATGGTGACTTGAAAAGTGTTAGTTATCATTGGAAATTATGTTAATAGTGGAATTTTGTGAATTTGATATTTGGGCATGTAAGTTAAAAAAGATACATTGAAATTAAATGATCAAATAGTTATTAAGATATAGGGAGAATATTCAAGAATTTTAGGTTTTCTTGATTGTGTTGAACTAGGGTTAACCTAGTTAAGCAGAGAGATTTATGACTAATGGATTTTCAACATGAATGAAATTTTTGGAAATTGTGAGCTTTATGCTAGTAGTTGCATGCATTGCATGAAGAAGGAAGGTCGATAGAGAAAGGATGAGAAGGGACATGGAGATGGACATGGCACGGAAAGAGGAAGAGAAATAAGGAGCATATTGAAGTAAAGAGAACTATTTTGGTTCAAGTATTTCATCTGGACACCATTATAAGGTTGGTGATGTTATTTAATTATGATGCAAAAATAGGAAAATCTGAGTGTTTAAATTTTCTCTTAGGGATTTTTGAAAATGATATGCATTTTATTATGGATACAGGTTTAGCCCTATGGATGGCTCGGCCATCCACAGAACTAAACCTATATCCCCTAAACCCCTATGAAGTAGACTAGTACTGTGTATGAGTAAACTATAGGGTTAAATGAAACTATTTTATTGTGATAGAAAAATTCCCTAGCTTAAGAACTATAGGACTTGGCAGATAGTTTTAATATATACAATGACTAAGTTTTGTTTGGAAATTGGTACCATATATACATACTCAGATAGAAATATATATCAAAATTTTGAGTATATATATATATATATATATATATATATATATATATATATATATATATATATATATATATATGATTGTGTGTATATTTTGAATTATTGAGGGTATAAATATAAAGTCTAAGTTAATTTGATAAATAAACAGATTGATATAGAAATTCTATGTATTGTTTTTTTGAAGTTTGTTTAGAGTTTCATATACCTATAAAAAGGATTGGGTACTTTTGTTTTACAGAATTGTGAAAAAATATATACATGGATTGTATATTTCTGTCATATAAAATAGATATGTGTGTGTGTGTGTGCGTGCGTGCGTGCGTGCGTGCGTGCGTGCGTGCGTGCGTGCGTGCGTGTGTGTGTGTGTGTGTGTGTGTGTGTGTGTGTGTGTGTGTGTGTGTGTGTGTGTGTGTGTGTGTGTGTGTGTGTGTGTGTGTGTGTGTGTGTGTGTGTGTGTGTGTGTGTGTGTTTGTGTGTGAACTGTGTATTTTTATCATTCAAAATAGTGAGAATGGACATATGTATGAACTATGTATAGATTCCATTTAAAACCATGAACATATAAGTATAAAGACGATGTACATCATCATTTTAAAACCATGAACATATATAAGGATTGTGTGTGAATATTTTCAAGGCCACGATCTTAGATAATGGACTGTGTGAATAATCTTGGAAATCCTAGTGTGATAAGTGAAGTTTGTATTCTTGGTATAGAATCATGTGATATATAAGATGACTATTATAACCTTTTTGATATTCATTAACATATAAAATAAATGGATATCACCATCAATTTGGATGTCTATATTATTGGGATCTCACATACATAAATATATAGATCATATGCTTTGTATATTGTTTATGGATAACTAGTTTGAAACCTGTATAAAACCCAATAATGTATCTATATGCATATGAGTTTTTAATATATTTAGTAAGTCAACATGGTTGAACTTGGAATAATACATATGATAATGTGTTTGAACTGAGCATAGACTACATAAGTTTAAATGCTTATAAATAATGTGCAATGATTATACGGTTCATCACGAATTTGAGTTAGAGTTGACTTGATTTTTATGATACTTGTGAAACTTATAATAGTATAAAATCTATAGTAAGTAAATAGAGAAAACTATAGATATTAATAGTCTATTAGTTTTTGTAGTTTGTTTTTAAAAATTCAGGATAATATATACAGTTTAAAGACCCAAGTTGGGGAAAATTAAGATAATTGATTTTGAGTGGATTTTATCATAATTGGATTATGAATTTTAAATAGAAATAAGTGATTAAAAACATGGGTTTCAAAAATGTTGAGACCTTATGTTAGATCTTATATTCTATTTTGTGAATAGATAAATATTTAATATTTTGTTTGATTCAATCATAGTTCATAACGAAAATAAAGATGACTATTACTATATTATAGAACAATATTTTAATGTATGAACAAATATATTTATTTAGTGCATATTATGTTTTAGTATGAAAAAGTACATTGATATATGAAATATATTTGTATGAAGATCTATCATACCCACACACATATATAACATATATGTGTACATTGGGATGTGTGCCTATAATTATAATTTTTATTGACTATTAAATTAAGTCATAAAATCCTGAGGGATAAGACACTATGATTATATGCGTACAACCCCTTAAATGCACAACACATTATATCAATAAAGGTTATATGCTTTATGAGAGATAATACATTATTTAAGAGGTAATTAGTGTTTAAAATTAATTATATTGACTTATTGTTATTATGAGAAATGTTTACATGGAATAAACTATGATAAGTGTTTGTCATAAATGTGCTACATTTGAGTTACAAATATGTAGACTAGGAAAATTATACCCAATTGGTATAGACTATACTTGTTTAAGTTTATGATTATTATTTATGTGATAAATATTATAGTTGAGATTCATTGCATAGTTTGACAGATTAAATTATGTATTTATGATTATTCCAGTATTTAGTATTTTTATGCCTGTTAATAAGAAGTAATCTATATGAATTTATTGGTTATATTTATATTAATTAAATCTCGCATTGTTGGTACTAAATAAGAAGTGAGATGGACTTCACTAGCTTACTTAGCATCACCAATGTCAGATGACGGTAACCGATCAAGTGGTGTGTATGAATTTTATTGATCTTAGAGATCAATAACTATTTGAAAGCTTTGGTCAAAGTAATATTTAGTTAAATAGTGTCACTTCATATGTATAATTTACATGTTTGAGCAATATCATGTTAGAATATATTTATTTATGGTACACATCATGTATTATAAATCTTATAGCACACTGGTACTAGCATGTTTCTTTGGATTCTCGTACCACCACTATCTACCCATCCTTGAAGGGAGGGCCATTATTTGATGGGTGATTGTATGAGGGATCGATGCTCCATGGTTGGAATGAAAAAATGATTGCATGATGCTCTCCCTCTCCACAACAATATTTATTTGGAGACTACACTTGATATTGCCATAGATACTAGAGTCTGTGAGACTCATGCTCCATAGAGACTTGTATCTTGTATGGTATTATTATTATTATTATTATTATTATTATTATTGAAACATTAAAATTGATGAAATATAGTTATTTTCTCATTGTACATTGGCAATAGTGGATGTATTATTGTACCAGTCATGGCCAAAAATTTGTAATTACTTTCTATATGCAGTTATGTTATGTTTCATATGATGCTAGTGATCAACAAATGGAAGATGTTAAATGCTTATTTTATAGTTAACATACTTAGTGTATTATACTAGGGTCACTAATTAGATTCTCGTGGTAAAATGTAATGAAATAATACATAGAATTATTATTAATTTTAAATTATTTCATTATTTTAGTAAATCCCAGTGGGTATGTTACACTCGATGACCTCTCAGATCGACTGATTACCTAGTAAAATAGAGCCTTTTATTTTACTGGAACTGCTTACTCATATAACACTCTCTAATATTGCATCTCTCAAACTATATTTTTCATTTGATCTATCACATCTCCTAATCCTAGTGCATTCAATAGTATATGATCCACATTTATCTCCATCCCAACCACCCATGCCTCTACCTCTCTACTCTAACTGTGATTGTAGATACACATCTTGATTTTCAGAGAACTCGCAATAGGAGGCGTGGGCTGAATGGCTATGGCTTCACTATTACTTAGAACAAAATGATTACAAATAAGTTTTTACAATATTTTAGAAAAGATTTTGATTCTCAGGATCCTTAGAGGTAAGAGTAGATCATATTCTTTACTATGACTGATTCTAATATTTTTCCTATATCTAAAACATATATGACTGATTCTAATCTTTACTAAGGTGGCGTCTGTCTCGTCATGCTTTACAACACATAAAGTAGATTCCTTATTATTTCTAAAGTCTTAAAGAACTATTGGATATGGTGGATCATTCTTTAGTAGTGGGTTGTGGGTCCATTAATGCTTTCACTTTTATGACTAAGTCATCAATATTTATAGGATAAAATTGGCATATGTATTAAAAAGTATGTCAAATATAGCATTGGATTCTATTGTCAGGTATTGAATGACTAGCCTGAGTGGAAAATTAAGATTCTCATACTAAATGTTTTCTGATAATAATTAGCACAATAATTTTTTATATTAATGCTTCAACATGATTGAAGGTAATGGGTCCTAAATCACCAATTAAAGCACAAACCTAGGTGTTATCTTGATATATCTGATTACTAAGTCTAATGGCCCAATTGTGATTAGGTCACAAAATTTTAACAACTGAAGATTATTATTAATCTGATGAATATATATTTGAACTTCATTTCTATGAGAAAATGTATTTGCAACACCTTTGCTTTGTAAAATCATGGATGCTGCTCTATGTTTTTTGAGATATGCTTCATTAAGACCAAAATTAAAAATTTATCCTTGAAGAACAACATTGAGATCTGAAAACATTAGACTAATTATCTTGGTGAGATTAAATCTAGGATTACAATGATACGTCATAGAAGTAGCAGGTTGTTAGCTAAACTAGTCAATAACAACATTTCTTTTTCCTTTTCAACTATATAATGAAACTAATTGAAATAATCTTGTCATCTAACATATTTACCTCTACCATCTTTCCTTCCATGATTCTTTTCTTTGAAGGTGAGAAATCAGGTATAGTTAGTGCGTATAATGAAATGATATAGATGCATAAGTTTCAGAGCAAATTTTTCCAAACACTTTTTGATTGCATAGATTTCTTAATCAGAAAAAATCTATTTTAAAACATTTTCACTCAAAACTTCACTAGAAAATTCATATATATGATCTTTACAATCAACTATACAAAACAATAATACCTCTCCAAACAAAAGTAAAAAAATCACAATAAATAATAAAGTTTTCAAAACTTGGTATATACAAGTCAGACATATTTTTGACCTTAGCTTTGATTTTTTGTACAATGTGAGAATGTTCAAAAGTCCATTGAAATGAATTCTTCTTGATTAATTCTTGTAATATATATTTGTTGTGCCCAGAAAATTTATAAAAAAAATTTAAATAATTGAGCATGCCCAGAAATGCTTGGAGCTTGGGCTTATCCATCTAGTCTAGAAATTTAATAATCTTGTCTTTTATATGTGGCTGGACTTGTAGCTTGGAATTTTTGACAATCATGCCAAAGAAATTGCATTCTATTTTGCATAACTAAATTTTTGTCTCTGAAAGTACAATTCTAGCTTCATTAAAAATATGATAGAATTTTTGTAGATGGGTTAAATGATCTTCCAATAAATTATTTAAAATCAAAATGTCATCAATATATACACACAATAAATTTGATGTATTTTTGAATATGTTGTCCATATAAGCCTGATAATATGTAGGTGCATTCATTAGTCCAAAGGGTACAACTGTCCATTGAAAATGGTCAAATAGGCAACTAAAAGTTGTTTTCTCTTTATCAGATTCCTTTATCTTGATATGATAAAATCCATACTTGCAATCAAATTGAGAGATATTTACATTTTGCAACCTTTTCTAACAAGTAGGATTTATCTGGTATTGAATATGGATATGGTTATGTTTAGGAATTTAATGGCCTATAATTAATGACCATTCTTTACTTCTTTTTATTTTACTCATAAGGTTTGTTAACCATGAAATCATAGCAATATAAATTAGAAAATTTTTTTTTTATAAATTTTTTTTCTTCTAATTCTCTAATCTAATTTTCCATATCATGGTAATCATATGAAAGGATAGGAATTTTCTTTTCCATCTTCATATTTTTGCCTTTTTGGAGTTTAATCTCCATTATTGGTATCAAATTTTCCTAAATATTTCAAGAGTTTTCATAACAAATTTTTTATTTTATCTACTATCATATTTTCTCAATTTTTGCTAGGACAGTACTATCAGGGATCTAGCTCATTGAGTTTGGAAACTGTTCTATAGCATAGACTAATCTAGGAATTCTTATTCCTTCATTATTTATTGTGAACATAATACTCTTAGGAGTTGAACCATAAGGAGAGTATTTATCAATGAATCCTTCTAATAATATATTTATATGCATTTTTTCATGGCCAATGAAATCACAGGAAAATATTTTGTTTTAGATTTTAAAAGATTGTTGGTGTTTGTATAGGTTACAATTAAAACTATTTCTTTGGACATCCAAAGTTTTGTATGACTATGATTTACTAAGTTATTACCATTTTTTTATCAGAGGAAGATTAGAAAATGAAAGAGATGCACCAATATCAACTTGAGCATCTACTAGTCTCTCATTAATTCCCATAGTAATAAATTGAGCAAATCTACAATTTAATAATTGTGTCAAATCGACACATTGTGGTTCATCTGTAGTAGGTACAAAATTACATACCAATTTATATTTTGAAGGATTTGGTATTTGATAAGAATTTTGATTTCCTTTCTTTTCTAAAATAACTATAGGTTCCTCTTCCACTTCTTCTTGGCATTCTTCTTCTTCTGGAAAAAAGGGTTGGTTATATTCTCCTTAATCAATACAGGTATAAAATTCTTTTGATATATTTTCTTCCTTCTCTTCATAATATAAAAAAGATCAATATTATTGAACTACATATCTAAATATTCATCATACCTGGGGGATTGAATCTCTACTAGAGAATCTTTACATATGAATTTATTCTTGATCCAATAATCACTTGTTCTGAAATAACTTGGAAAATGAATAGGAGTATTTACAGGGTTTTGTATGGAAGGTGATATCTTTAAAATACTAGGTTTTCTACTTCTAATATTTGGTCTTGAATGTCTTTGATACATATTTTGTGCAGAGTAATTCTACGCTTCTTGATGTCCTATGGACCATTAGCCATATGCTTCATATTGTGGATTTTCTCATGGGAACCTCATCCTTTACCAAGGTTGATGAATATTAGTCAATGGCTTTTCTATCTCATCTGCTAATGATTTAAGATCAACTTCATCTTGTAAATAAATTTCTTCATTAGACAATTCTCTACTTTTTGATGTCCTCTCTAATTTACAAGATGAAGTCGATCTAGAATCATTAGTAGATGAAATAAAAAATTCATTGACTAATATGCATCGACCTTGGCAAAGGACTAGGTTCCCATGAGAAAATCCATAATATGAATCATATGGCTAATGGTATAGAGGACATCAAGAAGCAGACAATTACTTTGCATGTGATAGGTATCAAATATATTTAAGACCACAAAACAAATGTAGACAACCTAGTATGTCGATGATTCCACATTTCATACAAAACCCTGTAAATATTCCTATTCATTTTCTAATTTCTTTCAGACCAAGTGATACCTAGATCAAGAATAAATTTACATATAAACATTCTCCAATAGAGATTCAATTTCCCAAGTATGATGAATTTTTAGATATGCAGTTCAATAATCTTGATCCATTTTCAGATTATGAAGAGAAGGAAGAAAATATATCTGTAGAATGCCAAGAAGAATGGACAAGGAACCTATACTTCTTTCAAAAAAGAAAGGAAAGCAAACTTCTTATCAAATACCAAATTTTTTAAAATGTAAATGGTATGTACTTATGTTCTTGCTCCAAATAAACCACAACCTATCTATTTGACATAATTATTAAATGACAAGTTTGCTTCGTTTATTACTATAGAAATTAATGATGGACTAGTAGATGCCCAACTTGATACTGGTGCATCTCTTTCATTTGATAAGCCTCCTCTAATAAAAAATTGGAAAAAACCTAGTGAATCATAGTCTTACAAAATTCTGAATGTCTAAGGAAATAGTTTTACTTGTAGCATGTACAAACACCAACAATATCTTATAATCAAGAACAAAATATTTTCCTATGATTTCTTTGCCATGAAAAAATGCTTGTAGATGTATTATTAGGAGGAACATTCATTGATAGATACTCTCCTTATGGTTCAAATCCTAAGAGTATTCTATTCATAATAGACAATGAAAGGATAAGAATTCTTAGATTGGTTTATGCTATAAAACAATTTCTAAGATCAATGATCCAGATACTTGATAATATTGTCCTAGCAAAAAAAGAGAAAATAGGACAATAGATAAAAGAAGAAATTTGTTCTGAAAACCCTCAAAAATTTTGGGGAAATTGATGTCAATAATGGAGATTAAGCTCCAAGAAGGCAAAAATATGAAGATAGAAAAGAAAATTCTTATCCCTTCATATGATTACTAGGGTATGGAAAAACAGATTAAAGAATTAGAAGAAAATGGTCTTATATAAAAAATTGTTTCTCCTTTCTATTGCTATGTTTTGATGGTTAACAAACATTCTGAGCAAAAGAGAAGGAAGAAAAGAATGGTTTTTAATTACAGGCCATTAAATACCATTACATAACCATATTCATATCCAATACCAAATAAATTCTACTTGTTAGAAAAGGTTGCAAATTGTAAATATTTCTCTCAGTTTGATTGCAAGTATGGATTTTATTAGATCAAGATAAAGATATTTGATGAAGAGAAATCAACTTTTAGTTACTCATTTAGTCATTTCTAGTGGGCAGTTATGTCATTTAGACTAATGAATGCACTTGCATATTATTCAGCTCATATGGATGGCATATTCAAAAATACATCAGATTTCTTATGTACATATTGATGAGATTCTTATTTTTTAGTAATTCCTTGAAAGATCATCTAACTCATCTGCAAAAATTCTATCATATTTCTAACAAAACTACAATTATACTTTCAAAAATAAAGATTCAGTTGTACAAAATAGAATGCAATTTTATTGGCATGATTGTCAAAAGTTCTAAGCTACAAGTCTAAACACATATAAAAGACAAAATTGTTAAATTTCCATACCAAATAGATAAGCCTAAGCTCGAAGCATTTCTAGGCATGCTCAATTATTTAAATAGTTTTTATGAAAATTTTGGGCAATACATACATACATACATACATACATACATATATATATATATATATATATATATATATATATATATATATATATATATATATATATATATATATATATATAAGGAATTACTCAAGATGAAGAATTCATTTCTGTAGACTTCTAAACATTCTCAAGCTATGCAAAAAATCAAAGCTAAGGTCAAAAATATGTCTGACTTGTATAACCAAGTTTTGAAAATTTTATTGTTTATTGTGATGTTTCTGATTTTCACTTGGGGAGGTATTCTTGTTTGTATAGTTGATGGTAAAGAGCATATATGTGAATTTTTTAGTGGAGTCTTCAGTGAAGACGTTTTAAAATAAATTTCTTTTGATAAATAAATCTATGCAGTTAAAAAGTGCTTGGAAAATTCTACTCTAAAACCTATGCATCTACCTCATTTCATTATACACACTGACTATACCAGATTTGTCACCTTCAAAGAAAAGGATCATGGAAGGAAATATGATAGAGGTAAATATGTTAGATGGAAAAATTATTTCAATCGGTTTCATTATACAAATGAACATTATAAGGAAAAATAAATGTTGTTGTGATTGGTTGAGCTGACACCCTGCTATTTCTATGATGCATCATCCTAGTCCTAGATTTAATCTCACTAGGATAATTAGTCAAATATTTTAAGATATTAATTTTTTTTTAAGGATAAATTATTACTTATGGTCTTAATTAAACATATCTTAGAAAATCTATAACAACATCCATGATTTTACAAAGTACAGGTGTGGCAGATATATCTGCTCATAGAAATGAAGGTCAAATCTATATTTATTGGCTTGATAATAATCTTCAATTGTTAAAATTATGTGACCTAATTCAAAGACTTGATCACAATTGGGTCATTAGACTCAGTAATCAGATATATCAAGATAATACCTAGGTCTATGCTTTAATTTGTGATTTAGGATCCACTACCATCAACCCTGATGAAGCATTAACAAAGAAATGATTGTGTGAACTATCATCAGAAAACATTTAATATGTAAATTCTAATTTTCAACTCAAGCTAGTCATTCAATACCTAAGAATGGACTCCAATGGTCTATTCAACATACTTTTTGGTAAAGATGTCGATTCCATCCTATAAGTATTGATGACCTAGTCATGGAATTAGAAATAGTGATGGACCACAACCCACTACTGAAGAATCATCCACTGGATCCAATGCTTCTTAAGCCTTTAGAGATAAAAAATAATCTACTTTATATGCTATAAAGCATGATGAGACAGACACTACCTTGGTAGAGATTCCAGGCAGGGCCTCTTGAAATGTTATAAATAAAGGAGTCTCGTATGTTCTAGATATAGGAAAAATATTCTAGTTAATCATAGCAAAGAGTATGCTCTTCTTTTGCCTCTAAGGATCTTGAAAATCAAATTTTTTTCTAATATATTGTAAAAATCTATTTGTAATTAGTTTATTCTAAGTAATAGTGAAGTTGTAACCATTTGGCCCCTGCTTCCTATCGTTGGGTTTTTGCAAATCAAAGTGCTTTCATCTACTGATGAGATAATTCCACCTATTTTTGTAAAGCCCCAATCTTTGCCTCCCATCGGTTCACTTGATAATGCATTAGCTATTTATATATCCCTCTAAATAATTTGACCCTAAAAGCATGACATCTAGCATTGTAATCTTACTATCTTCCTTCAAACAGTTGTCAATCTACTCAAACAATCACCAATACCCCTATTATCCCATTTCTCCTCTATCTTCATGGTAGGAATCTATTCCTTATCCATTTTCCATGTCTCCATCTTTGTATCCATTTCAATGCACTTCCTATTGACATCATCACCTCTGGTGCTTAATCATCCTATCACACAAATATAATTATCTATCAAATAGTGCTTCCTCAACACTGCAACATCTAATGACTTACTTACCCTCCCAACCCCTTCCTATAAATTTGTTAATCCCCTCTGCAACTAACATAACTCCCCAACCTATGACCTTTCTCCCCATGGTCCCTATTCCCCCAACATGGTTTCCCATTTCATAGTCTCCTATGATGCAACCTTCATCCCTTACCCTACGACCCCTCACCCAAAAACATCTTCTCGCCTAGGGGAAACTATAGCCTCATACAATTCAACCTCCACCCCTTACCATATGACCCCTCACCCAACAACCTCTTCTCACCTATGCCACTCTTATCCCTCTACATTTTCCCCATTGCTTTTCTCCACTTCCCAACATTGTGACTTTCTCATTCACCCTCTGCGGTCTTTTATAATATGGTTTCTTACCAAAAAGCCCAACTTTTTCTCAACCCACAACTCCCAAACCCTAGATATAAACACAAATACAAAACAATTCTCACATTAAATCTATACCTGGTTTTTGCATTCATCTCAGTGTTGATAATCTTATTCGTCCTCCCCACTATTTTATGCACATATATTTTATGCCATTCACCTGACACACAACCTCAAATTTCACCATATGCCACATTTATTTTGCATTTTGTTCTTTCTCCTCACACCCCAAGCCTATTTACGACTTTTTCTTTTTTTCATCTTCTCATTAACTTCCCACATTGTCTTTTATCCACTACTTAAGTTTAATTAGATTCATCATCCTTCCACTTCTCTTGATAAATCCACAACTCATCATGCAATCTATTTTCCCCTACCAAAATTTTATTTGGTACACCTTACAAACCATTAATACCAAGGTATAGGGACAACATATGCATAAACTATCCCTTGTCACCTCTACACAATAACACTCTCTTGTCATAGTACCTATTGATGGTTAAAATTGAGCTTGTTTCTAACACCAACAATGGGAAGTTTCAAGATGTGGGACTTACGACTTGAAATAACCTCCAAATTTTTAAGAAGCTAGTCTCTTCTTTATATCGAATGTATACTGGGAAAAGGGATAGGAATTTTAACAGAAACACAAATGCCAAGAAAGAAAATCTAACTATGGCGATGCGTCTGGATGTAATTTGACCCTTAATCTAAGCACAGTGAAACTATATGTAACATTCAATTACATTTAAGAGCAAACAATGCATGATCAATGTAAAAGATGAAAACAATAAAAAAAGAGGCTCACAACTTAGACTGCTTTTGTAGTGACACAGAAAATATCAACAAAGGCACAAGATTCAATCTTCTTATTAATTCTCTAGTAACATAAGAGGCACAAAAACATGCACAGTTACATAAACTTTCCAACTCAAGAAAATAGAACAAAGGCAAATGATATTCCTAATCACAGCTCTAGAAAGTCTAAAACTCTTGACAACACAACTTATACTACTTTTGCAATGACACAAAAAATATAAACAAAGGCACATGATTCAAAATTATTATTAATTCTCCAATCACATAAGAGGCACATAAACATGCACAATTACATAAACTTTCCAACTTAAAAAAATAGAACAAAGGCAAATGATATTCCTAATCACAGCTCTAGAAAGTCTAAAACTCTTGACAATAATTCTCTCAAAAAATTCTCTCTAAGTATCTGATGATGATTTATAGTGATCTCTACACCTCTATTTATAGCCTTGGATTCACTCCAGATTGTCTGTATGTTCGCAATCTAATGGCCCAACTAAAAACTAACCAAATTAGAAGTGTCTAACAGAAGATATTTCTTAAATTCTGAAATGCTCCGTCTTCTGGTAGTTCATTGGCTGAAATAGATCGCATGACACTCCCTTCTATTAAACAGAAGAGGATACTTGGCCAATTCCTTGAAAACCTTCTTATTACTTAGGAGACACCGGAGAATGACACTTGGCATGTTTCACAGCCTTACCAAAGACACATGGTGCTCTCTGCTTTACCTATACTCTTACTATATCTTCGATTAGGAACGTTTCGCCTTTGACACCTATTGCAATCCACTTCTTTGAAACTTAACTTAACAAAAAATAAGACCCACAGTGTTTCTCACCTGAGCAAATTTTAAAAAGTTATAGGGACAGGTGGTGATTTTTGCTTGCCTTAACAAAGGACACGTGGCAATCTCCACTTTACTTAACTAGGGATATGTGGTGATCTCCACTACTTTTAGCTACCTTTTGAGAAACCTACGAAAGGTGACATGTGCTGGTCTCCACATTGCTTTGTTTATATTATAGAAACAATCGGGCCTCATTTCATATTTACACAGACAACGACACTTGGTAGCTTCCACTTGCTCCAGAAACAAAACTTGAGACCTGCCATAGTCTTTACTATATCGGTGAAACAAAATGAAGAAAATTTGGAGGTTGACACGTGATTGCTTCCGCTCTCTTCAGTTGAGATACGTGGCATCTTTCATCACTTTTAAAAAAGCAAATTGAAACCTTCTGCTATTGCCACTTGGTGCCCTCCACCTGATCCTGATACCTAGCTTGTTAAAACCTTTCACTTAAAAGAGATTTGAAACACGGATGCCAATATGAAATGTGGATGCTGACACTTGTCACGTTCCACTGAGTTACTGTGAGATACGTGGCATGTCCCAACCAACTTATAGAAATTATGAAAGGTGCCTCAGCTGATGACACTTGGTAGCTTTCGCTTGACTTTGACACTTA
This sequence comes from Torreya grandis, assembly GCA_037957365.1. Classification (NCBI taxonomy): domain Eukaryota; kingdom Viridiplantae; phylum Streptophyta; class Pinopsida; order Cupressales; family Taxaceae; genus Torreya; species Torreya grandis. The sequence continues at coordinate 2,889,444 of JARHVA010001530.1, read as the reverse complement.
GAGAAAAATGAGGCAAAAAGAAAATCAAGCCCGAGCTTTGAATCAAAACTTTGCCATCTCGAACCAAAGTGTGCGGGGACAATGATTTGGATCATGTGACTAAAAATAAAAATGAAACATAGAGTATTTAATAATTCTATAGTTATTGGCGACCCCAAGGACTTTTAAACCTACTCAAAAAGAATCTACAACTCTCGCATGATAAAAAATCGCTAAAAAAACACAGTTTAACTAAAATATTTCAAATAGATTCCATTCACAAGAATCTCTTCAGGTTCACCTTCCATCATTTCTAGCTCAAATGAATTTTGTTATTTACACACATGAATTTTATAAGGGGCAGTCCATAATGCTTCAAACTTAGTGTGTTGACCCAATTTGGCGGCTCTTGCATCCCATTTCAAAACAATTGAGCCTGTTTTGAAATGGGGATTTGACTTCCTTTTATCAAAATAGTCTTTAATTATTTTTTGATGCTTTATCAGTGAATCATGTGCTGCATCCCTCTTTTCTTGAACTTCTAGAAGTTCTACGAGTCTGACCTGGATGGGGCCATTTTCTTCAATTTCAATCTATTTGATCAGCTGGAGAGCATGAATCTCCAAACTTAGGGGAATTATAGCAAATTTCCCATAAACTAATTCATATGGGGAAATTTTGATCACCTGTTTAGGCATGATTCTATTAGCCCACAGTGCTAAATTAAGCACCTTATGCCACTCTTTGTGATGATCAACCCCTATTCTAATCAATTTCTTATTAGTTGATTCTACCAAACCATTACCCTGAGGGTAATAATTAGAGAAAGTTTTTAGATATATTCCATGCCTTAATGCAAAGTCAGATACTTTAGACACTAAAAATGCTTTAGCATTGTCTAAAATTATGGTGTGAGGAGCCCCAAAACGAGTAGTGATACTCCCTAGAAAATCTAAGATCACATTTTCTATTGCTTCTTTGAGTGGCACTACCTCGATCCATCTGGTGAAATACTCTATGGCTGTTAAGATCCATTTGTGACCCATACTAGACACTAGATTTATCATTCTAATGAAGTCAACACCCCATTGAGTAAAAGGTTCATCCACAATTATAGGACTAAGAGGCATTGCTGCATTCCTTCTCATCCCCACATAATATTGACAAGATTGACATTTTTTAACCAACTGACAACAATCTGTAAATAAAGTAGGCTAGAAATAACCTGCCGCACTTATCTTTATAGCTGTGTCTTTGCAAAAAAATGTCCCCCTGATACTCTATGGTGCATTTCATGTAGTATTTTCTTAGCCTCAGCCTTTTCTACACATCTTAACAATTTGCCATCAGAATTTCTTCTAAAAAGAACCTATTCAAGTAAAATAAAATGAACTCCTTGCATCCTATAGTATCTTTTCTTATTCAGATGGAGTTCCCTTGGGTAAATCCCATTTTTTATAAAATGAATCCTGCTTGTGACCCAAGATTCATGATCAAATTTTTGTATCCTCAATACATTTTCTTCTTCTATTCTTGAATTTGTCTCTTTAGGTATCATCTTTTCAAGCTCTTGAGTCATATATTGGCACAAACCCTACCTCTGACTAACTTAGTGGGTTTGACCTCTACATCATATTTAAGGATCTTGGTTATCTAATTTACTCTTATTTTATTAATTTCACCCTCCATGATGTATTTTCTGACACTTGGATGAGCTATAAGTATCAAAATTTTACTTCCTGATACTATATGCCTAAACTTTTTGAGGGCTTTTACCATAACATATGCTTGTTTTTCCACAAAATTATATCTGGTTTCATATTCCCTAAGAGTCCTTGAAAAAAAGGCTATTGGATGCTCTCCCTCCTGTCTATCATCTTTCTATGTTAGGGCAGTGACAATATTGAGCTCTCCTCCATATACATACTTTATAAAAGGCTTAGAAAAGTCTAGGTTTCTAAGTACTAGAGCTGTTGAGATAGCTTTCTTGACCTCTTCAGAGGCTTGCCTTATTTTCGTAGTCCACTTAAAAATTAGGTCTTTTTTAGCAAGAGTGTCACTGGTCTTACTAAGCTTGCAAAGTTAGATATGAACCGACTGATGAAATTAATCTTTCCTAAGAAAGATTGAATTGCTTTCTTATTTACTGGAAGAGGTAAGTTCATTATAGCTGCCACTCTTTCTGGGTCTATGGAGACTCCTTATTTAGATACGATATGTCCCAATAATTTGCCTTGAGAGACAACAAAGATAAATTTCTTAGGATTCAAGGATATTCCAAATTCTTGACATTTTTTAAATACAACTTCTAAATGATCAAAATGATCAATGGTATTTTTTGAAAAAATAGTAAGATCATCAAGATAAATCAAGATGATTTTATTTATCAGTTCCCCAAATGCAACATCCATAGCTCTCTAAAAAGTGGCTCCAGCATTTGATAGGTCAAATGGCATCTTAGCATATGCAAATGTTTTCCATTTGGTAGTAAAAGCAGTTTTGTATTGGTCTTCATTAGCCAACCAAATCTGATTATATCCAGAGAAACCATCTAGCAAAGAAAATCTCTCTGATCCAGCCACAGTTTGTAGAGTTTGTTCCATGGAGGGCAAGGGATAGTGATCCTTCAAAGATGCTCTATTTAGATCTCTAAAATCTACCCAAAGTCTTATATCACCATTCTTTTTTCTAACTAGTACTAGATTTGATACCCAAGTTGAGTGTTTGATTGGAAAAATTATTTTAGAATCTAAAAGTTTTTGCAACTCATCCACCATTAGAGGCTCAATCCTTGGATTCACTGGCCTCTATTTCTATCTGACAGGCTTAGATCCTTCAGTCAGTTCTATTGTTTGCTGAATAACATCTCTATTATATCCATGAAGGTCTTCATAGCTCCAGGCTATGACTCTATCATATTTTTTGCATAATTCAATTAGCCTTTCCTTTTCTACTTGAGTTGCAAAATTTCTAACTTTTAATTTTTTTCCTTCACTCACCTATATTTCAAAATAATCTGCTTTGTTTGCTTGGAACCTTTTCTTCTCCAGGCTTACATCTTCTAGATCAAAAAGGTTCTCTAAAGTGATTAAACCTTTGGGAAGCTTATTATTCTTTAATTGTATAATTTGATCCCCATATGCCTCTTCAATCTTTGGTTGCAATTGATCGACAAATTCCCCTAATTGTTGCAAGAATGAGAGTACTTGAAAATAATTCTCAAATACTTGCCAATTCTCATCATTATCTGGGATAGTTGGCCTTACTATAACCTTTACTGACGCATTGTTAACTAATAGGCTAGTTGCTGGATCAAACTGCGAACCAATCTGTGCCATCCTATCAGCTTCAGAATTTTGAATCCTAGGAACTACTTCAATATTGAAAGCTTCAAAATATTTTATTAAGTCCCAAATTTTATGCTTATAATATTTCATCCTTACATTCTTTTCTATTGCCTTTTCTCTAATTTGCTTTACTACTAGGTTTGAATCTCCTTTTACTATTAGATTTTTTATCCCCTTTTTCTTGGCTAACATGAGCCCATGTACTAAATATTCATACTCAGCATCATTATTAGTACAAGCAAATTGAAAATGGATAGCCCTTAAATTTTTTTCACCATTTGAAGCAGTAAGACAAATTCCTACTCCAACACCATTTTTACTTCTAGCCCCATCAATATTTAAGTTCCAAATTTCTGATTTTTTTTTAGGTTCTTGATTAGTTGGTGTTTCTTCCCTTAAAACATTTGGGATTTCATGGTCTTCATCAAAAATAACATAAGTTCCTAGACCAGTAGAGTCATAATTTCCATATGAGTCACTTTGCATTATAGCTAACAACTGGTTATTTTCTTTTTCTTGATCATGCTTAGTCCAGTCGCCTAACTTTTCAACAAAAATCCTTTCTTCCTTATTTATTGGTTCATTGGTGATGTGATCCTTTGATAGTGGTTTAGATAGAATTTTCATCTTTGAACCATATTTAGTTCTTAGAATTAAGTGAGACCAACCAAGAGACATATCTCCTCCTATCTTGGCTGTAAAATCTCTTGATAAACATAGGCCAAATACAAGAGGTATATCTATAACTACTATATCTTTATTTATAATTATATTTGGACAAGTATATAATTGTAATGGGAGTTGTTTAATTCTCCCTATTATTTGCACTGATTTGCCATCTAGCTACATAACTCCTTTAGTGAGTGGCTCATATTTTATCTTTAAAGCATCTGCTATTTGCTTTAGCATTACTGTAGTATTAGCCTTTGAATTTATCATTACATTATGCATCAATTTCTTGCCAACTATCAAAGTTAAATAGAAGGGATCTGGTTTTTATTTGCTTACCTCTGGTGCATTGTTCACTAGCGCCGTTGTCTGCAGATGAACTGTGTCTTTGAGCTTTTCTTTTTCAGCAGGTCTTTCTTTGATACTAGTACATTTGGGCATTGCTTGGCCTTGAAGAGCTTCTTGTAAAATTGTCCTTTGTTTAGGAATAGCTAATATGTCCCAAATTGATACTTGTGCTGGAGTCATCTTCAATTGATCCACCACATTCATTGGTCCCAAAGTTTGAATGCTTGGAAAATAAGGATACCTTGCCTTTTCTTGAATTTGTCTAGGAACTACTTTATTCTGTAATGGATGAAGCACTTCTTGTCTAATTGCTATGTTTTGATGACCTTGAAATGGAGTATTTTTCATAAATTCATTGTTTACAACTTCACGCTGTTCCAACATTCTTCTCTTTGATCTAGTATAGTAGTTTGATTGCACCACTAGTTTCTTGGAAGCAGAAGCTTCATTCAAGAATACTGATTCTTCATCTTCAACCCATGAGAACAAAGCATATTTTGGAGCTATTTATTCTTATTTTTGCAAAGACATCCCTTGCATCTGAGCCATTAGGACTAAATTTTGCATACCAGAAGATTGGTAGGCTTGATAGTCACTAGAACTTGCAAATTGTCCATCCATTCTTCTTTGCTCTGCCACCTTTTGTTGTATATTACCCATGGGACAATCTCTAGGTGTATAAGAATTATTGCAAGGGAAAAACAAAACATTGGTGCCATCTACCTAATTATTTTGCCCTGGAACAATCTCCCTATTTGAATTGGGAGGAATAGTCTGTGAGGGTGTAGGGACTGCAACTAATTGGTTTGCTGGCTGAGGGTTATTTTGTCTTTGAGGACCCTGGTATTGGTTTGGCTATGATGAAAATATATTTCTTTGATAGCCCTGGTATTGGGGTTTAGTATAAGTATTCTACTATCTTTTTATATTAATCAGCTCATTAGAAAATATCCTTAAGATATTCTTGATATCATCCATCTCAGATGATTGGGCAGGGACAATTTCTTTAGCAAGTGGTTGAGGATATGTGTACATAGACACAGGTGGGGCTATGGATTTAGGGACTTCTTGAGGTAATGGCAAGAAAATCTCCACAAACATGGGCATGGGAGGCCTTGGAGACAACTTTCTAGCATCTATCAAATTATTTTCAGCTCTGACTGCATAGTCATAAGCCTTTGGCAGAGTCTAACCTCCAAGTGACTTAATCATAATAGATATATCTGAATTCAAAGCTTTAAGATAGAATAATATAGCCATACCTGGTAATGGTCTAGCTGTAACATGAATCCTTTCCCAAGTCTTTTGAAATCTAGAATTAAAGTCAGTTATTGTTTCTTGTGGTGCCCTTTGGATGGTAATAAATTGCTGTAATAAAGAAGACTTATCACCCTTCTCTTCAAATATTTCAAAGAAAAGATCTCCGAGTTGATCCCATGTAGATATGGTATTTGGGATCAGGGACCGGTACCATTCTAGAGCCTTCCCTTTAAAAGAAGCTGCTAATAACCTTATGGCCACATTTTACTGTGTGACAACATGTATAACATAGACATCTGATACATCCTATAGATATTCTTCAGGTGTTTTAAAGTCTTGCCCACTGAATTTGGGTAGAGCTTTCAGGGCATTCACTGGGATAGGGTCCCAAGTGGCTGGTGGTATTGGAAGAATCAAAGGACTACCAATGGTCCAACTTGCAAATTTTTTTGGGGCTATAGGGGCTCCCATATTTGCTCTTGGTATTGGTATAAAATGATTGAATCTTCTTCTAGGACTAATTACCAATGGTGGTAAAAGAATACCTCAATTTATAGCAGACTGAGATCTGGTTATTGGTCTACAGCTCTGACTCCTTGTAACTCTCTGGTTCATATGATCTTGAAAGAAACTTCAATATAGTGTCCCACTGGGTGTGCCAAAAACTGTTGATGGTTAAAATTGTGCTTGTTTCTAACACTAACAATGGAAAGTTTCAAGATGTGGGACTTGCGACTTGAAACAACCTCCAGATTTTTAAGAAGCTGGTCTCTTCTTTATATCAAGCATATACTAGAAAAAGGGATAGAAATTTTAACAGAAACACAAATGCAAAGAAAGAAAATCTAACTATGGCGATGCACCTGAATGTAATTTGACCCTTAATCTAAGCACAGTGAAACTATATGTAAGATTTAATTACATTTAAGATCAAACAAGGCATGATCAATTTAAAAGATGAAAACAATAAAAATAGAGGCTCACAGCTTAGACTGCTTTTGCAGTGACACAAAAAATATCAACAAAGGCACAAGATTCAATTTTCTTATTAATTCTCTAGTCACGTAAGAGGCACAAAAACATGCATAGTTACATAAACTTTCCAACTCAAGAAAATAGAACAAAGGCAAATGATATTCCTAATCACAGCTCTAGAAAGTCTAAAACTCTTGACAACACAACTTATACTACTTTTGCAATGACACAAAAAATATAAACAAAGGCACATGATTCAATCTTCTTATTAATTCTCCAATCACATAAGAGGCACATAAACATGCATAGTTACATAAACTTTCCAACTTAAGAAAATAAAACAAAGGCAAATGATATTCCTAATCACAACTCTAGAAAGTCTAAAACTCTTGACAATAATTCTCTCAAAAAATTCTCTCTAAGTATCTGATGATCCTTTCTAGTGATCTCTGCATCTCTATTTATAGCCTTGGATTTACTCTAGATTGTCTGTATATTCCCAATCTAATAGCCCAATTGAAATCTGACCAAACTAGAAGTGTCTAACAGAAGATATTTCTTAGATTCTAAAATACTCTGTCTTCTAGCAGTTCATTGGCTGAAGCAGATTGTAGGACGCTCCCTTCTATTAAACAGAAGAGGATACTTGGCCAATTCTTTGAAAACCTTCTTATTACTTAGGAGACACTGAAGAACGACACTTGGTATGTTTTGCAGCCTTACTGAAGACACACGGCGCTCTCTGCTTTACCTATACTCTTACTATATCTTCGCTCAGGAACGTTCTGCCTTTGACACCTGTCACAATCTGCTTCTTCAAAACTTTAACCACTTAACAAAAAATAAGACCCATAGCATTTCTCACTCGAGCAAATTTTAAAAAGGCATAGGGATAGGTGGCGATTTCTACTTGCCTCAAAAAAGGACACGTGGCAATCTCTGCTTTACTTAACTGGGGATATGTAGCAATCTCTGCTTCTTTTAGCCACCTTTTGAGAAACTTGCAGAAGGTGACACATGCTAGTCTCCACGTCACTCTATTTATGTTATAGAAATAATCAGGCCTCATTTCATATTTACATGGACGGTTACACTTGGTGGCTTCCACTTGCTCCAGAAATAAAACCTGAGACCCACCATAGTCTTTATTATATCAATGAAACAAAATGAAGAAAATTTAGAGGTTGACATGTGGTGGCTTTCGCTCTCCTCAGTTGAGATACGTGGCGCCTTCCATCACTTTTAGAAAAGTAAATTGGAACCTTCCATGATTGCCACTTGGTGCCCTCTGCCTGATCTTGATACTTAGCTTATTGAATCCTTCCACTTAAAAGAGATTTGAAATGTGGATGCCGATATGAAAATGTGGATGTTGACACTTGTTGCATTCTACTAAGTCACTATGAGATACGTGGCATGTCCTAACCAACTTATAAAAATTATGAAAGGTGCCTCGACCAATGACACTTGGCAGCTTTCGCTTGACTTTGACACTTAGACAAAAATGAATCAAAAAGAAATTAGAGCCCACGCTCTATTTCAAAACTTTGCCGTCTCGAACTAAAGTATGTGGGAAAAAAAATTTGTAGCATGCAACTAAAAATTAGAATGAAACGTAGAGTATTTTTTACTCCATAGTTATTGGCGACCCCAAGGACTTTTGAGCCTGCTAAAAAAGAAACCACAACTCCTGCTAGATCAAAATTTCAAAATTATATCTTGAACAATGCTATTTGATAGGCAGACCATTCATCATCAGATAACCCCTATTTATTTTTCAATTCATTGAAGGCTAAATCAAGGTTAATAATATCCTTGTGTGAAAAATTCTACAAAATTTGAACTGTAGCCTTCAATTTGAATTCGAGCTGGGAAACAAGAATCAAAATAGCTTCTACTTTAGGGATTGATGAATCATCCCTTAAATCCTAAAAAACTGTTTGATCATTCTGCTTGGCTAGTAGCAAAGGTTCAATTTCATCAACCATTAGCACCGTGTTGTCATCAAGAAACGGAGAAGGAAGACCTAATTAAACTAGGTCTTCAATGTGTTGTTTCATTTCACTGATTCCTTCTTTCATTACATCAAGAAGCTCTCTGCAACTGATGGCTACAAAATTGCAACTAAGAATCTCAATTACTTGCTTAGCAGCGACCATTCTATTCTCAATTCTTGTTGTTGACAACGTTCCATCCATGGCATCATAAAGCTTTTGTAGCAACATGTTAAAATCCAAAACTCTCCCAGAAATAGTAGCTAGAGTGTCTTCAATGGATTTCTCCACCTTTTCGCACAATTTTTGTGCATTTAGCAGGAAGGTGAGAGAAGGCTTGAGCTGAATAATCTCTAAAGAGATTCTTTTCCACATTGATGCATAGAGCTCCTTCACCAGAGTTAACACTCCTAGATTATTTGACCTATTGGCCAACTCAAGTGTCAATTGCTCTGCTCTTTGTTGCTCTGCTTGAAATTGGGCTTGTATAGCCGTAGTAGTATTTTGTTCACTTAGCAGCTTTTGTTGCAATTGGATAACCTGTAGCAAGCTTTCCTCACATTTTCCTTGCAATGCTGCTTTTTCTCACCTTAGGGTTGTAACTGCATCTTTTACCTACATTAGCCCTACCTTTAAGGAATCATTTTGGGCCTAGATCACTTGGTGAGTCTGAAGGGAAATAGTCTCTTGCAACTGTTTATTTAGACCCTCTATTTCATTATCTTTTCTATCAATTTCTGCAGTCAAACTATTACAGTTTGCCTTTTCCTTGGCTAAATTGGTCTCCATCTTCTGTAGCCTCTTTGATGTCTTCAAGTAGTCTTTAGTAACTGCAAAAGTGGATTTGGTTAGCAGCTCAATTTTGTCTTGTGGCCTGAACAGGGACATGTCATGGCCACTGCATTCATTGTGTAGTCTTTCGGTTGCATCTACTCACTTGGCTTGATGACATTTGGTGATAAATGAGTCACCATCAATTGCTACTGAATGGGGTCAAATTGTGACCTCACATGGGGTGTAGCCAAGGCTTTATTTTCATTGATCTTCTTTTTCTCCTTTCGGGCTTCCCTTGCCTTCCTAGTAGTGTCTGCTTGGGTTTGGAAGGTAGAAAGAGAGGCAATGTGCCCACCCACAAAAGGATGTCCCTATGGCAAGCCATATTGAATAGCCAATTTTTGGCTATGAGCAATCTGAGGGGGAAGTTTCTTGGGAACAGAGGGGGGAAAGTGAGGTAATGTTAAGGCTTGAGTAGGAATAGATGGGGCAAAGTGAGAAATGGGAACGACAGAGGTGGCAGGGGATGTCATCTGGCTAGATGGAATCATCATGTTAACAGGAGAAGAAATAGATTGAGAAGGAGAAGGAGGAATAATACTTACCTGAGGAGCAATTATAGTACTCTGTAATTGGCATTGTGGGTGGTCTGTCTCCTTTTTTGAATCAAACTGAAACTGCACCCTCTTTCACTTCTTGGGTGTCTCTTCTTTTGGCTGTGTTTCTTTTCCTTCCACATCTACTACTACCATTAGTGATGCTTGTGGAGAACTAGGGGTTTCAATAATCGATGCCGATGGGGAAGCTTTAGGTGGTGAAGGCACCACACTCCTTTGCTTTTCCATAATGCTGAGAGATTGGGGCCAAATTGATACAGATACTATAGCTACAAATTTGCCCTGAGGCCTGTGACTCTTAGCTTGATCCTGCTCTGGCTTCTGTCTCTACACCCTGTGTTGGCAAATTGCTTATGTTAGGGCTAGATACAAGGGACAGATGGCACTCATCCCATAGTTCTTCCCATCTATGATCCGAGTCGATGCTCCCAAAAGAATGAGTTGTCTGACAAATTTCTTGCCTATATTTCCAATAGGCTTCTTAGCATCCCAATCTTTATTCTTTAGTGCCCATTTTAAACCAAAAGTCATTCTGACTTTAGGATCAAAATCCCTCTGCTTATTATAGAAAGTTTCCCATGGCCTATTTTGTGGAAGGGGCAAATCTGTTAATTCAACATAAAATCTAGGAGTATCTTCCCTAGGTTTTTTTCTATTCTCCCAAAAGGGGCAGACTTCATGTGCAATTCTAGTTGCAACCCTCTTAGTCCTTATCCAGGAAGCTATGAAACCATTCGGGTCATATACCCATTTGTCTTTGACTAGCAGGAAACCCAAGAAGGCCAGCTTTCTAAGCAACACAATCTCAACGTCTCTGGCTTCCAATACCATGCTGGTTGTCATCCATGGGAGGTCATACATTTTCCTCTTCCTCTTCCTAGAGCCATATTCATTATCTACTGTAGATACCTACCTGGTGACCTCTAAGAATGCTAACCTAAGAGTCAAAATTTTAGGTAGCAACATTGGTTCCCCACAAAAATGATGGACTCTTATAATTGTATGGTGGGATCCAAAATAGAAATCAAAAGGAATTGGGCAACTAGCTAGAAGGTTTGAAACACTTGGAAATAATCTATTCATAACTGGTTTGGGGCTAAGATGACAAAAATCAGGGGTAACAAATAGTTCCTAGAATTCATATGGGTCGCTAGTTTTTGACAAAATATATGTCCATGCAGACACAGGAATGGTCCTTTGTAAATCAAAACTTGGGTCATACATATCAAGATGCATATGTTGGGCGAAAATATCAGAGTTTTGATACAACATGAGGTGAAATAAATAAGAACAATACTTGAAAACTCTTTTTGATTTGAAATGGGCCAGTTGTTCCACCATTGAGTATGCAATTTATTTAGAAAAGTCAAGCCGATACTCTTGAGTCTTATCAACAGTCTTTAGCCTAAAGAGGATAGCCATTTGTTCTCCATAAACTACCATATCATCTTTCATGCCAAAGATGAAAGCCATCATAGACAGTGCGTCTTGGCTAGCTTGTACGAACTGGGCTCTTGCTGCAGGGAGTGTAGGTACAGTAGTATCATCATCGCCCATTTGAAATTCGGATCTTAAGAACCTCAACTGAGTATTGATGTTTGCCCATGTTTTTTTCATTTTAGCAATAGTGGGAAATATAGTTGTCTTATTGTGATATAGGGCTAACATGTCTCTGATAGCCTGTGGTGTGATTTGCACCATGAATGGACCCTGTTGAATGGTGCTTGAGGGTTATTTTGTCTTGGAGGACCCTGGTATTGGTTTGGCTATGATGAAAATCTATTTCCTTGATAGCCCTGGTATTGGGGTTTAGTATAAGTATTCTGCTATCTTTTTATATTAATCAACTCATTAGAAAATGTCCTTAGATATTCTTGATATCATCCAGCTTAGATGACTGAGCAGGGACAATTTCTTTAGTAGGTGGTTGAGGATATGTGTACATAGACATAGGTGGGGCTATGGATTTAGGGGCTTCTTGAGGTAATGGCAAGAAAATCTCCACAAACATGGGCATGGGAGGCCTTAGAGACAACTTTCCAGCATCTATCAAATTATTTTTAGCTCTGAATACATAGTCATAAGCCTCCGACAGAGTTTGACCTCCAAGTGACTTAATCAAAACAAATATGTCTAAATTTAAAGCCTTAATATAAAACACTATAGCCATACCTGGTAATGGTCTAGTTGTAGCAGAGATTTTTTCCCAAGTCTTTTGAAATCTGGAATTGAAGTCAGTCATCACTTCTTGTGGTGCCCTTTGGATGGTAATCAATTGTTGTAATAAAAAAGATTTATCACCCTTCTCTTCAAATCTTTCAAAGAAAAGATCTCCGAGCTGATCCCATGTTGATATGGTATTTGGGTTCAAAGACTGATACCATTCTAGAGCTTTCCCTTTAAAAGAAGCTGCTAATAATCTTATGGCCACATTTTGTTGTGTGACAACATGTATAGCACAAACATCTGATACATCTTGCAAATGTTCTTTAGGTGTTTTGAAGTCTTGCCCACTAAATTTGGGTAGAGCTTTCAGGGCATATACTGGGATAGGGTCCCAAGTGGCTGGTGGTATTGGGAGAATCAAAGGACTACCAGTGTTCCAACTTGCATAATTTCTTGGGGATATAAGGGCTCCCATATTTGCTCTTGGTATTGGTATAAACTAATTGACTCTTCTTCTTGGACTAGTTACCAAAGGTGGCAAAAGAATACCTAGATTTATAGCAAATTGTGATCTAGTTACTGGTCCTCAACTCTGACTCCTCATAGCTCTCTGGTTCATACGATGTTGAAAGAAACTTCAATATAGGGTCCCACCGGGCGTGCCAAAAACTGTTGATGTTTGAAATTGCACTTGTTTCTAACACCAACAATGGGAAGTTTCAAGATGTAGGACTTGTGACTTGAAACAACCTCCAAATTTTTAAGAAGCTCGTCTCTTCTTTATATCGAGCGTATACTGGGAAAAGGGATAGGAATTTTAACAGAAACATAAATACAAAGAAAGAAAATCTAACTATGGCGATGCGCTTGAATGTAATTCGACCCTTAATCTAAACACAGTGAAACTATATGTAAGATTCAATTACATTTAAGAGCAAACAAGACATCATTAATGTAAAAGATGAAAACAATAGAAACAGAGGCTTACAGCTTAGACTGCTTTTGCAGTGACACATAAAATATCAACAAAGACATAGGATTCAATCTTCTTATTAATTCTCCAGTCACATAAGAGGCACAGAAATATGCACAGTTACATAAACTTTCCAACTCAAGAAAATAGAACAAAGGCAAATGATATTCCTAATCACAGCTCTAGAAAGTCTAAAACTCTTGACAACACAGCTTAGACTACTTTTGCAATGACATAGAAAATATCAACAAAGGCACATGATTCAATCTTCTTATTAATTCTCCAGTCAATAAGAGGCATAGAAAAATGCACAGTTACATAAACTTTCCAACTTAATAAAATAGAACAAAGGCAAATGATATTCCTAATCACAGCTCTAGAAAGTCTAAAACTCTTGACAATAATTCTCTCAAAAAATTATCTCTAAGTATCTAATGATGATTTCTAGTGATCTCTACACCTCTATTTATAGCCTTGGATTCACTCTGGATTGTCTGTATGTTCCCAATCTAATGGCCCAACTGAAAACTAACTAAACTGGAAGTGTCTAACAAAAGATATTTCTTAGATTCTGAAACGCTCTGTCTTCCAGTAGTTCATTGGCTGAAACAGATTACAGGATGCTCCCTTCTATTAAACGAAAGAGGATACTTGGCCGATTCCTTGAAAACCTTATTACTTAGAAGACACCAGAGAATGACACTTGGCATGTTCCACAACCTTATCGAAGACACACAATGCGCTCCGCTTTACCTTTACTCTTACTATATCTTTACTCAGGAACGTTCCGCCTTTGACACCTGTCGCAATCCACTTCTTCGAAACTTTAACAACTTAACAAAAAATAAGACCCATAGCATTTCTCACCCGAGCAAATTTTAAAAAGGTATAGGGATAGGTGGCAATTTCCACTTGCCTCAATAAAGGACACGTGGCAATCTCTACTTTACTTAACTAGGGGTATGTGGCGATCTCTGCTGCTTTTAGCTACCTTTTGAGAAACCTGTGGAAGGTGACACTTGCTGGTCTCCACATCACTTTGTTTATATTATATAAATAATTGGGCCTCATTTCATTTTTACACGGACAATGACACTTGGTGGATTCTGCTTGCTCCAAAAATAAAACTTGAGACCCATCACAGTCTTTACTATATCGGTGAAACAAAATGAAGAAAATTCAGAGGTTGACACGTGGTGGCTTCCGCTCTCTTTAGCTTAGATACGTGGCATCTTCCATCACTTTTAGAAAAGCAAATTGAAACCTTCCACTATTGCCACTTGGCACCCTCCGCTTGATCCTGATACTTAGCTTGTTGAAACCTTCCACTTAAAAGAGATTTGAAACGTGGATGCTGATATGAAATATGGATGCTGACACTTGTCACATTTCGCTGAGTTACTATGAGATACGTGGCATGTCCTGACCAAATTATAGAAATTATGAAAGGTGCCTCGGCTGATGACACTTGGCAGCTTCCGCTTGACTTCGACACTTAGAGAAAAATGAGGCAAAAAGAAAATCAAGCCCGAGCTCTGAATCAAAACTTTGCCATCTTGATCCAAAGTGTGCGGGGATAGTGATTTGGATCATGTGACTGAAAATAAAAATGAAACGTAGAGTATTTAATAACTCTATAGTACCACTTGTAAAACTTGACTTGTAACAATGATGGCCTTCTGCAAAAAATCCTTTGGAGATCTAGATAGATATCCCTCTCTTAAAAATTATATCATAGCGATAATTGCTACCACTATGCTCTTGCTGCTCCGTCCGTCACCTTGCACTAGTTACCTAACAACATGCTTCACCTCGTCAAAGGTAAACACCTTTGCATCCACTTTATTTTTTCTTTGGTGCCTTCCTCTTATTTTTAATTCCCCTTTCTTAATCTTTCTTACCACACATCTATTACTCCTAATGTTTATGGGATTATTCCACTCAGACAACCACATTAGCCTTCAGCCTTCTCACTCTGTAGGCATCTTGACCACATGGGATGTCTAAGGTCTACTCGACTATCATCGTTCCATCATCAAGTCTCCCATCCTTCATCAATCAACCTTATCTTCTAACTAATCCAGGCCATTAGTCAAATCTTTTAGTTACAATATCAATCATTCATCATCCACTCAAGATTCATAATTCTCCCATGCATGCATCCTTATTTAGGATACATCGAAAGCATGAGTCTCTCCTTGTCACTCTTTTGTTATGGTTGGTTCCCATTTGGGGCATGTTAGCCACCATGACACCATCACCTCTCACTCAATGGCATATGTCATGTCTTTACTAGGAGCATCGTTGATATCAATTAAGTCGTAGCTCATCCACATTGCTACTCATCCACCATTATTATTCACATCCAACCCACCTATTTCATCCATTCATCATTAAGTCTCTTATTCATCCCATCATTCTTCCCATTTTGGGAGAACTACATTGCCCTGAGGTCTCTTCAAACTATGTATGCAATGCTTAGTCATCCATGGTGATCAAGGACAACTTGATCGCATTACTCAATCCTTCTATTTCATCTCCTTGTCAGTCAATCTCTGCTTGACATATGCTTTGAGCTACACATGTCTTATTTTAGGCACATATCTCTCTGGCATATGTCTTTGCTTGAATATATCTAATGTTTGTGGCATAATTTCTCCTATTATCATCTTGTCTTGGACTAAAACTCTCCTTTGCATGCATCCTTGCTTGAGATACGTCGAAAGCTTGTTGCCAATTCACCTTTCTTAGGCCTGCAACTCTTCTTAGCATGTGTCCTTCCCTAAGATACATCTAAAGCTTGTAGCCTTTCACCATCTCATTACAATTGGTCCCATTTGGGACATGTCAACAACCATGACACTGTTGTTTTGGCTCTCGTGCCTATATTTTTTCCTGGGGCATTATCAATTTGTAGCTCACTACTCTTATCCATTTCACATTCGATCCCACATCTCTTAGCTATTTACACATTCTAACCTTCTTTTATCCTTTTGCGTGGACTTTTGTGTCATCCCTTCTCACATGTCTGTTGGAGGGGCATCAAGTGTCTACTAATCTCACTAACATCCATGACCATATTTATTCTTTGAAAGACCATATTACTTCTTCGAGTCGTAATGCCCCTTCAAAGAGGGGTAGGGTCTCATTTGGGACATGTTGGTCCAATTGTGACACTGCGTTTTTGGCTCATGTGCCTATATTTTTGCCTAGGGCATTGTCAATTTGTAGTTCATTGCTCTTATCCATTTCACATTCGATATCACATCTCCTAATTATTCATAGATTCTAACCTTCCTATATCCTTTCGAGCGGACATTTGTGTCAACCCTTCCCGCATGTGTGCTAAAGGGGGTGTCGAGTGTCTACTAATCTCATTAACATCTATGATTATATTTCTTTATGGAAAAACCATTACTTCTTTAACTTACAATACCATTTCAAAGAGGAAAAAAATGTATGCATTTAAATTCACTTACCTCCTTGACATCATTACTTTTGTTTCTTATCTAATATCCCCCTTCATTCTTCTCTTATTAATATAACCCCTTCCACTTTTCAAATTAATTAATTTGTTAATTAATCCCTCTTAACCACATAATTATCTCACTTATCTAATATTTTAATATTTAAATTCCCTGATACCCATCCCACTTTCTAATGACTAAAATTTCACTACAATGACTAAGTTTTAAAATGTAAGGAAACCTTGAAATTTCTAATTTCTAGAACTTTCCTTCCCTCTAAAGATTTCCATTGAATGGAGGAAACTTCCCACTATCCAATTCAAAATTTGGAGGAAATTAAATCAAACCATTGACCTTTCCTCTCCTCTAGGTATAAATCCATGGTCACCTTCAAGTATTGGAGACAATAAAAATTGAACCTTATGCTGTTCGAATCTTTCCAGCCCTCTTGCAAGAAGCCAAGCAATTTCCAGCTGCCCAAGCTTCCATTGCTGCCAGAGTCTTGAAGCCATAGCTTGAGCAATCCAACATCCATTGAGCCATTATCTTTGGAGCAGCATCATAATCTTGGAAAGAAGATCAAAAAGGAGCAGAATGAAGGTAAGATTTTTTTAATTCCATGACTAATGGCTCTCAAATTTCTTTCCCATTTGATGTTTTGTGAATTTTGAGTAGATTTAGTTAAATTGTACAATGTTTGAATCTAGTGCTCAAATTTTGCATTTATACATTGACGACCACAATCCTCCTCTTGAATGATATTTTGTGCCTTGAGAATGTTTGTTTGAGTCTGTAAATCAGATTGAAGGAGAAATAGCGGCCCTCAAGCTTGAAAATTTCATCTCCAGATAACTTGAGATCTTGTTGCAGTAAGTAGCGACTGTGTTTTGTTGGTTTTCACATGAACTAACCTATTTTTTCCCAGCAATTCTCTTAATATCTTGGCCTTTGTATAATTTCCATTCTATGCAATTGCATTTGCTTTTAGTAGTATCTTATAAATTGTCCGATTAGAATGATGTAGAGTGGTTCCATGTGATTGCATGATTATGTAGTTTGTATGTAACTTCATATTTATATAAATGCATCTTAGAGGCTTTTTTTGCGTACCCGGCAATCAGTTTGAACATATCCTACAGTGTTGCCATTCCATGCATTATACATGCACATTATGGGCGTTTCCACCTTGCAGCTTGGTGATTATCAATATTGCTTCTACACATTCTGATTTGGTGATGTTGTTGAAAACTATTATAATAATAATAGATTGCTGGAAGTTTGTGTGTACAAAGAAATTCGATTCAACGAGTTTTTGTTTAAAATAGACATTTAGTTAGAATATGGTTTACAATTTGCACTCGAGTATTAGACGTGATTGGTTGGACTAATTCAATGAGCATTCAAATCATAATTTCTGACCTGTAGAACAAGTAGTTTGTGCTAAATCCTACGGTAATATAAGCTCCACTTAATTAGCTTAAAATTTGTTGTTCTGCCTCAGGTTAAAGCAATATCCAACAACGTCATTGTTAATTGAGATTAAATAAGTCCTTTTCCTTGAAACCTTGTTATAAAGCTCTTTTTTGATTTAATAGGAGCTTTAGCAGTTCTTTTTTTTTCCAGCCTGAACTATGGTTCTTTGTTCAATAAAGGCTTCTTTTGTCCTTAAATTCCATTAATGGTTTGAATCCAATCAAATAGTGTTGAAGAGAGAAATGTATTTTGTCCATATCTTGCCATAAGATCACATTTCATTGAGGCATTTTGTCAAACAGTCGACGCACCACGTTTCTTTTAGACAGTCTGTCAAATAGTTGACAAACATTTGTGTTTGCCCCCGCATTTTGCATATTGGGTGCTTGCCCCTGCAACGTCTGGCAAAAATCCCGCTTTCCATTATGTCTTCATAGATGTCCATGGCATGCTCTCAAGCTTAGTGGATTGCAGTCTGGTTTTTACACCTGCCCACTGTAACTGCAGCCATCATCATCCTCGAGACCGCGTTTCTTTGGGACATTTTTTTGAGATACATTAGAAAGTGTCATTATATAAATAATTGAATATAATTTTTATTATTGTTTTGTTATTTTTATTCGTTTTGTGTCGTGGGTTACTAAAAAAAAAACCATTATTTAGTTAGTTAAATATTATTTTTTAAATCATTGTCTAGTCATTTTTACTTATTTTGTATCGTCAATTATTAAAAATGTTATTGTATAGTTAATTAAATATTACTTTTTCAATTATCATTTTTACTCATCAAAAACATTAACACAACAAAATAACAAGAAAAAGAGGGTCAAAATTCTCCCCTGTAGGTATATGTATGTCAAAGAAGGCATTTCAAACTACTAACCAACTTGTTTGCAGATTATTTGTTGAAAATTTTGCCCTAAGTGTTTGTTTTGTTGAAAATTCCAAAATTTAATTTTTAAAAATCCATATAAGCATTAGTTTTTGCAAATAGCTTATTGAAATTTTCAAACTACTAACGCCTTTTTTTATAGGTCGTCCCTCGAAGTCAACAATCAAAATTTTTAAGAGCAAACTACTAACCTGTGTATTTGATAGAGCGATCGGTCTAAGGTTAAATTGATCAAACTACTGATATTTTGTTTTGCAAGTCGATCAGTCCCAGATGTGGCTAAAACATTGTTTTCAAATCATTTATTTATTTTCCCTATCAACACACTAAATTAATTGGGTTAAAGAACTTTTCGTTGCCTATGTGTATACCCAAAGGCCAAGGTTGTGTATGCTCTCTTCCTTGCGTCTTTAGCATCAATTTCTGGAGGATAAAAACAACCGATAAACCTTCCCCATTTTCTTTCTATGATGCAACGCGATCATGAGAGTGATATCCATGCACTTGCCATTAGTCCATAGGGGTCATTAACATGGATTTAAGTGCATACACTTGGATGAAATAGTAGTAAAGTAATAAACTGCCTTAGTGGAACCTAAGGTGCATTCTTGTAATGCAAGATAGAGTCGTGTACAATAATTTGTCTCTTGCATGTTTAACTTGCAGGATCTTATCTTGAAACTCTTGGATTAAAATTAAAGCCTTAGTTTCCAACCCTGTATAATGTTGTATAAGGAATCACTTTGTTGTATGGTTTATTTTAATATAAACATAAATGGGATAAAAACCTTATGATATGTTGACCGTTAGTATCCTTGAATAACTTAGGAACACGATGAAACAAGGGAATTCCATTAGGATTAAGTGTGGAATTATTAACAAAAGTAGGTTCTTTTGTAATAGAAAATTGGGAACAACCCTCCTAGTTCCATAGTGGTAAGTAATTGTGTGTTACCTCCTTGGTGAGTATTTATAGTATTGGGAAGGCTAAATTTCTAGTGCTTTTATTCCTTGTTCACCCATGTATTTTCCCCTCTTAGTATTGTGATGTGGTCTTCCATAGAAAACCCAACTAGTCTGCATACTAACATAACACTGATAATTAAATTAGGGGAAGTGCTTAGCAATGTGAAAATTAGAGCAATTAAGTTGATCCATGATTGAATTGAAAGTTATGTTGTATGTGGTTGTATCAGAAATTGAAAGAATTTAAATCAGTGCTAGGATGCCCCTATATTTATTTATTAAATGCATAAAAGCATGATAGGAAGTAACCTTGTGTGTAAGCATCATAATTAAGTCTTGTTGATTGTTGACATATATTTATATTAAGTTTATTATAATTTTGTTTTAGGTGTTCTTGTGTTTGTTGTACATGTATGTAAGGTTTGAATTTGAGCAAATAGTTAAGAATGGGCTAGAAGAATATTAATTGATATGTTGAGAAGTTAAAATGTATATCGAATGATGGTATGAATTCTCTTAGAAGCTTGAGAAGTGGTGAAAAGGTAACCTTATGGAAAATTAATTAACTTAATATAATAAAGATGCTTACATAACATTAATCCTAGAATAGGAGACAAACTCTTTAATTAAAATTAAAATTGAGAACCTATCAACCCTGTGTTTCATTACATAAGTAATCTTGTGGATAAGAAGCCTTAATACAAATGTGCTAGTTCAGTGAACATTTTCTTGGACATGAATGTAGTTAAACCTAATGAATATTAGATGACTATGTTAGTTTGAATTACTTCTTGTGAATACTGTAGAGATCCTTGTTGATATCATTATTTTGTTTCCAATAATCATTATGAATCGATGATTCCTATTGAGTTGAGAAGGTGCAAATCCCATGAATAATTTATCTTCATGAAGACACTAACTTCATTAGTAAGGTCACAAAATATATTTATTCATGATATATATTATAGCTGCCCTCATCTACATCAATTCCGCTCTTACATCCTACATCAATTCTGCTCTCCTTTTGTTCGTGAAACAATGGGTCCTTCATGTCGATGAAAACACAATGACTTGACATGTATGTCCAAGCAAAGGTTGACTCATTTTCAAGTGATCCCCTAATTTTGTCTCTAATAATCATTATGGATAGATGCTTCTTATTGGGTTGAGAAGGCATGAATCCCATGGATAATTTATCTTCACGAAGACCTTAACTTCATTAGCAAGGTTAAGACAAGACATTGTTTATTATATTTTATATTACTTTATTTATTATCTTTTGATACTAATCTATAGATAGAATTGCCAGACTAAGTAGATTCTGATGTGCCTAATGAGCAAGGATGATTAGATTGAATTGTATGTACTTTCCTAGATTGCTATAGATGGATACTTGGCCACAAATTCTATTGCAAATAAGAATTGTGAGATGAATTATATTTTTTTAAGTGGAATTCCATTTTTTTTATTGATTATTGCTTTTCCTCAAGGATATAATTAGATCTTTGACACAATAGGGGGCCCAATCCCCAAGAAAAACTAAACCAACATAAATGACCACCATTGGCCACTAAAACCATGAAGTCAACTCAAACAACCACCTTCGACTTATGAGCAGCCAACAAGATTTGAACCTAGGTGGGACTATGCACAACCATCCCACTTACCAACCCATCTACATATCTTTGACAAGAATTACAAGAATATTAATGGTATTACACTCAGTCTCTTATTTGGTATTTGAATTAAGCTAGTTGAGAGTTGTTCTATCTGATTGTATAGCAGTTATAGAAAAGATTTTGTTATATTTCTGGAAATAGTTGTGGTAAGGCCATGAATCTTCTTTCCAAAAACTAATAATAGACTTGAGACCCAGCTAAAGTTGGGTGTAATTTATTGGCATTCAACCTTGTGCATATATGATGTTGCACCATGCAATTAAATGTCGAAGAAACCTTGTATTAAAAAGAAAAAGAAAGGAAAAAAGAAAAAAATGATGGTTGTGAGTGTGGGGCATGACATATATCACCCTCAAGATTCATTGTAGATTTACCATTTATAAGAGCTTCAAAAATCTCTTTAAACCTCTGATTCTCCATCAATCATGATCTCTTGATAGTTCATCCACCCCACTCGGGTAGGTTCCCTTTTGTGCCTTCTTCATCTTTGTTGCACCCGCATACAAACAATCAAAAAACAAAATAAAGTTAAGGGAATAAAAAACTCCCATAGGCGCTTCATCCTTCTTTGAATTATGTAACTTATGCATGCTTTCCAATTCTCCTTTTCAGCTTGTATCTTTTCCCTAGCTTGTTTCCCTATAATGGATTCTCAATTGTGTATTTTCCTCTTCATTGATCTCTACTACCATATCAACTTCATCTTCACTTTTGTTTTCAAGCCTTTCTAATGTATTTTTTACATCTTCATATTCTTCAAGAGATTTCTCAAGCTTTTCCTCCTTCTCTTGATGACACATCAAGGCTTCATCTTCTTCATTATTCTCCATTATGACTTCTTTAATAGATATACTCACCACAAGTTCTTCCACACTTTAATTTTCACAAGATAATATTTAATCTCCTCAAGGTCTTCTTATTACAAGAAACCATTCTCTTCATCCTTCAATGCATGGTGTGATCCATGCCACCTTTCTCCCTTCCTTTTCTTCTCTTGTTTCCTAAGGAAACCAATACTTCTCTCTCCTTGGCTTCCTTCCTCTCTCTTGGTTCTCTTGGTAGGCTCTTGATTCCAAAAATGACAATTTTTCTTCACTCTTATCCATAAAGACAACCTTCTCTCTAGCTTTCTTATCAACCTAATGTTGATATCTTGGACCATTAGGGTGTGGTCTCTTTCTCTTCATCTCCTTTGGAATGACATGCATGTTTTGTATAAGGAGCTCTTTCCCTGTACCCCTCCATTCTCTTAGAAAATAATTCACTCCCTTGAAGGACTACTTCTTCATCTTTTGACTCATGAGAGTCTTTTCATCTTCTTGGGTTTCTTCATCCTCATATACAAAACTTTAGACATTAGCTACATTGGTATCAAGATCTTTGTCCTTCCCTCTAAATTCTTCTACATATTTTCTTCAGTTTTATGCACTATGTAATAGCTTAGCTCCTTGTAGATTATTGCTTGTAGGGTGATGCTACTAATTGATGCTAGTTGTCTCCATGAAACCTAGTGTGCAACTACTATACTTTCTAGTACATTTTCCTCCTCTTCCTCCTCTTGCTCTAGTTATTTCATATAAACTCCATCTTGGGTAAAATGCCATATTGCAAATATCTTGTTTTTCATTGTTCACTCAACAAGTGCATCAATCCCATTTGCGTAGCTAAACACTTCTACCATGCCCCTTTTATAAGGACAAACTGCACCATTTTTAGGTATCATATCCAAATTAGCAACATGTTGACCTGATATTTTTTTGGTTCCTTAAACCTTGCAAACCACTCTAGTGTCTTCTCATGTCTTCCTCTACTCATTCTCTTCTCCAAAGCATCCACCCTTTGCATTATGTTTCCTCTAGTGTCTCATTAAACTCTATGTGCCACTACCTGAGCTATGTGCAACAATGCATCGGGGTTCCTTAACTAGATACCTCTTTTAGCCATTTCTTCTATGGCCATCCTCTCACACTCCACTATATGTAGTCTCTAGGTTCCTCAAACTTATATAATGCACCTCTTGTGCACACTAAAACTCCTCTATGCTCACCAATGGTTTACCTCAAAATCACAAAAATGACACAATGTTTTGCACATTTCTACTACCACTTAATTAATAGTCAAGGCCTTGATTGATTGTCTCAATGAGTTCATGGCTCATAACACATCACATACTTATATAACCTGTTGTAGGTCTATAGCTTCTAGATGAACAATTTTTCAGCATGATACTATCCAACAATGATATTTTGTAGATCATTGCAACTTCCAACAAATATGAACTATTGTTCATTAGCAAATTTCATTCACAAGCTTTAAAGCTTGTGCCCAAATTCAATTTAAGGCTCGCCTCTACTCTTTCAACTCTTCCAATAGTAGATATTTCTCTCTCACAAGATCTATACTCTCATCATCTTTATATTTTTTGATACCAACTGATGTAAACTATTACAACCCTGATGTAGACAATGTTGCACTCTCATGTTAGGTGCATGTAAAACCTACAACCTCCTTTTTTTAGTAGTTGAAATGATGAATGCATTCTCATGTTAGGTGCATACAAAACATGAAACCTCCTTTTTTAGTAGCTGAACTAATGCAACCAATACCTACAAACTCCTAATTAATTAACAATAGTTTTAGTAATCCTTATGCAAGAAGGCTTAGTGGAATAGTCAAGTTGAATAAAGGATTGGTATAATCCATTGAAATTCCTCGAGAATGGAAGTTGGATTGGTTAAATAATGTTGCACCCAAGATGCACAAGAAATAAAAGCTTGTTCAAAAGATTGATAGCCAAATAACTCACATAATTCCTAGATCTCTTTCCCAAAATCATAGTCTTGAGTCTCCAAGATATAGTATTTCCGGTAATTTTGAAAGATCAATTAGAAGTCACAAACAAGATAATCTTGTTGTTGAACTAGAAGAAGAAAAGGCGAATAAAGGTCCTGATTTATTCCCTTCCATAACTATGTCTGTCTTACCTAGAGAAGGAATTATAGAATTCTACAAGGAATATGGCATTACTTTCTACAAAGGTGGAAGATGGCCCCCATATAAAAGACATTACAAGCAAAGATAATGAGAAATTGCATATTTCTCATATGCTTTTTAGCCAACCATCTCCAAATAAAATGAGTCTTCATCTGATTTCAAGCAACGTAACTATGTGGCCATGTGCCATGCACATTTTCAAGAAAATTATGATGATCTTTACAGACATGTTCATATAAGTAGATAGTCATTAGGATAAGTATTTGTTATAGGAGATTATATCAGGGATATTAAGAAGTCTACATCCTATGACTAAGTCTGTAAAGTATATTAGAGGAGTAGAAGATAATATTTATACTGTTGTAAATCACTCATTAAAAAATCTTCATGGTATTGGTGATAAGTTATCTAATATTTATGAACAATTATACTAATTAGAAAATACTTTGGATTGGTTAGAGAACTATGAAAAAGAAACCCAGATTGAAAAAAAAAAGAAAATTTCATATAAGAATCTGTAACTGATCCTAGCTTTGAGAGTATGTCTATAGATTTTGGATCTAGTTTTATTAAGATACCACCCAAAAGGAAGCAAAATACAAAGAAAAGTTTTCCCCTACATCAACTATGACGATCAGGGCCCAAATGTCTATAAACCCTTGGTTTTTGAATATCTATGATATTTTGAATCCACTCACTGAGATCACTACATGGTGTAATACCATGAAGACCTTAGGGATTACGGCACAAAGCAATGTCATGTTTTCTATAAGATATTTTTGGGGTATCACTTTAAAATGGTGAAATGTTAGAGGATAAACTCTACGAGAAACTAGAGTTTATGATCAACAAGATCCAATGTTATCATTATTTTAGGTTTTGATAAATGAGTTTATTCCCCCTTAGGAAAACAAGGAAATTAAAATTAACAAGTGGTTAACCAAGATGCAGTTGTCATTTTTCTCAGTTTGAAAATTATTTTGTCCAGTATCGCAAACTTGCTTATGAAGCTAAAACTCATACGTCACATGTAAAAATACATTTTCTTAATTCAGTACCTTATGGTCTTGCTGATTGTGTCATTTGTTATATCGATGTCAAACAATTAAATATTTCTACTATGACCCTTATTGATTTTGCAAGATAATAAGTAATGCAGTTCATCACTCAGACACGAGCTATTCAGAAGCTTAAAAAATACCAATATGCTTATGTTTGCAAACCCTTTGTTACCAAACCTAAGCGTCATAAGAAGCATTTGTCCTATAAGCATCGTTTCTTTTCTACCTACCACACACCTCCACCATAAATATCTTCGATGCTGTCATTTTCCACGTCCTACTTCTAAAACCATTAAATATTATATCTGTAACTAGCATGGACATATTAACCCTCATTATTCTTGTAAGAAAAAAAATTGTAAAGCTTTGTATTCCACTAACACAACATCGTTGTGGGATATAATAGAAGAAAACGAAGATCTGTGACAACAAGAAGACATCTTCTAGCTAATTCTCAAAGATGAAGAAATTCAAGACAAGGAAGGTCCAAGTGAAGAAGATGAAATATAAACCCTACCCAATGATTAGGAAGAACCAATGACTATGATGCAAAGACAGTGGTCCCAAAAATCATACCAAGATGAAGCAAGTAGCTCTAGACTTCCAAGAGAGAGATCTCATTGGCCATTCATAGGAAGAAGTGACAGACATAGTAATAAAGGTAGACAATCTAATTTCAATAACATACCTCCTACCTTAAGTAGAACCGATCCTAGATCTATTAATTTCAATCATTCTTTCAAGCCTAATGATAACTGGATCATAAATAAATTCAACTACTTGACGTTGGAAGAATAGTCAACACAGTATTATGTACCCAAGATACCCACATGGAATAGAAGAATCATCATAAAAAAATATCAGAGAAAAATTAGTTAATAATGGTTATTTTTTTAAAAATGATGAAGAAAATTTTGACAATTTTGATGACTCTGATGATGATTGTCTTGATTTTGAAGGAAAATGTGATATAGGGGGAAGAATTAGGATTGAATCTTGGTATAAAAGACCCTAGACACTAAATACAGAGCTTTGGAACTTTGGTGGAAGACATTGAAGAATAAATTGAAGAATTCACAAAAATACCTCTTCATGGTTAGTTTCAATGCAAATTGGTATGGATAACTGTCCCTGCTAATAAAGAAGCAAAGCCTGTGTATATTATCCAGCTTATCAATGGAAGTTATGCATAGTTTATTTCTATAGAAATAAATGGAAAAGCTTATGATGCTCAAATAGACATAGAAGCATCCCATTTATTTGCAAAATCTCCTGTATTACTGATTGGGAATATTGGATAGAAACCAAATATGTAGATCTCTTGATGTCCAAGGAAATTTATTTACTAGTCAATATTATAAACATCAAGATCCAATACTAATCAAAAGAAATAAATTCTTCTATGATTTCTTCTAGTATGATAACATGCCTATAGACATCTTGATAGGTGGTGCTTTTATTCATAAATATTTTCCTTATGGCTCAACACCCAAGAATGTTATGTTTACATTGCAAGGAGAAAGAATTAGAGCCCTTAGACAAGCCCTAGACTTGTCTATGCAATTGAACATTTTTACAAAACCATGAGCCAACCGTCATTAAACAATACCTTAGTTGAAATTGACAAATCAGGGTAATTATTCAAAGAAGAAATATGTTCAAATGACCCTCAAAAGCTCTGACAAAAAAGGATACTAGAAACGAAAATCAGGATACATGAGGGAAAGACCATGAAAATTGGGGAAAAAATTCAAATCCCAATAATAGATGATGATGATATGGAAAAGGCCATTAAGGAATTGTTGGAAGCAAAGCTTATTGAAACCTCTACTTCTCCATATTATTGTTATGCTTTTATTGTGAATAAACATTGAGTAGAAAAGGGGAAATAAAAAAATGTTAATAAACTATAAGTTGTTGAATGCCATTACTGAGCCTTATCCCTATCCAATTCCTGAAAAATCTTATCTTTTGTAGAAAGTTTTTCAACAATCAATATTCTATCAGATCAGGGTGAAAGAAGCAGATAAGTCAAAGACAACATTTAGTCTTCCCTATGGACACTTCCAGTGGAACGTCATGCCTTTTAGTTTGATAAATGCACCTACTTATTTATAGTCCATATGGATGAAATATTCTAAGGAAATTATAATTTCTTGTGTATCTATATTGATGATATTTTGACTTTTAGTGAAAAACTTGAGGTACATTTAGATCACTTGAGAATTTTTTTCAAAATTGTTAAAGATGCATGAGTTCTCTCGAGCACTAAAGTTCAGTTATGTTAGCAAAACTATAAATTTCTTGAAATGAAAGTAATAAATGAATAACTTGAGGTCCAACCTCATATAAAAGAAAATGTGGTTTAATTCCTTGATGTTATGGATAAGAAACAACTTCAAGATTTTCTTAGAATGTAAAATTATGTAAATAACTTTTAATCTGATTCGAAAAATGTTCAAGCTCCTATATAGGTACCTAAGGTAGGTTCACCTCCTTGTTTATATTCAATTACAAGTTGATATGTACCTATAATATACTTTAGTATTCTTTTGGTTGCTTTATAAGGGTCAACATAAGGATCTAACATGTACCTAGAAACAATGCCAATTGCATATGCAATATCTAGTCTAGTGATAGTGAGTTACAAGAGATTACCAACAAGTTGTTGATACAGTGTTCCATCTACTTTCTTCAAGTTAGAGTTAGCACTTAATTTTATTCCAACTTCACATAGTGTACTAGTTGGTTTACACTCAAGTATCTTAAATTTTATTAATACATTAAGGGCATATTTGGATTGAGAAAATAAGATCTTGTATTTTTCTTGTCATACTTGTATACCCAAAAAGTAGTGCATTATCCCTAATTCACTTATGTGAAAATTCTTTTTGAGTTATTACTTAGTGTCTAAAATGTACTGCATATGATCCTCTGTAGTAGTTATATCATCAACATGCAATATATGAATAACAATCTGACTATAACTATGCTTTACATACATATCTGGATCAATTTTACATCTTTCTAGAAATATGCTCATTTATTTTTGAGTATCATGCCCTTGGCGCTTGCTTAAAACCATATAATGACTTTTTCAATCTACAAACTAAGTGTTATTCACCATGTTTAACAAACTCTGGGGGTTGTTGCATGTAATTTTTTTCCCTTTTAATTACCATGTAAAAAACACTTTTAACATCCATTTGATAAATTTTCCATCCATATTTTGCCGTTGAGGAAACTATCATACAAATGGAAGTCATTTTAACAATTGGAGCAAAATTTTTAGTATAAATAATACCTTCTTTTTATGAGAAAACTCTCAACCTTGCTTTGTGTTTCTCTATGGTTCCATATGATGTTAATTTTGGCTTATAGGTCCATCTACAACCAAGTTCCTTTCTTTTGAAAGGGTTGATAGCTCCCAAGTGTCATTTTTCATCAAAGAGTTGTACTCATCTTGTATTGTTGTTTCCCATTGAACTTTTCCTTTTGCTTCTTCATGTGTTTTGATCATCAACCTGCATTACCCTAGTCATAAGAGCATAGTTAGCAATAAGATGTTTAGGACAATTTTGGTAAATTTCTTGGATACTTCTTGTCTTTCTTTTGCTTTCATTGTCTCTTTAACTTGATGTCTCAATTTGAATCCCTCCTATAGAAGATGTCATACCTTCGTTTGAATCATCAATAGTAGTAGGCTCATCCTCTTCTATCAAGACTGGAAGAGAAGTTGTTTTAGTGGTATTTTCACTATTAACAAAAGTGTCTTCATCAAAAAATTCTTTTTAATATGGATTTATTTAGTTATATGATTATACAACTTATATTTTTTTTATTCTTCACTATACCCAATCATTATATACTTTTCTCTTGTTTCTCTTTGTCATTTTTTATTAGGGATAGGAGTATATACATTACAATGACTCATAATTGAGAGATTGTGGATATTCTACCTCTCCATGCCTCTTTTGGAGTTACATTCATGACTGCCTTAGTAGGGGTCCTATTGAGAATATATGCTAATTTATGAATTGCTTCAACTCAAAATTTAACTTTTATATTTCTAGATTATAACATACATCTAGCCATTTCCATCAAAGTTCTATTTTGTTTTTCTCTGATCCCATTTTCTTGAGGTGTGTAAGAAACAATGGATTATTTCTTTATGACATTTTGCTTGTAAAAATCTAAGAAAACTTCATTTATATATTTTGTACCCCTATCTTTCCTTATTATCCTTACAGACTTTTCACTTTGTTTTTTTTGTCAAAACTTTAAACTCTTTGAATTTATTAAACGCTTCATTTTTATTTTGGAGAAAATATACCTAAATTCTTCTATTGTAATTCTCTATTAAATTAAGTATATACCTTGATATTGCAAGTGAAGGTGTTCTAATCTCCATTACATCACTATGAACCAAATGTAAATGAACCTTTACTCTCCATTTTCTTTGTAGGGAGTTTTCACATGTTGATTTCCCATAGCACAATCTTCACAAATGATGTGTCTTTGAGAGATTTTGGAAAGTCCATAAACAATGTTTTGTTTTTCCTTAAGTCTGAGACTTTGATAATTAACATGTCCCAAGCACTCATGCAATAACTTGCCCATATCATTATGTTTTGCAATGAAACACATATGCCTATCTCACACTTAGAGATAAATTCTTGAAATTTGTACAATGCATTTTAAACTTTAGAAATGACACCTTATATTTATCATTCTTATATTTGATTAGGCCTTTGTCATTATAGAAATTTATTTTGTATCCTTGATTTGCAATTTGAAATACCGAAAGAAGATTTGTTTTTAATTTTAAAACTAACTTTACATTTTTGAAAACACTATTATCAACTTTAACATTTCCAGTTCCTTTAACTTAATAAAACATTATTATTACCCAAGACTTTTTTTCTAGTGTTGTCACTAAAAAAATTCAAATTGTTGTTCACTATGAGTCGTGTTGTGTAGCACCAAAATCAATGACATAATTATCCTTATAAGAACTATTTTATTTAATGTATTATTGATCATTTTTTAACATTCATTAGCTTTGTGACCTAGCTTACCACAATAATTGCATTTCCATTTGGGCCTATCTTTATGATCATCAAATTCTTAGATGAGTTGTACTTGTTGTCATGCTTTCAATTCCTTTCTCTTGACTTATGATTGTTTTGAAACTTCTTATAGTTATGTTTTCCCTGTCATGAAGGCTGGAGAATCATCATTGAAAGTCTTCTTTTCCTTGATTAGATGCTTTTCTTCCTAGACTAGGTTGGCACATAGATCTTCATATTTGATATTTGTTAATTTGCCAGTAGTATCTGGGCCTCTTATAAATGGTTGATAGGATCTTGATAGACTTTGTAGTATTATTTGAACAAAATCTTTATCTTTTATATTATTTCTAAGAAAAGTCCTTTCTTCTTTTCCTTTTATCATTTTTTGAGCAAAGAATTAGATTTTATGTGTTCGAAGGTCTCATATTAAACAATTCCGTAGTAAGAGTTAATATCCATACATTCCTTGAATTCTCATATGTGCTCTTTAAAATAGCCCATATTTTGACTCTGCTTCTCTCATTGTAAACTTCTAGAAATACCGTATCCGAGACTATACGCTTTATCCATGCCGTTGCATTTTGTCTCTTATATTTCAATGGATTTATCCTTGCTAAGGTTTAAAGGCATTTTTTCCATATCAATAACAAAATCATAACAATTTTAAAGAGTTAGAAACAACTTAATATGAGATTTCTCTTTTACTTGTATTTTTTCTAGGGTTTGGGAACCCTAGTTCAAAAAAATCCCCCCTTTAACTTGAATAAATATAAAACAAACTCATAACAATTTAAAAAAATTAGAAACATCTTAATACAAGATACCAATTATAATATATTTTTTTCATTTAACTTAATTTCTGACAAAAACATTATTATTAAATTCCATTAAAAATAAATTGCTTCAAAATAAAAACAAATCATTTACCTTTTAAAAAACACCAAAATATGACTTCCTTAAATTTTCAACAATCCCCTTCTTGAAATATAAGTATTAACAAAAATATAACACTTTACGCTCCTTTTAGATTTTAAGGATAGAACAAATATAAATCTTTTTTCAAAATTTAGAACTGCCACTGTGAAATAGAAAATCCCGATGCATATAAATATTCAAAGCTTTCCATTCCCTAGGGAATAAAAAAAAAATGCCCCAAGTTAGATTTCAACTCAAATAAACACGTCTCTTTTTAAAAAGATGGAATAATTAAATACTTCACTTTTATTTTCCCAATTCACAGTCATATTTCATGTTTATGTTAACTGAATTTTAATGAAAAACAACTCCATTTTTCATAAGGCTTCACACCATGTGACACGTGGTCATGTTTTGGTACTTTTTTAAAGATAAGTGATTTGCTTTTATTTTAAGGAGATTTATTCATAATGGAATATAAATATATTTGATAAAGTTCAAGACAATTGAAATAAAAGAGACAAAATAGCAGCATCATGGATAAAGTTTACACTTTCAGATGAGGTATTTCTAGAAGTTAACAATGAGAAAATCATATTCAAGGTATGGGCCATTTTAAAGAGGACATAAAAATTAGGCGATGTATGGATACTAACTCTCACTACAAAATTGTATAATATGCGACTTTCAGATAGTCAAAAGTTAGTTCCTCATTTAACAAAGATAAATGAAAAGAATAAACTCGCATGTCTTGGAAAGAGTATAAATGATAAATATTTTGTTCAAATAATATTACAAAGTCTACTAGGATCCTATCAACCATTTATAAGAGGCCTATATACTGTTGACAAATTCACAAATATCAAATCCAAAAATCTATATTCTGTGGTAGTGCAGAAAGAAAAATGTCTAATCAACGAAAAAAATTGAGTGATGATTCTCTGGCCTTCATGACAAAATAAAAACATAACTACAAGAAGTTTCAACATAAATCAAGAGAGAGGAATTGGAAGTATGACAACATGCACAACTCGTCTAAGAATTATGATGAATATAAAGATAGGCCTATATGGAAATACAATTATCATAGTGAGGCAAATCACAAAGCTAATGAATGTTACAAAATGATCAATGATATAGAAAAGAAAATAAATAAGTTAAAAAAAAAAATCATGATTCCAAAAATAATGCTCTTTGTGTGGCTCTTAAAACAAATAGCTCTTATAAAGATGATTGGGTCATTGATTTCGGTGCTATACAACATTTCCCATAATTAATAATAATTTGAATCATTAAATAATGATATCATTAAAGAAAACATCCTCTTAGATATTAACAATATTTTAGAAATTAAAGGGATTGTAAATGTTAAAGTTGATAATGGTGTTTTCAAAAATATGTAGTTCTAAATTTAAAAACAAATATTCTTTCAATATTTCAAATTGTTGCAAATCAAAGATACAAGATAAAGTTCTACAATGACAAATTCCTAATCAAAGATATGAATGATAAATATAAGGTGTCATTTATAAAGTTGAAAATAAATTGTACAAATTTCAAGAATTTACCTCTAAGTTTGAAAATAAACATATGTGTGCTATTGCAAAACATAATGATATGAGCATGTTATGGCATGAATACTTGAGATATGTTAATTGTCAAAGTCTTGGACTTATGGAGAAACAAGACATGGTTTATGGGCTTCTCAAGATCTCTCAAAGACACATTGTTTGTAAAGGTTGTGCTATGGGAAAATAACATGTGGAAAGCTTGCCACAAGGAAAGTCATGGAGAGTAAAGGTTCCTTTGCATTTGGCCTGTTGTGATATAATGAAGATTAAAACACATTCACTTGCAAGATTTAGGCATGTACTTATTTTCATAGATGATTAAAATAGAAGAATTTGGGCATATTTTCTTAAAAAAAAAAGTCAAGTGTTTGATAAATTCAAGAGATCAAGCTTTTGACAGAAACTCAAAATGAAAGGTCTTTAAGGATAATAGGGAGGGGTACAAAATATATAAAAAAAGCTTTCTTATATTTTTAGAAGCAACATGGTATAACGAAAGAATCCATTGTTTCTTACACACTTTAATAAAATAGAGTCACAAAAAGAAAGAATACGACTTTGATGGTAATGGCTAGATGTATGTAATACTCTAGAAATATAAAAGTTAAATTTTAGCTAAAACAATTGATACAACATATATTTTCAATAGGACCCCTATTAAGGTAGTCATGAATGTAACTCTAGAAGAGACATGGAGTGGTAAAAAGCCCATAGTCTCTCACTTATGAGCAATTAGTTGTAATGCATATACTCATATTCCTGATAAAAAAGACAAAGATAAGAAAAGTGAAGTATACAATTATTGGGTATAGTGGGATCAAAAGGATATAGGTTATATAATTCTAGAAGTAAAGAAATTTATATTAAAATGTATGTATGGTTTGATGAAGGCACTATTGTTAATAGTGACAAATTTACTAAAACACCTCTTCTAGTCTCGATTGAAGAGAATTAACCTATTAATGTTGATGATTCAAATGAAGGTATGACATCTTCTGTAGAAGGAGGGATTCAAATCGAGGCATCTAGTCAAAGTAATAATGAAAGTACAATAAAGACAAAAAGTATTTGAGAAATTTACCAAGGTCCTAAACATCTTGTTGTTAAATATGCTCTTATAACTAAGGTGATGTAGGTTGATGATCCAAACACACGAGGAAACAAAAAGAAAAGTTGAATGGAAAGCAACAATGCAAGATGAGTACATGTCTATGATGAAAAATGACATTTGGGAGTTGTCAACCCTTCCAAAAGGAAAAGACTTGGTTTTAGATGGACCTACAAGACAAAATGCACATCAGATGGAGCCATAGAGAAGCACAAAGCAAGGTTGGTGGCAAGAGGTTTCTAACAAAAAGAACATATTGATTATACTAAAATATTTGTTCTAGTTGCTAAAATGACTTCCATCAATATGATAGTTTCCTTAGCTTCAAATTATGGATGAAAATTTTATGAAATGGATTTTAAGAGTGTTTTTTTACATGGTGATTTAAAAAAATAAATTTACATGCAACAACCATCAAGGTTTGTTAAACATGGTGAAGAACATTTAGTTTGTAGATTGAAAAAGTCATTATATGGTCTTAAACAAGTGCCAATGTCATGGTATTCCAAAATAAATGGGTATTTTCTAGAAGCAGGGTTGAAAATAAGTAAATTTGATCCATATATTTATGTAAAGCATAGTGATATTCAGAATTGTTATTGTTATATTGTATGTTGATGAGCATAGTGATAGTAGAATTGTTATTGTTATATTGTCTGTTGACGATCTAATTATTGTAGGGGGATCATATGCAGTACATTGTAGACACTAAGGAATAACTCAAAAAGGATTTTGAGATAAGTGACTTAGGGCTAATGCACTACTTTTGGGTATGCAAGTATGGCAAGAAAAAGACAGGGTCTTGCTTTCTCAATCCAAATATGCCCTTGATGTATTAATAAAATTTAGGATGCTTAGTGTAAACCAACTAGGACACCATATGAAGTGGGATTAAAATTAAGTGCTAACTCTAATTAGAAGAAAGTAGATGGAACACTGTATTGATAACTTGTTGGTAATCTCTTGTACCTCACTATCACTAGATTAGATATTGCATATGTAGTTGGCATTGTTTCTAGATAAATGTTAGATCTTCATGTTGACCATTGGAAAGCAGCCAAAAGAACACTAAAGTATATTATAGGTATATATCAATTTGGAATCGAATATAAACAAGGAGGTGAACCTACCTTAGTGGGCTATACATATTTAGATCATGCAGGGGATGTAGATGATAGAATCAACTTCAAGATATGTATTTCACCTTGGTTCATGTCCAATCTCATGGAGTAGTAAGAAGCATGTTACAATGTTTCTTGCATCTAAAAATGCTAAATATATTGATTCTTTGAAGGCATCTCAAGAAGCTATGTGGTGAAGAGGATTTTTTGAGGAAGTTCATCTACCACAAGATCATCCAACTACTATATTTTGTGACAATCAAAGCACTATCAAGTTGGCAAAAAATCTTGTATCTTATGCCAAATTGAAACATATTGAGGTGCATTATTACTTTGTTCGTGACTTAATAGATGAAAAGTGGTGGGACTTAAGTTTGTGGAAAAGAAGACCAAGTTGATATATTTACTAAAACATTAGCTATGGTTAAATTCATCAAATTTTGAGACATGTTACATCTTGTGAATGTTGATCTTAAAATAAATATGAAACCTTAGATGATATAATGTGTTCTATAAATGAATACCTAATCAAACCAAGTTGTCAAGACCTATATAGTTCCCTTCCAAAACCATACTCTTTCTACATTCTTCCTCCTCCTACATCCTCTCTAAAATCTTCCCCTTTCTAGATCATTCTTCTCTAGAAGCTTCCCAGCCTTCTCTAGACTTCTCCAAATCCTCTATAAATAAATCATTCACACCCCTCGTGATTTCATGATGTACATTTTGTAATATTAATAAATATCGTGCATTCTAAACATTAGTCCTCACATTTTTTCTGTCAATCAGGTCAAGATGTACCCTGAAATTTACATCTGGCATGCTGATGTTGACGTTGAATTTCACCTTTTCTACAGGGAAAACGATGTGGAGCAGATTAAACAAGGTCTTCTTGAGGGATATGGTTATAGTTTTGGACTTGTAGTGTTTCCAAGCTTGGTTATTCAGGCACTATTTTGATTTCCAGAGTAAGGATTGATTTCATTGAATAAAGTAGCGTAAATATGACATAAGTAATTTTGCTTTCCTATAAATTAAAAGTAGATCTTGTTTTTTCCCTCTATCTAGTCATATGGCTTTCTTTGTTAATGACCAAATGAATCTACGTTTCTAAAGTAAGTCTTTAAATTATAAGCTTAGTCCTTAAAACCGCTTCCAGCTTGTTTCTGGAAATGCAATCTGCATGGATGCTGTGCAATCAAGGCCCTCTGAACAACTATGGCTGGCTTAAAACATTTTAAGGATGCCAATTTTAGTAGAAATTCTCTTTGAGGTGTAAAATTATCTAAACAAGCATTTAGATTCAGTGGTTGAATGTAATGGAGATATGTGAGAGGGAAGTGGATACAGACCTATTAAAAATGCAAAATGTTAGATGAATATGATCGCCTAGAGATAATGATGAGAATTTAGAATTTCTCATAGAAGGTAGTGGGGGTATTTCCTTTGTGATGTAATCCACTTCTTTGGCAAACAAATAAAATTGCTTGAGGAAGTGTTAATTATTTATGTCAAATATACTATGGGATTGACTGAGGATAATTAGACATCTAAATTAAGTTATTTGATCCTCAATTTTAGCAAAATGTATGTCCAGAGTCCAAACCATAGTCTTTGTGGTCCACCTCATAGAAACATAATTCATCTTCAGTAATTCTACTAGTTGGTTTGTGAAAGTCCAGTTTGTGAACATTGAACTCATTGCAGAGGGAATATGCAGATAATTTATGAAAATATTGTAAGGAGGAATGTCTGGACATGTTTAACCAAGGAATTTCTACATATAAACCGCCACCTTAAGCATTCATAAAATACAATCTACAATTCAAAAGATTTCTCCTGTTATGCTCATGTATCAGGAATTCTATCTTTAGGATTTTCATGCTGAAAATTCTAAACATGACTGGATTAGAAATAAAAAATGTTTCAATGTTAAGTGGGACTATATTGATGAAATGCTATCTAATTATTTGAACACCTTATGAATCCATATTTTGGTGATATTTTAGATACATTGATTTGCTTTTAATTCTTCAATTGAACTTGTTTATGTTTGGATCTTATATCTCGTAAGACTTTGAGTAAATGAATTCTAAGTATTAGTAGTTTTGGATGGCACTCATAATGATAATGACCCCTCCATTATGCTAAATGTTATTAAAAGTGTAAGGTGGCTTTCATAATGATACAATGTCCTTAACATATAAGATGCCATATGCAAGCCTACACCATTTTTTATACTGACTGTAAATTTTGGATGTTAACATCTACGATCTATAATTTACCTTCCGTGATTGGAAAATCGTTTTTCAGTTTAATGAATGTTTGCTATTGGTGTGCCTGATGTCTTAACATGCATTTGTTAATGAACTCAAGTGATTTGATGTATCTTGTTATCTGTAATCTCTCAACTAAGACTACAACAAAATGCATAATTGACAAGAAAGACTTAACGAAGTAATAATGATCAACTTCCTGATTAAGATTGATCTTCTCCTTTTGCAATTTCTTCTTGGATTTTTTTTCGCAGATGGCATAGATCCTGACGAGATTACATAGTTTGGGTTTGGCTCGTTTCCCTTATCTTGTGTAGCTATTGGCATCCATTGAGGGCTGCCTTAAAGATTGGTTATGCAAGATACCTAGTACTGGTAGGCCTTTAATGATGTTTGTTGTTATCAGGAAAAAACTGGAGGGTTGGTGGTTTGGTGGGCAGCAGATATTATAATTCTGTACAGAGGCTCGTGCAAAAGTTTCGCCAAGTATAGGGGTTTATTTGGAGTCCGTGGATAACATACGATTTTATTCTAATACTGTATATTCTTTAAACTCATCAGTTGATAGAGTGAATGGAAACCTGCCTGTGGACACATCAAGCGAAGATAAGAAAGCTGATATGTTGAATGAAAATAAATTAATGGATTCTCTTGTTAATTCTGGCATTGAATTTGTTCAAACATATTACTTTTTTTTTTTTTTTTGAGTGAACAAAAATCTGAAAGAAAATGTGATAACCTATTATATGGGCTAGGTCCTCGTTTTACTGGATGTTGGGGGTTTGATCCTGTACCTGTAAGATGCTGACTTGCCACCAGCAGTTGTTCCTGGATACACGAAATCTTCCAGGATTCTTCCTCCTAGAATGAAAGACTAACTGAGAACGAGATTAGCAATTTGCTAAAACGTGCAGTCACTGCCTCCTCTTTTTTCCCCTGGCAATCTTTGAGTTTGTCTTTCCCTGAACTTTAAACAAGCTTTTATTTCATAAGCCAGTTCCTATAGTTTTTGCTCTATTTTTTTTTTGTCATCTCTGTAACATCTCTTTTCTTTGGAGAAAGGTATAAATTGCCAACTGCAAGGGTTGGTTGGGAACGAAGTGAAATTGATTAGATTGCAGTGAAGGGTGGAGTTCAAAGTAATAGTACCTGAAAAATTGCGGAAGAACTTAAAAGGTATTTTTTTTCATCACCATAATGAAAACTCTATATCCGAATGGGTTGGCCTGAAACAAGGGATAGTTTCCTTATAGTTTCAAGAATGATACTTTCAGTTATCTGCGTTCAGACAAACAGAAGTTTATCTCTCTATATATATTGCAGAAAAAAGATTATCTAAAACAAAAATCATAATAACAAAGCTGTAGGATTATATTCATTAAAAAAATATTCTCACCTTTAATTTTTTTTAATAATGATGTTTTTAACATAATGTGTAATTTCAATTTGATTAAATAAAAATATTTATTTTTATCAAAAATTTGGTAAATAATTATTAGAACTTCCACTATAAAAAACTATTTTTATAAAACTTTAAAATTAATATAATAATTTTATAAGATATAATATAATGTATTAGTTTGTACAAGGATGATATGGAACTTTTATAATAATTCAATAACGTTAAATTTGAATTATTATATGAGATATAAATATAACAAAACATATAAAATAATATGAAATAAATGTGAAGGGGCTAATTTTTTTTATTGTTTATAATTTTAAAAAAGTTTTAATTTTAAAAATGTTTATGTTATATTATAATGCTTATAAACATTATAAGAAGATGGGCTAAGAAACCTGTCCATCAAAAAGAAAAGAAAATTAGGCCCGGGAAAAGAAAGAAGACTTGCAATCCCAGAATGATGGGAAAGAAAAAAATCAAGGGCAAAATGAAGAGGAGGACCCAGTTAAGGAATGAGAACAAGACCTAAAGGCCTCAAGGTCGAATGGTAAATAAAATCAAGAAGAAGAAACTATAGGCATCGTTGAAGGTGTTTTTTGTAGTTTGAATGCTTTGAACTTTAGGCAATATGAGGAAAATGAAGGTAGGTCTGATGCTACAATGATGAAGGCATAGTTGATGGTGTGCCTTGTAGTTTGAATGCTTTGAACTTAAGGCAACATGAAGAAAACGAAGGTAGCTCTAAGGTTGTAATGATGGAGGAGGAGAATTTAAAATATCTTGAGGATAAAGAGCTTAGAGACATGGAAGACTGGGATTGGGATCATCATGATGAGAAAGGTATCTTGGAAGATACAATGATGGAAAAGGAGGGAGAGGATAACATCTTGAGGATGGAGAGATCATAGACATGAGCGACTAGGGATATAGATCAATAGTAGGGAAGATAGGAAAAGAATGATCCTCAAGTTCTAGAGACAAATTGAAGCTCAAGCTCTAACGTCTGAGATGAGATAAATGTGAAGGGGTTAATTTTTTTTATTGTTTATAATTTAAAAAAAGTTTTAATTTTAAAAATGTTTATGTTATATTATAATGCTTATAAACATTATAAGAAGATGGGCTAAGAAACATGTCCATCAAAAAGAAAAGAAAATTAGGCCCGGGAAAAGAAAGAAGACTTGCAATCCCAGAATGATGGGAAAGAAAAAAAATCAAGGGCAAAATGAAGAGGAGGACCCGGCTAAGGAATGAGAACAAGACCTAAAGGCCTCAAGGTGGATGGTAAATAAAATCAAGAAGAAGAAACTATAGGCATCGTTGAAGGTGTTCTTTGTAGTTTGAATGCTTTGAACTTAAGGCAACATGAGGAAAATGAAGGTAGGTCTGATGCTACAATGATGAAGGCATAGTTGATGGTGTGCCTTGTAGTTTGAATGCTTTGAACTTAAGGCAACATGAGGAAAATGAAGGTAGCTCTAAGGTTGTAATGATGGAGGAGGAGAATTTAAAAGATCTTGAGGATAAAGAGCTTGGAGACATGGAAGACTGGGATTGGGATCATCATGATGAGAAAGGTATCTTGGAAGATACAATGATGGAAAAGGAGGGAGAGGCTATACATCTTGAGGATCGAGAGATCATAGACATGAGCGACTAGGGATATAGATCAATAGTAGGGAAGATAGGAAAAGAATGATCCTCAAGTTCTAGAGACAAACTGAAGCTCAAGCTCTGACGTCTGAGATAGATGTTAAGAATTTGAGGGTTCTTGATTTTTGGGAGGGATCTAAGTATGAGGAATATGCTAGTAAGACATGGCAGGCTCAGAGACAACTTAACCATGAGGGTGGAGAGGACAATGGCAATTGGAATATGGGGACCAAAAAAAAAAAATTTCAAGAGAACTGTTCAGCCAAGTGGTAACAAGGAGTACAAAATTGATGAAGATTGCTAGATCTAGATCCAGATACTCAGATAACTATTACTATTGAGTGTTTTTATGTTAGTAGGAATTGAGTTGATGTTTTGTTGGCTTGTTTGTTTTGTGGCTTGGTAGTTTGCTAGGATTGGTATTTAGTTGTCAATTGTTGTGCTTAAATTGTTTCTATCTTTCTAGCTCTGTTCAAGGTTTGGGGACCTTTCAAAAACCTTAATTTTATATTATATTAAAAAAAATCAAAATTATATATCTATTTAATTTTACTAATCATTCAAGATATGTCATTGATTAGGAGTAGGGGAAAGTGTGAAGCCAGTGATGGGAGATTGGAAAGTGCAAAAGTTTTGTTTGGCATTATGGAGTGTAACTAGGGATTGCATTATGGATTCCTCGCTAGAAAAAAGTAAAGAAACCTTCAAACATGCATAGAGAAAACAATTGGACTAGGAGAGGATTTAAGGGAAAGTGCTGTAATTTTTAGAGTTTATTAATATCTTAAATCTTTTTCATAACTATGTGGAGTATTGAAAGCAATGCACACTCTTTGATAATCTAGGTGCCTTGCCTTAGTTTAATGGAAACGTTTCTTAGATGTAGAGATAAAAGCATGTATGAGTAGGGAAGAGTTTGGTTGAGACCCAAACAAAGATTTTCACTTGGAGAATAAACTTGACCTAACTTCCAAGTTGACCAACAATGCCGAGGTGATTTCAATCTAAGTTGATTTGTTCGGTGCTATCCTATCTAAGGAAATTAAATTTCTAGTCTCATGAGGTCCTGAAGCAACTACAAAATGAATATACTCAGACATCCTAGTGCCCTGAGTTACTAAAGGAACTATAGTTAGAATATAATGAGAAGCACTATATATGACAAATTATTGGGTACTAGTATGTTGCACAAAGGTAGGCCTAGTATGTTGCACAAAGGTAGGTCTGGTACACTAGCACCAATACCAATACCACCAAAACCACTAATGCCACTACCATTGCCACTAACACCACTAGCATCAATATCGCTACTAGACATCTCACCCCTTGTAGGATGAGCAAAAGTCTTCAATGCATGCATACCATGCTCAATCATAGCTTGTGTCAAACTCATAACCACCTCAAGGGTGTCCATCTATATAGTATGATGTAACATTTTGGGCATAGAAGCATGTGTTATCGTCCTTCTATTTCTTGGAACTCGGGTAGGATGATTTGGTCTTGCTTGGCAACAGGTTTATCAAATGAAGACCCACCCCCTATTTTGAGAGGCCTTCATGTTGAAATAATTTAAAAATTTTTGCAATACAAATTCACAATAGAGTTTTCTCAAAAAGTATAATAGAACCTCATTAGTGTTGCATGGAGATTCATCAAACACCATCCACCACCTATCTTAAAAGTTATTTTTTAATCTCTAATGAACACACCAATCAATACTAATATATTTACAATTTGCCAGTGGTGGTTGGTTGGTGCCAGGGTTAATAAACAAAGCGCATACACACACACACACACATATATTTTAGCATCTTCATATGACAATTTACTAGAGTAAAATTGTTTCAGGACCTCTCTTCAATGGAACATTGCATCAAATTGTGAAATTACATTTCCCACTTCGTTAAAAATAGTCTCTAGTGTATTTGCAAGTGAATTACATGAAGTATCAGCTGAGGAGTGACACAAATCATTGATAAATATTTGTAATTGTTAGCGTTTTACATTATATTTTTCATACAATTAGACTTCTTCTTGTGCAAAATCAAATTGTTCATGGTGTTGTTTTACATTTTCTTCACGCAATGGGTCCATCGTTCCATTGGGTATTTAGAATTATAGAAATACAGGGTTTTTTAGGCAATCTAAGAGAATCTAATGCAAATCTAATTTCAAAACCCTATTTGCATAAATAAATATAAATACAAATAGAAAACTAAAATTTAAAAATAAACATACCTAAGATAGCAACCAAAATGGCAAATCGCATTTATGGGATACAAATCTGAAGCATGCACGTGGTTTATGAACAAATGGAGAAAAGGGTTCAATGCAAAAAACTCCGAACTTGTAAAATACTCTATGAGTTTTTAAAAAGGTAGTGTTGAATGGGGAAAAATTAAAGAGTGTACACTCTTATAGCTTTGTAAAGGATGTATGCCCTTATAGCTTATGTACGCCCTTTGCAAAGGTCAAAGGGCATACACCTTTTAAGCTCGGACTCGAAAATTTTAAAAAAGTGCATACGCCCTTTTCCAAAAAGCATACCAAAAAGATTGCAAAATAGGAGGATGCCACCTTTCTTATCTCCCAACTTTTTGCATTGACCCGGCTAAAAACCTTATCCATTAAAAAGAAAAGAAAACCTTCTTTTTAAACCAAGGTTGGGAAAAGAAATAAGATTGGGAATCCCATAATGTTGGGAAAGAAATCAAGGGCAAAATGAAAAGGAGGAACCAACCAAAGAACAAGAAGAAGACCCAAAGGCCTCAAGGTCGAATGGTAAAGAAACCCAGGAAGAAGAAACTATAGGCATAGTTGAAGGTGTGCCTTATAGTTTGAAAGCTTTGAACTTAAGGCAACATGAGGAAATTGAAGGTAGGTCTGAGGCTACAATGATGAAGGCATAGTTGAAGGTGATATGAGCAGGGAAGACTTTGGTTGAGACCCGAAAGATTTTCGTTTGGAGAATCAGCCTGACCTTCCAGGTTTGCCAATAATGGCGAGGTGATTTTAATCCAAGTTGATTTGTTCGGCGCTGTCCTATCTAAGGAAATTGAATTGCTCTCTCCCCGTTCCCTTATTGGCAAATTCAGTGGGAAGCATCTTTTGAGAGAAGAGGTAGAAAATGGAATCTGTAGAACTAGGGGATGTCTTCATCCTGCGCTTTCTTCCTACGAGTTTCTTTCTGGCGATCTTGAATAATGTTGACCACAAATTA
This sequence comes from Torreya grandis, assembly GCA_037957365.1. Classification (NCBI taxonomy): domain Eukaryota; kingdom Viridiplantae; phylum Streptophyta; class Pinopsida; order Cupressales; family Taxaceae; genus Torreya; species Torreya grandis. The sequence continues at coordinate 2,845,469 of JARHVA010001530.1, read as the reverse complement.
GTTGTGGTATGCAATCGCTTTGGGTTTTTAGTGTCCTCTAGGCTTCACCTCCAGCCCTCGGTGGTCAATTTCAATGCTGTCAATGCAGATTCAGTCTTCTTCAAGATGGATCTAAGTGTATGCTCTGCCAGTGGAATTTTGGAAAGAAAGTATTTTTTGGCTAAAATTGGAAGCTCCCTTGGGATGCTGGTTTAAATTGACAAAGTTACCAAAGAAAGGTCCATTGCATCCTTTGCAAGAATATGTATCTCCATCGATCCATCCTCTCCTTTACCTCAATTCATTCAACTTCAGTGTTCTAGAGGCTCCTGGGTTTAGCTTATAGGAGTGAAAAATTTCCCCTCCACTTGTTTCCTTTGTTATCAACCTGGGCATTTTAAGAAACGATGCCCTAAGTGAAGCTGCTTGCCTCTTGACAAAGTGTGGAGACCCAAGCCTCCTTTGGTGGCCTTTGTAAGGCAAAACAGTCGCTTGTTTGATAATGTTCTTGAGGATTGTGATCCTGCACCCAACAATTAAGTCCGAGTTTGACCACAATTTACGGCATATTTTTTCAAAAGCTTTGAACAAAAGACCCCAAGAACTATGCTCAAGGAAACAAAATCTGTTGCCAAAGAATCTTCTAATTTAGCATTTGTTGTGTGTATTTATTTTAAGGAAGCAAACAATGTGGTGGTCTTTAGGGAATTGGAGGAGTGCACAGATCAGAAGGTTGGGGATGCTTCAGAAGACGAGGATGAAGTCAAAAATCTGGTGGAACTATCCATTCATCCTACCCCATCCATTCTAAAGGACGCCAATTGTGGGCCAACAAACAGAGGTCATAAATCCAAGAGTGAAAAAGCTTTGGGTGAGGTTGAAGCGAGAATTTAGGAGATTATCAACTTTAACTTTTGAGAAGCATGGGAAGGCAACTCCTTTTTTTTGGAAGCATGGGGTGGCAACTCCCTTTTTGTCTCATTGAATGTTTCATTATCTATTAGGGCTGAAATGCTCCTAATTAGTTAAGACCTTTTATGTCATATTATTATTTTTGTATGGAATTAGAAAACTAAAAGGTGTTCGGTTGAGGTGTTAGGTGTATAGAAAAAGGTTTAATATGGGTTGAATTTTTTTGGGAGTTTTGGTTGGGGCATCAATGGGTTTTGAAGTGTTTGGATCTTTTTAACGTGGTAATACTTTTGTTAAAGGTTGAAGGTGGGCTCTTGATAATAGGTAATTTTAAAAAGATCTATTTCTAAGGTTTTATGATATATGTTTTTAGTTTATTGCTTGCCATTTTCCAGCAGTGTGATATATCTTTGTTCCAAATTTTATACCTGATATAATTTATCTAATAACTATTTTTTATTTGAAATTTTTTATTGGAAAAAAGGCCTCTCTAACCCTTGTTTACTTATGAAAAAAAAAAAAAAAAAAACTACTCATCACAATATATAATATGTATAGGAGATAAGTCACACTCAATTCTTTTAATTCATTTATAAAATGTAAATTATTTAACACATGAAGTAACTACAAATATGCAATATATTATTAGAATCTAAAATAATCTAGAAGCTAAAACTAGTAAAGAACTGTTATATAATAAGTCCTTGTCACTTTAAAATTAAATAAATCACTATTTATTAAAAATATTTTCTCATAGTGAAAAATCTTATAAGAATAAAATACCTAAATAGCAATTGACTAGTTTAATATTTTTCATACATACATTGAAATTTATTATTCATTTGATTTAATTAATTATTTATTTTATTGGTAATTGAGGGTTGATGTGTCCCTTGCTCTTTATTAACATAAAATTGGATTACAAGAAAACTTGGCCATGTCAGAAACCAAACACGATATACCAAGAATCGATTGAGACCAAGAACCAAAACAACCATGAGTGGCAAACAACCAAAAAATATATGAACCCCATACAAGGTGATAACCAAATGACTAGAGACATATCCCGAATATAAAAATTGAAACCAATAGAACAAAACTACCAAAGCAAGCAAAGACTATGTCAAAGGAAAATGAGTCACTCCAATAGCCCTATTGACAAGGCTAATGAAGGCTTCAAGGGCTACAAAGCTCTTATAAAGTTTTCATGAGATAATCATCAAGTTAAACTTTTAGATCACTTGGAGAAGTTCCATATAGCTTGAATGCACTAAACCAATGCATATTTGTCTTAAAAGACCCAATTCCTCAAAACTGCCCTTTTGTTATTAGTAGGCCTAGTAAAGCCTAATGGACATTGAATGAAGTTATTTTTTATGGTTAAAAATTATTTTATGGTGATAACCTTAAATCAGGGTTTTGAAGGTTTTTAGACAAGCCAAGAGCAATAATAATTTTTCTCAGAGTGTTCTAGAGGGTTTACAACAACAACATCAATGACACCAAACTTATAATATTTATGATGGAAATCTACAACATCAATGATATAATGTCATGTAATTAAGGTTCCATACCCATATTTTAATTTTACAATCTTGATACAAATCTGACTTGTAAATACAAAACTTATCAACTTGTCCAATTTCCTTTATACTTGATTGAAAAGACAAACTTTCTCCATAGACATTTGCTTGGATTATGAGCTATTTCAAGAATATATCATCATTGTAAATATGCATGAAGTTTCACGAGCTTAGTAACATCATATGAAACTTGAAATGAGGTTTCAAAACAATTTACAAATACCTTCTTTACTTCAAACTAGAACTTAGCTTCAAATGGCTTGTGAAAGCTACAAAGATTCAAGCTCAAATTGATCTTTTCATGAAATGATCTTCCAATAGATATTTTATATCATTAAAGAGATTTATTATAACATGAACAATTCCATCAATGCAATTTTACCCTTTAGTTATGTTTATGGAGGGCAAAATGCTTCAAAATTGTCCCTTTACACTTGTAGGCCTAGTAAGCTTAATAAATCTAGAATGGATGGATTCCAAAATAAACTAATGCAATTTTATATATTTAGATCAATTCCAACTTATCCAACTGATAACATAGCAATTTTGATCTTAAAATGGCTTACAAACCCCAACTGTCCAAAAAAAACTGTCTTAGGAGAGTATAAGGCCTATAAAGGGGATTTTGATCCAAATTGATCCTAAATTTGTTTTAATTATTTTTTTAAAGATTTATTCATCCAAACTACACATAATACAAGTTATATCACAAACCTTATGACCTTATAAGGTCTCCAACTCATTTAAGAAGCCAAATAGGGCTAAAACTAGACATTTAAGCTTTTATGTAGACTGTATTTTAGTGAAATCTCCCTTGATATCCAACCAATAGATCTATAATTAGACTCATTGGATTAATTATTAAAAGGTTCACATAATATCCAAATTTCAAAAAAAATCTGTAGTTTAAATTCAAGTTATGTTTAAATTACTATTCATGCCATAGTTCTCTTTTTCACAGGCAAGGGCCCTTTATTTTTATCTTTTTGGATGTTTTAAGTCGTTTCAAGGAACTAAATTTCATGCAAAGGTCTATGCCAAGATTCATCAGATTTTCATAATCTTATACTGGCAATATAATCCCTTTCTATGCAAGAAAATGCAAATTCTCAGATAGTAAAATACAAGAAAATAGGGTTTCTTATTCTCATACAAAACAAAGAGATCCCAAATTGACTTTTAATGCTTTGTAAGTAATTTTAAAGCTAAATAAAACATCCTTGAGGCATTTTCAACTTTTATACACCTTAAAAACTTCATTAAAACTTTTGTTGAATGTGAAATTGATTAAACAAGCTTATTTCCAAAACTTCTGAGTTATCAAAACTCTTTTTTGATAACTCTCAAATCCAAATAGTGAATTCTATTGATTACCACTTGGAACATCTTGTATCACACATATAAATGCTTAAGGAGGAGGAAACCTAAATAAGAATATCATGAAAAATTGTCTTCTTGATACACAAATATCACAAAATTGAGAAACACAATCTACCTTGGAACTTGTATAAGATTTTGAAAGCGAAGTCTAAACATATCAAGGATTATTCCATACCTTAGCACCTATTCAAGGAATCAAACATTTCATATTGAATGAAATAAGTTATAATTGATGAAAACATAATGAATTATAGTCTTCCCTTGCTTCTTCCTCCTTATATTCTTTCATCCTCTCCTTATTGATTAAAACACTCCTCTTCCATGTACATAATTACATTATGAAAGTCTAAAGATTTGCAAGAATACCTCCTTCACTCTATCATTACTCTTATCTATCTTCCCATATGAGTGTCTTTATTTTTCTCCCTTAGATGATTCAATCTTTTCTCCTCCAACAACTTGTGTAAACATAAGCTTCTTGATAGCTAAAAAGCCTAAATTCTCTCAATATCCTTATCTCATGCTAAATTTGCATACTCCAACGTAGTATCCTTTCTAGAAGGTGAATAATAAGGTGTTTTCACCTTTACATAGGTTAGAAACCTTTTTTTTACAACATGCCATTAACCTTCTAGATCATTACATAAGGTCATACCCTTTACAATTATTCCTCAAGGCTTATAGGCCTTCTTTAATAATGTAAACAATCAAATGTGAGGTTTTGGAGGGAAAACCTCTTACAATTAATTAAGAGTGTTCACATGGACTTATGACAACTTAAACATTGTCAAGACTCTTTACTCAACACAATCTTATACAAACACACATAGAAGGATATGTACATGATTACAAATGTGTTTGTTTGGATGCTCCTACATTAATAAATACATCCTTGAAATTGATCACAAGTCCACTTACATCACAAGTCAAAATTTATATGTAATGAAATGTAAATGAAACAAGTAAATAGTAAATATCACATGTAAATGTCAAATATACATAATGATAAAGCTCCTAACTTAGAGCAAAATGTAGATTTTTTTAAAGCCCTATATGAAGTAATAATGATCACTAACCAATAATATGTGTAAACATTAAATGTTCAAAATATAAAATACACATAGGTAAATGAAGCTTATTTGTTGAATAGTATATATGTGTATATGCAAAGTTCTATGTTACAATTCAACATAAATACTAAGATATATATCAAGAAAAAATGTAGACCATAACATTCACATATACAAAATGAGCCATATTGACATATAATGTGGGCCATATCAACATACAATCTAGGCCATATCATCATATAAAATCGATTATGTCTACAACCATATCAGTATACAAAATTGATTATACATACAAATAGACCCCTAACATAACAACTAGCTTTCCTGCTCTTCATTGCCCCCAAATAAATTTTCTTTTTTGTCATAGATGTAGAGCCAAGGGTGTTGGATGCCTCAAATACGAGGAAAGACTCTCCTCTCAGCATGGAAGTCATCAAATATTTGATCCACAACCTTTAAAAATTGTCATGTCTGTACAACATATGAAATATAAAATTTAATGCATTATAATTATATATTAAAAATAATAAAATTTTAAAGAATTTTTTTTTGTAAAATGATTCTAAGCTTACCGTATTCCATCTAAATGGTTGTCTTGGGTTGCGATACAACGTATACCCCTGTGATGGAAAATTTTATGGAGCATACCTATATCATTAGATCTAGATGTGCATATATTTATGTAAATATGACAAAATATCATTGCTTGAAGTTGAAAAATAATTTTACTATGTGTTCTTATCAGTCTCTATCCCTGAATCATGACCTGTTATGAAGATAGTGGATCATCAGATGTAACCCAAACATTAAGGAAACCTTCTTATCGTCTATGAGGGGTGCCCATAACATCCCTCATCATCTATAAAACTAATAAATGAATAATGTGTAAATTCAATGAACATGATAAAAAATCTATGATTGTAATATATATCTTAAAACATAGTGTTTTGTTCAAGGGACAATAAATATACATGAATAAATATGCAATTTAAAAGTTTACAAACGTAAGTATGGGGTGCACTAGTGCCAATTTGGGCCTCTACAATAGATTCAAGCCCTGTTGAACTACCCAAAAAAATGCTAATCATTTATACAAGCAAAAAATAAAAAAATTAGTCAATTAAGTAAACACATACTAGAAAATAAACTTAATATTCTTTTAAAAACATAAACAAGCTATAATTAAAATTAAACATGTGTATTAAATATAAATGGTGAAGTAGATAACTCCTCCATAATAGACTGATGTGTCATAAGAGGAGTGGGTGAAAGCACTACAACTAGCATAGTGTTTAACATGCTACTGTCATGCACTACTAAAGCATCTATAGGGAATGTTTGCTCTAGGATGTTAGTCTCCTAAGGTCCTAAAGCAACTACAAAAGGAATACTATTAGGTTCTCTTTTTAGGTCAGTGCTAAAGCCTTTTCCCAATAGGCTAGCGCACTGACCCTATCATGCAAGGGTCGAGTCTTGCACACTCAACTGAAGTGCATAGTGAAAGACCAGTTCCCAAAGACTTTGAAACACGACATGAATTTATTCATTTCTTATCAACCAAATATCCTACTATAGTTTCTAAATAGATTATACCACCATTATTAGCTAAATATAAAAAAGGAACTCATGACTTCATTTACTTAACATATTTTAATATTCAACACAGTCCATTGCTCAATATACCATATGATAAACGTTGAATTCTTATTAAGCACTTATGGATTACAAGAAAAAATTCTCTATATCCCTTCAAAGGTTCACACCCAAAATCCCCCCTATGTGAATGCTTACAACAAGGGGTTTTATAATTGTTTTGCCCTATCCAAGTGTCAAGTTCTCAACCTAAAATGGACACATGGCACATGGACTCTCAACAGACTGAGTGTCATGGATCTTATAATTAATTATTCCTATAAAATCAAGCCCCTAGCTCTTAGATGCCTGCTCTATGTTATACATTTATTTCTAAGTGTTATGTTCCTCACGAGCTATACAAGGCCTTTGATCGGTGGGGTCGAAGTGTCCTATTTGATTGATTCTTCAAACTACTCCCATATTCATCACAATCCACTTCCCTTGCACTCCAGATCCTCTATTCTCAAGTTCCTCATGCCACATTCTCTTGACTGGGTCTTCTCACACTGGGTCTTTTGCACCATTATCCTTTTGTTTTCTTCAGCTCTCATGTTGCTAGTCTTGTACCATGGTTGTCTCAAGCCATGGTTATCTTGCATCGTGTTGGTACTTACATGAAAATGGATAATGGTCCCTCTGCATTGCTTACCAAATTCAAAACAAATACTTGGTCAAAATTGAGGGGCCAACATCACCCCACACTAAGTTGTTAATCCATCCCAGACTAAGTTGTACTTGCATCCTCAAAGAACTCAGGCCCTTTCTTCTCAAGTTCTTTCCTCATCTCATCCCAATGGGATAAGGCATCGAGAACTTTAGTAGTTATTTTTTCAATGGCCTCTTTTACTAGTTTCAACTCCTCAGATTGAATTAGAGTCTCGGTCTTCTTCATCTATTCCTCCAAGGCTAAGCTAGCTTCCTTTTGGATGTTCTCTAATTCAGAGACCTCCTTGTCAACCTATCTTAGGAGTGTGGCAAAACTATAATTTATTTGTTGATGATGGTTATTAATGATGTCTTCCATCATTTCCATGTTCTCGAATGCTTTCATGCATTTGATATGGTCTTTTATTAATAGAGTTGCATTAGCCACTTGTTACCTCAAGATCTCCTCATCATTGAGTTGGGCCTCTATTATTTTATTTAGGCATGACATGCGTGCAATAATGCTATCTAAAATTGAGATAACTTCTTTGACTCTTTCCAAAGCACTACGGCAAATATCTACTATAGTGGTGAACTGTTCCATTAATTCTTGGGACTTATCTCTAGGTACAGGGTTCTCCTTATTCTTTTTGAGCAATAGCTCAACCAATGTCTCTAATTTCTTAATGGAATCTCCTTTTGATGCTACACGATCTATTAGTGCTAGCTCTTATTTAAAATTTGTTTTACAAAGGTTTAATACCCTTACATTATGATGAAACTATTCTTACACAACTCTGTAACCATCAACAAACTTATACAGACCTATCTAGATCATTCATTCCTTGTAGCCCTATTTTCCATGTTTATTGGCCATAAATCCTTCCTGGTTAACTCAATCATGAAAGTAAAACCATTTATGGATACCCATTAATCCCTTATATAACATACTAGAAAATATCCTAAGGTTACTTTGTACGAAATTGTACTTTCTTTTTTATGCCCTGTTCTAATTAACCCTCCTTGAATGCAAAACGTCTTGTCTAGAGTGAAGTATGGACTTTCTAGTCAAAACAAGCATCATTCCAGATACCCATTACCTTATTACAGGTGAATCAAATGTTTTTTAGTGTACTTATTTGGATAAATCCACTTTTCCTATATTGGCCTATTATCTCCCCTTCACATGCACCTAGGGTCCACTTGGCAATTGACTTTTTCTATATTTTTACGTACTATGACGCCTTTAAACCACTTCCAAAAGTTTTTTAACACCATAAAGGGTAATATTACAATTTTTCATGAGTTTCCAAGCATCTAAGCTCATTTTGAAGGCTAGACCCTAATTCAGGTTTTTCCAAAGCCTGTCACAGGCCGAGAGCATATAAATTGATGGTAGGAGTGTTATACCCTATTTCATGGGTTCAAACCAATTTTTTAGGGTCTGTCTTTCTACTCTAAACCTTCTCCAATCACTAATTTGGTCATATCAACCTACTGTACCTTCCAATGCTTAATATCTCAGTGGTTTTTTTACTGTATTTGCATGACAGTTAGCAGGGTTCATTAGTTTCTTCTCAAACACAATGGTCAACAGACTTTCAAGAGGATATACAAACATGTCCATACCTTAAGTGACTTACCCATTCATATTCTTTATCAAAGATGACTTATCAATCCATTTACAATGCAAAAACATACAACTTTCTTCTCATTGTCTGTAAACTGTCACCTACAGGCCGAGAGCTTATTATGGGAGATTTTGGGTATCAAGAGGGGTTTTTAAAGCCTGTTTATTCTTGATTTAGGTTCATTCTTGCCTTATAGACCTATTTCCATACCCTTTTAGACTTCATACAAATATTTTCACGTGGATTTTACTTAAGACAGTGGGCTGTAGTTTTGAATTCCTGAATATCTTGTTTAGGCCTGTTTAGGCTTTTTATAACATTCCAAAATCCTTAAAACCTCTTGATCACATAATACCACTTTTATATTGTTCCCAATATACAAAACAATCATTATTTTACAATGTTATTATAGAAAATCATCACACACATTCACATACACACATTCATAGGTCTGTCACCAGAATTGCAATAAAAAAACCACGACATGAAACAAAACATTAATTCTTTCTTGATCAACTAGAAGACTTGCAGGTCAATATCAATGTCTCATGGCTTTCAAATCCTTCCTTTATCCTTTACACAGTCTTAACTTCACATCAAATATGCTACTTCTCTTCTCTTCAACATCTCTTGAGTGAGGTCCTCCCTCACTGTTTCTCTTTTCTTTTCTTTTCTTCATTCCATCTTCTTTCCCTAAATGAGAGGATTTTTCCTCTGTGTCCTTCTCTTCTATGCCCCTCTAATCTTTTTTTTTTCTCTTCTCCTCCTCTCTTCTTAATGAATTCTTCTTTTTTCTCTCTTTTCAAGAATCTCTCCTCCAACTTCTACGCCCAAATTGGGCTTAAGGCAAAACCAAATGTTGTTTGTAAGTTTTAACAATATATTAAGGTTGAAAATAGTTTCAACCATTTCCCCCTGATTTCCTCAATAGCCTAACCATCACTTTTTACCTTTTCACTTTTAACTTTTGTCCATTACATTTACTTTCAAGGTGAAATTTTGAAATCTACACAATTTGAAGGGAAAACCAGAATTTGAAATTTCCCACTAGAATTTCATTTGCATTTGCAACTAGTCTTCCATGAAACTATTGTAGATTCTCCTGCATCACATTAGCCTCTATGGTCTCTTGAATTTGTTGCTTCAATGAGGCCACTTCCTTGGTTAGTGCCTACCTTTTAGCATACACTTTATTATTAATTTCCACCACCTTGCAATGTTTATTTTTGGCCATACACACGTCTACCTTTGATAAAATATTTTAGTGCATCACTTTCATGGTAAGTTTCGAAAATGTGGTGCTTGTCACTATTGGGGAGAGCTATTATGGATCAAATTTCATGAGTTTTGGCAATCCTGGGGCATCTAGGCCTAAAAAAATGCAATCCAAGGAATGTCAAACTAAGGCTCTTCATTGTACATCTCAAAAAATAAGGATAATTTATTCCTTGTTTCTTGGGTCATACCATTGGGGTGGAAATGTTTTTAAAGATAGAGTTTTTGTTCATCTATGTTGAACTGGTATCATTCACACATATTAGATGACACTCTCTGTTATGGTTCCCCCTCAGCTGGTACCTTCCTCTTTTCTAGGTCTCATTCAAGTTCTTGATGGCTTTCGGTAGCCATCTCATCCAATCTAATCCCTCTAGTATTCACTTGATCAACAACTGAGACCTTTCACACAAGGGATGAGGTCTTTTTTGGATCAAATTTCAAATTATGTATTTGTTTCTGGGAGGGGTCCTTTTGGGGCACTTGTCTTGGAGGGTGATGAAGTGCTAACCCAATGGTAGTCCTTAGAGAAGGTGGAGGTGAAGGTGGTCATGGTGGTGAAGAAGGTGGGGGAGTTGGATGAGAAGAAGGTCGGGGTGAAGGTGGGGTAGGTGAGTGGGAAGGAGTTTTATGAGGTGAAGGTGATGTAGGTGATGAACTATGAGATGGAGATGGGGATGATGATGGTGAAAATGTAGAGTAAAATTTTACTCTACGTTTCACTCTATTTTTTAGTCACGCACTGCAAAATTTTGCTTTCACCTTCTTTGGTCCAAGATGGCAAAGTCGTGAAACAAAGCACGGGCTTTGTTTCCTTTTTGATTCATTTTGCCTAAGTACCAAAGTCAGGCAAAATGCGCCAAGTGGTAGTAGCGAAAGGTCTCAGTGTTTTTTTTCTAAATGTGACGGAAGTTGCCACATACTTTAGCTGAGAGGAGGCGGAAGTTTCCAAATTATGTTCAGTTCATGTCTTGGTCCATTTTTGGTTCAATGAGGAATAGGTCTAACGGCAAGGCTAAATAATGACAGGCACACAAACATCAAATTTCGCAGGAAAGGAATCATCAAAGGGAAGGAATAAGCGGAAGAGGCCACGTGTCGACTTTTGTGTGGCCCTCAAAAGACCCTACAAGAAAGCGGATGTCACCGCGTGTCCTCACCCATCTCTCTCGAAGTGCAGCGGGAGCTGCCAAGTGTCAAAATCTGTGGGTTTCCCCTTGTTGGCTCCAAAAAAGGTTGTGGTGGGCCCGAATGGGTTGCTAAGAGCTATACGGAACATGCCAAGTATCAACGTCTGTGAGCATCAGAAAAGGGCCTAAGAGTTTTCTAAGGCAACTAAAGGCCCTATGGAAGTAGCCACGTGTTGCCTTCTGCAGGAACCTCAAAAATAATTCCAAAAGCCTCTAGGTTAAGTGGAAAGAGTAGGCGAAATCGACCATGTGTCAATTTCTGCCTGGCTCTCAAAAGGCCCCTAACGTAAGTGGATGCGTCCTCAACAGAAAGAGCCAGAAGAGGCAAAGTAGCCAAATGCGAAAAGAGACAAAGCGATTTAAGTGGTGTGGGAAAGTGTCGACTCAAGGAGTTATTCTAGTAGTTGACACAGTACCTGCCATGAGATCATCAAGAGACATAAACAGTGAATGGTGCAACCCATTTCCTTCATTATGCATTAATGAACAGGCAAACGGGGCAGCTCATAATTCTGAATCCTGACAAGAGCTGACACATCATTATCTTTGGGTGGCTTCCTCATCCCAATGCTCAAAAAGCACATGGGTCACTGGTAAAAAGGGTGCCAAAGTGGCCTTTATCTTCCTATATAAATTGAAAGAATTGTAAACGAAGGGAGGGGGGAATTCTCATAGTTTTAGACTTTTAGAGTTTTGACCAATAATATCATTTGCTTTTGTTCCATTTTCCTGAGTTGAAAGGTTTATATTACTATGTGTGCTTCTGCATCTTTTGTATGACTGAAAGATTCAATAAGAAGATTGAATACTATGCCTTTGTTGATGTTATCTGTGTCAATTGCAAAGTAGTTTATGTTGTAGATTTTCTAGTGTTGTGATTGGAAATGTTATTTGCTTCTGTCCCATTTTTTGGAGTCTAAAGTTCTACATAACTATGCATGACTTTTGCACCTCTAATGTGATTGGAAGATTCTATTAAAAAGATTGAACACTATGCCTTTGTTGACAATTCCTGTATCTCAGCAAAAGACTCCCCTATTATGAGCCTTTGTTTTTGTTATTCTAATCTTTTACATTGATCATGCACTTGTCTGCTCTTAAATGTAATAGTATCATATAATAGTCTCACTGTGCTCAGGTTAGGATTAGAACTACGCTCAGGCGCATCACCATAGTTAGGTTTTAATTCCTCCATTTTGTGTTTCTATTTAGTCTCCTATCCCTTTTCCCCAACACCCAATACAAACAGAAGAGACCAGCTTCTTTAAAACCTGGAGGTTGTTTCAAGCCGCATTGTCCCACAGCTTGAAACTTCCCATTGTTGATTGGCTAGGATCTAGCGAAATTTTACGCCATCAACAAAAAACAAAGGACATAGTGAAGGTGAAGTGTGAGGTTATGGTTATGGCGATGAATGATGAAATGGCTTGGAGGGTTTTGCCTCCACTATCTTCTACCACTTTGCGGGCCTTGCTACCCACTTGTGTTGGTGGTTGGCTCGAATAGCCTCTTTCTCATCATTACCTAGGGGATCATCTCCCTAAATTCACCATCTTGAGGGTATTGGTTGGGGCATAACATATAAAATAGTTTGTGTACCTATTCTCCAAATAGGATACTCTTGATATTAATACTGGTCACACTTATTTCTCCTTTCTCTGTATAGGCTTTTTTGCTAAGATAGACAAACATATTTTAGAGGGTTTGGCACTTTGCATCAATCTATTTTACTTGTATATTGATCAGTTATGCATCATAGATTCTATATATGAAATCAATAAAGTAACACATAAACAAGGCATATGGCAACTTAAGCCATGCTAAGAGATCCCTTGAAAGATTCATTTGAATACGTGTCAGGGAAAAGTGTTGATTCAAAATAAATTCTGATTAATCTTCTATTTGGGAGGGTAGATCCTTGGGAATGCACCATTCATTCCTGAAAGCCACCTTCATTCCATCAAACCAGTACTTCATCTTCAACTTATATGTTAGAGTGATGTGCTGAGAGTAGTTGAAAGATTTGTAGTGCTTGGTAGGGGACTTGTGAGTGGGGGGATACACCCACTTTAGAGATCCTAAACTATATTCAAGCACACTAATTTCATCAAAAACCAATAATAACAAGATTTCCCCCCAAGGAAACCTAGACTTAGGCATTGTATGTGCCTTCTCTACATCTTTAGATATCTTTTGGGTAAAGTACAGTGCCCAATTGTAATGTATTCCTTGCACTACTTGGTTTGATATGTGAAGGTGATCCATATCCACCTCCTTCCATCGATTGATCCCTTAGACCTTGGTGGAAATGATTCGCATTGTGACTCTTAGGGTAGGATCCTATAGGTTTGTGATATGCATTGCATGTCCCTACTTTTGATACATAAGCATGGTGGCAATCTTTTGGGTTTCCTCCATATCTACCAAGTCATCCAATATATTGACCCTTGACCATTAGAGTCCTTTGACCTTGCTTACCCTCTCCACACTGATATTCATGTTGTACCCTATGAAGTAGATGTAATATTCATGAACATGCGAGAAGAGGAACTAAACTACCTTAGTAGACTTAACAAAATATGGTAGTTTAAAGAGTTGGAAAAGGCAAACTTTGTCCAGTTGGTTCAAGATGGTTAGGTCATAAACCACTTGGTTTCATGTGTTGGTGGTCTAGAGTTGATAAACATTTTACAACTACACCTCATTTCCTGGTTGGTGGTGGTTGTTGTCAAATACAGTCACAATTGCCACCTTGGAGACCCAATTTTCTATGTGCAAGACTAACTCAGGGTATTACATTTTTTTATGTAAATGGTTTGATGGGGAGATGGTGGGGCGGTCTGTGATGAGGATGTCTGTGCCTGCATTCTCTTTTTCACCATTTTAGCTTTTTCTATGCTCTCACTCTGAACTTCTGCAAGTTACTCTTGTTTTGATGCCTCTACTAAGTTTTATAAAGGCTCATCTCTTATAGGGAACCACATGTTAGGACTCGGAAGCACAATTGATTACCATGTACAAGCAACTAAATGCAAAATTTAACTAGAGGTAACAAGTAACTAGAATTCAGAAATAACATAGAATATGAGAGACAATACCCAATTGTCTTAATACTCTTCTAGAAAGAAATTACAATGAAGAGACGCCACACTCTTTCACACCTTACAGGCTTCCCACACCAAGTGTACAGTAATTCACTTTCAAGAGTTCACTCTCTCAATTACGGTCCCAACACACAACTCAAACACAGAGTTGGTGTTCACCTCCAACCAGTCAGTATCACTACTACCAGTACCACCAGTCAGTATCACTACTGCCAGTACACAAGTAATCCACGTACTCCACAACGGAGTACACACCGTACTCCAAGTAGATCTCCCCTGATCTTGCTACCTGTTGTGTTGTTGATCTCCCTGATCTTGCTGCCACCTATAGATCAACTTGGTTTTGCAACACCTGCAAACCTAGACCATGCACACACACACACCTGCAAATCAATGATCTTAATTACACATGTAGATCTCTCTACACCCTGAAGAACCGTTGTCCTTGCCTCACCAAGTCCTTATGATTCTCCAAACCAGTACCCCAATGGATCTTCTACCAGATCTTGCTATCCCGCAGATCTACCTGATCATACACACTCGACACCCCTGTGGAACTAGGAGGAACACACCTTGCTCTCTTCACTTTGAAGGAGCTAACCTTGCTCTCTCAACTAGCACACTTTACAATAAAACCCATGAGTCTATTTTATATATATATATATATATATATATATATATATATATATATATATCTCATGCAAACAATAATTAGACATCTAATTACAATAATTAGATCTGCAGCTCCAAGACTAAAATTAGCCTTTAACATGCAAACAACTGATTCGTTAACAAACTGTCTGTGAAACTCGTAGTTCAAAACTGCACAGGCGATCGACATCGATCCCTGTTAGTCTAGAGGTGACCGACGTTGGCCGATACTAACCGAAGTTGACAGCTCTGCACACTGGATATGACCGGCGTCGATTGGCCTAATCGACGTTGGTTGTACTGCAACTCAGCTACCTCCTCCTCCATGTTTGCATCAGTGAAGCTTTTAGCTCCACAACCCAACACCACACTCCTCCGCTCACCCCTCTCTCTTCTGGTATGGTTGAGAGTTTTTCATGTCTTTTTCTTCATCTGCATTACCCTTCATGGCACTTGAAGGTTAACCCTCATCCATCCCACATTCTCAAATGAATACATGATCACATTCAAACTTGCCTCGGCTCTCAATCTTCACACTTTAATAATGGCAGAACCTGCAACCTTTAATTTTTACAAAGAATGACCTCAACCCACTTCTACACGCATGTGCTCTTAACAATATTCCTCCACTTGAAAATCCTCTTCACATGTTTGTTTATTTCTCAATCACTCTATTCCATAATGACATTGACTTTATCTCTGATTCTCTGGTTTGTTAAGCAATTGAAGATTATAGCAAGGTAAAGTGTATAATGGCTTCGACTTGGTTATTTATAGGTCCTTCGACCAATCTACCTCATTAATTTCTTTCCTCTCCTATTATTTCTAGCCATAAATGCATATCTTCTAATGATATTCATACTTTTGATCTTACATCAAGCCTTTAGTGTTCTAACAAACTTGTCCCATCATTCCACTCACATGCTTGTTGTTATGACTACCCTTGTTGCATTATTGGTCCATTCCTTCCCATGCCTTTCTTGGAAGTGGGTGACAACTGTCCCATTTTTCTAGAGTAATGGAAACCAACTATCATGCAAATGGCAGGAATCTATTTTATTAAATGACTCATGCATCGTTAATCACTTGTGCACCATGTATGATTCTTGCACCTTTGAAACTTATGCACCCACATGTTATGTCTTGTATTCATATGCATAATATCTTACCCCACACAAAAAGGGTTTGTGGTCCTCCACGAAAATAACTAAAGAAATAAGAATTTAAAAAGTGAGTCATGTGCCTTAAGGGAAACATTTTTTATTGAAAATAGAAATCCTAATCTAATGACCTTAAGCCTTATTGAAAAATAACATAAATTTAAACAGAATCACAATATGGCCAAAACTGACTCCCATTATAGTGTCTTGGGAGGAATTTACCATCTATTCACTTTAGTCGGCATGGTTTGATAGGTCAAATACTATGAATGATGAATGGTCCATCCCAATGAATGTAGATCTTTTTAGGGTTACATGCAAACTTAGAGTCATAAAGTAGAATTTGCATGCTTGGAGTGAATGTTTTTTTCTTTAGATGGTGATCATGCCATGCTTTCTATATTCATTTCTCAACATCTTGATTCCAGTGGGCAAGGAATTGAACCTCATCTAGTTTGATGAGTTCATTGAGACAAGATTTCAAAGATGCACCATCATCAAGGTTTTCTATATGCACTATCTAGAGAGATATAATCAAGAACTCGACTAGCATGATTGCTTCTATTTCATATACCAATTTAAATGGTGTGTTTTTGTTGAGGCATTTGTATGTGGTCTAGTATGCCCAAAGTATTGCATATACCCTATCATCCCAATCAGTTATACTAATATTGTATTTTTTTGTCAAAGTGGTGCCAAGGATCTTGTTTAAGGCTTTTACTGTTCTATTGGCTTGTGGGTGGTATGGTGTTGTCTTGTGATGCACAATCATGAATTCAACCAATAGGATTCAAATTGTCTCATTCATGAAGTGGGTTCCTCGGTCACTGGTGAAGCTTAGAGGACATCCAAAGTGTGTTATAATGTTTTCCTAGATGAACCACAGGGTAGTCATTATTGTACAATCTTTGGTTGGCATTACCTCATTCCAATGTGTTAATTAGTCAGTTATTGCAATTATGTCTCGTGAACCTGTTCTTCATCATGCTAGAGTGATGGGTCCCACAAAATCTATAGCCCACTTTTCGAATAGTTCTTTATAATAAATTGGGTGAAATGGCATGGCATATCTTCTATTGGGTCTTCCCACACACTATAAAATATCACATTACCTTGCATATGCCTTTGCATCTTTAAATAAAGTTGGCCACAAAAGTCCAGCAAGCAACACCTTGTGCACGGTAGCCTCCCCAGCATAATGTCCTCTAGTAATACCTTCATGAACTTCTCTTAATACCTCAAGGCATTCATGTTACATTACATAATGGTACAGTACCTCATCATGATCCATCTTGTATATATCTCATGTTATGAGGTGATAAGGTGTGATGCAGACCGCAAGTTATTTATTTTCTTTTAAAATGAGAGAATCAGATGCACAAATAGTATTGAGGAATGCCACAATATCCTCCAGTTCTTCAGGTACTCTAGAGACTTGGAAGAGTTGTATGTCAGGAAGGCCATCTTTTATAGCATGTGGAGGTATTCATTTTCAATTTAGGATAGATGATCAGGTCCACAATTGGTTTTCTCAGGTTTTACTACTATGAAAAACTAGAATTCTTGGAAGAGAACTATCTAATAGAAAATTCTTCCATGGAGAATTGGCTTGTTGATGAGATACTTTAAAGCCTTATGGTCGGTGTAGAATACAAATTATGTGGCCATAAGGTACTATTTGAATTTTTGTAGTGCATAAACCATAAAAAAAGCTTCGCATTCAGTGGTGGTATAGTACCTTTCGATCGTTTTGAGTTTCCTACTGGTGAAATAGATGGGATGGTCCAAATTTACCTCTCTTGGTTATGCAAGTATTGCACCAACTTTTGTGACAAATTCATCAACATGGACATGAAATGGTTTTGTCCAATCCAAAAATTGCAAGATAAGAGTGGTAACTATTCTTTCCTTCAGAGTTTCAAAAGC
This sequence comes from Torreya grandis, assembly GCA_037957365.1. Lineage (NCBI taxonomy): Eukaryota > Viridiplantae > Streptophyta > Pinopsida > Cupressales > Taxaceae > Torreya > Torreya grandis. The sequence goes on along the minus strand of JARHVA010001530.1, from coordinate 2,827,328 downwards.
TACTTTGCAGGAATTAGTCCATATAAATTGTTCATTATGATTTAATAGCTCTTCCAGTGGCACTGCAATCTTGGCATAACCTTGAATGAACTTCTTGTAGTAGCATGTTTGTCCTAAGAATGTGCACACCTCACGTTGAGTTTTTGGTGTTGATAGACAGAGAATGATAGAGACCTTGGCTAGATCTACCAACAATCACTCTTTACAAATGATATGCCCAAAGAGTACCCAAAAAGGTGTCACAAATAGGCATTTATTCAAATTCAAATAAATTTGTAACACTAAAAAACACTCAATCATGAGCCTTAGATTGGCATAGTGGTCCTCTATCAGCTCCTATATTGTTTAGTTGTCTAAGTAGACTTAGAGAAACTTATGGATAAAATCTTTGAAGGCCTCCACTACTACCCATTAGAATATTGTCTGGGCATTCTTTAACCTAAAAGGCATGATGGTATAGGTAAAAGAGACCTATTCTATAGCAAATGTGGTCATGGAGTGGTCTTCCTCAGCTATCTGGACTTGGTGATACCTTGAGAACCCATCGGTAAAGGAGTATATCTCACAACTGGCAACACCTTCTAGGATTTCCTTCATGAAAGGTGTTGGGAAAGGATTAGTGACACATGATGCATCCAAACCACAATAATCCATACAAATATGAATACGCTCATCCTTCTTGATATTGATTACCATATGACTCACTCATTCAAATTCATCAATAGGAGTAATTACTTTGGCATGGAGCATGTTATCAATATCTTCTTTCACGCATGCTCAAAGGTTAGGGTTTATCCAGTATGGGTGTTTATTCATGGGATGAACACCATCAATCAATTATATATGCATCTTTCTAAGAGAAGGGTGAACCCCTTTCATTTCACTATAGTTCCTTGGAAACACATCTTGATACTCTTTTAGCAACTCAAAGATTTGCAAAATTTTTGTCTCACTCCAATAATTTCCAACGGTCACTACCTTAGGTTCCTACTCTGTGCCAATGTTTAGTTGAATAGTTTGAATGGGTTCATGATAAGGGTTGTCTATGGGGGAGTTGGTGTCCTGAATAGTTTGTGAGTAGTAATTGTAAGAACATGCAGGTTATTACTCAATGGACCGAATGGAGTGGATCCTTCTCCTTCATCTACTTGAAAGATGAGCTTTTGCTTTCCTAGGTGGATTTTTTCATGGTGCTCTTCACTAGAGACTATTAGTGGTGTAAGAGTTGATTGTCTAGGAGTCTTATTTAATAAACTCAAGGGTTCCTCTAGTTCTTGATGAATATGACACAAGCGGTCTTCCATCGAACTTTAATTTCTAATAATTACTTCACGTATGGTTTGAAGAGTAAGGCACAGGTCCATCCTTGGTGAAGAGTAAGAAAGCACATATGTCATGTTTTTCTTGATATTGATTACCATATGACTCACTCATTCATGGTAAAATATATGATGTAGAGTATCTCGCACTTAATCCCAATACAACAGGCACTCTTTATGCATACAACACCACCTAACAGTGGTGTCATAAAAAATATGGTCTAATGACTTCATCCATTAATTTTCGGTACCATACAACTCTTTGAGGCATTAGATAAAATCACAACCTCTATTTGTCCTTAGAACCATGGAGCATCATTAATTTTCTCCAATGGTCCTCACATTACTAAACCCATGAGGCACACAAACTTTTGATGCTTAAGAAGCTAGCATGGGATGTTTTCATCTCTATTGATGGTGTTGCACAATCTTCTAGTGAGGTCATAATCACCACGGGCCCATTAGTTGTAAGCATTGATTTTTGTATTTGAGATAGACTAGTTTTCCATCCAATGAAAAATACCATCTGGAGTTGGATCATGTTGTTCATCATGTCAAGCAGTCACATTATACGAATTGTTGATTTCTCCATTAGTGCTTATAGGCTCGATATAGGGTGGTCCTTGTGTTTGTTCTAAGGGTATTATCACAGACTGATCGGTATTATCAAAGCTAATGTATCAATTTTTAAAGCTTAAATTTGCATGATTTTTATAGCACCAGGGCCTTCCTAGTAAGGCTAGGTAATCATCAACTTCTACCAACTCCAAAACCTCAAAATCTGCATTGAAGGGAACCTCAAGTATATCAATGGTGGCATTTTTAAGAACTCTGATAGGATGTGTATGAGTCTTATTTTCCATGAAAAAGACATGAGGTGAAGGTTTCAAGGCTAGATTAGACATCTTCCACTAGGCATATTTGGAGATAATGTTTACTTCAGCAACAATATCTACTAGAATATCTTAGATTACCCATCTATTGATATCAACATTAACTAATATTTCTCCATCTTCTAGGGAAGTGAAACTAGGACTTTCTTGATGTCAAGCATGGTTTAAATATTGATCTTCACTTTGTCGACTTAGTTGAGTGTGGGATTCATTTGGTAGGTGGGCTTAATCTTTAAACCATGTGCTAAGCTGGGGAATGATGACTTCATCAAGCATGCGTTTACATAGTTCTTGAAAACTATCCCACTTACTGGAGGTTTGATTTCCCTTTGCATTGTGACGTGATGTGTGACATCCCTATCCTTAAGGTATTAAATCTTGTCTTTGAGCTCACACACAAGTGCCATTGTATCATGAAGGAAATCCTTTTGCTGAAGTACATCATGGTATTTACTAGCCTGTGGTTCTTCCTGATGTACCTTTTCAATAGGGTTGGGTGTAGATTACGTCTGGCCCCCACTGTGAGTAGTAATATTTACTTGCTATACAATAGGGATGGTTGGTCAAGTGCACCATTGTGGTTTATCTATATGGATCATACCAGTGTCTTTTTCATTATGATCTTTTGTGATGGTTGCGTATAAATCTGGACACTCTTCTAATCAGTGATCATTTTTACAATAAGCATAGGTTGGGTATTCTAGGCAATCCCTCTGATAGTGGTCTAGAGATCCACACTTGTAACAAGTCCCTGGTGGGAACCTACTACCTCGTCCTCATCCTCTTCCATGTCTATGATAGCCACCATTGTCATGGGAACCAATGACTGAGGCTTGGCGTGTGTCGCATGCTTGAACTTCATGAATATCAATAATTAGATAGAAATCATTGATGTCATGAGTATAAGCATCACAAATATTAAAATACGTAGATACTTTAGTGCTCATGGTCCATTTCAAGAGTAGACAGGAGCAGACATCATGGTTGTCATGATAAATCTCACAAGTTTACTTTAGGACTATGTGGATGTTTTTATGTGGTCAGTTATTTCGTGTGTGTCCTTTGAGAAACCATGGATGCTATTTGAGTCTCCATAAAGGGAACAATCTTATTATCCATACTTCCAATCGCTTTAGCATGTAGGGTAGCCTCTAGAGCCTCTCGTGGACTGGTGAAAGTTCTTTGTGACAAGGTCTGTCGAAAAGGTAACAATAATCCCCCTATGAACCATTGTGCATGTTGAGTAGGATTAATTTCAAAGGACAACTTAAAAATCAAGATCTTGAATCATGCATCATATTCTGTTATGCTCTTTATAAGTCCCTACTTTATGTCTTTTAGTGCCGCTATACTCTACTGCTCAAACTCAAAAATATTAAATTCTTGTAATAACGTTGCTTTGAGCTGGTCATAGTCGATCACTGATTATTGAGGGTCAAATTTATGATACCATTTATGTCTGCATTCCAAGAAGGTGGTTTCAAACTATGTTGCCTTTCACTCAAAGGATGGATGCCACATGCCCTCCAAATCAGTTCACACTTATGAACATGCTCTACTACATTTTTCACCCCCTGGTACTCAAGTAGGTGCAATGTCATTTCATAATAAACCATAGGTGGTTGAATAAATGATTGTTGAGAAGATCTAGATCCTATTCCTAGAGGGGGTCTGCTTCCTCCAGTACCTTCTAATCCTCTAGCACCTCCAGTAGTAGTTCCCATGGGAAGAGGCATGGTGGAGGGTTGAATTCTTAGATTGGGGCTTGTATTCTAGCCTTGAGGGCTAGATCCTCTAGGCATTCCCAATTGTGCCATAGACTTCTCTTGAAAAGAGAAATATGTAGATTCTAAGTTATTGTCTAATGGCTTGGTCTCAGTTTTCTTTATTCATTTATATTCTAAATCTATACTATCTGTATCCCCATTCCTTATATATACTATATTCAACTCAAAGGCATGAGCACACACTATGGTGGGAGATCCTGGTTGACTCATACTGGGTTCATCTCCAATAATCTAGATCATTTATCTGCAAGATAATAAAAGTGGCAAAGGTTGTGGCTGATAAGTGATGGATTCATCATGCATGTCTGGCTCCCTACAACGCTTCACAATGTTCCTCGAGTGCTCCCAATCTCTTCCCATGCTACTAACTCCCATGATCCTTTGTTAGGATTCATCATAATTCTATTTTCGTATCACTCATTGGCTTGCTACCATGTTGAACCCACAATATTGAACCAACCAGTAGTCTCCCTTCCAAATGTGTGGCTCATGCACATGAGATTTCAGCCTTCTATGGGTAGTGTTTCCAACCCAAGATCAATAATTAGATTTTTAATCTCGAAAGTAAATAATGAAAGATGTCATCCCCTTGGTTCTTGTATAAAATTGAACTTTACTTCCTCATAAAATGAATATGTAGTCATGGCATATTCCAAGATGTAAGTATTCTGAATACCTTTCCACCTGTAGTTGACTGCTCATGTCTAGGAAACTTTTAATCATGATAAACTCCTTTGTCATTCTAGTGTCTATGACTGTCTTCGTCCAAGGTTTTGGGATCATCCTTGATCATATGCTAAGATCCAGGAGTGCAAAAGAACATGGACCTCAGAAAAGAAAGTTTCATATAATGAGCTGTAGATGTTTTGTTCTATCCACTAGTGTGCAAAAAATCTTGGTTCAAGATATGGAACCACAAAATTATCTTTGACACTGGTAATCCATTCTTCAATATTCACTAATGTAATGCACTCAAACATTTCCCATAATCATGCTCCAATTGCTTCGTGTCCTAACAATGAAACCAAATGTTGGGTTCTCTTTTTAGGTTGGTGCTGAAGCCTCTTTCGAACAGGCTAGCATGATGGGCTTATCATGTGAGGGTCAAGTCTCATGTGCTCACTCGAAGCGCACAGTGAAAGATCAGTTCTCGAAGACTTTGAATGATGACATGTGTTTAATCATTTCTTATCAACCAAATATCCTACTATAGTTTCTGAATAGATTATACTATCATAACTAGCTAAATATAAAAGAAAGCAACTCATGACTTCATTTACTTAACACATTTCAATATTCAACACAGTCCATTGCTCAAAATACCATATGATAAACATTGAATTTTTATTAAGCACTTATGGATTACAAGACAAAATGCTCTATATCTGTTTAAAGGTTCACACCCAAAGTCCCTCCTACATAAATGTTTACAACAGGGGTTTTTATACTTGTTTTTCCTTATCCAAGTGTCAAGTTCTCAATCCAAAATGGACACATGACACACAAACTCTCAATAGGCTAAGTGTCATGGCTCTTACAATTAATTGTTCCTATAGAATCGAGCCCCTACACATCTACATGCCTGCTCTATGTTATACATTTATTTTTAAGTGTTGTATTCTTGATGGGCTATGCAAGGCCTCTGATCAGTGGGGTCGAAGTGTCCTATTTGATTTATTATTCAAACTTCTCCCTCATTCCTTGCACTTCACTTCCCTCATGATCCCCTAGTCTTTTGCTTCTTGTTTTAAATCCTCTATTCTCAGGTTCCTCATGCCACATTCTCTTGATTGGGTCTTCTCACGCTGGGTCTTCTGTGCCATTGTCTTTTTGCAGCCTTCAACTCTCACGCTGCTAGTCTCATGCATGGTCCTCCCCCACCATGGTTCTCCCTCATCATAACAGTACTTACATGAAAATAGACAATGGTCTCTCCATGCTACTTGCCAAAATCAAAACAAATACTTGCTCAAAATTGAGGGGCCAACAAATACACTTAGACATCCTGGTGTCCTAAGATACTAAAAGAACTGTACATAAAATATAATGAGAAGTACTAGTGTTTTGAGATGCCAAAGCAATTGTATATGAAAAATTGTTGGGTGCTAGTACACTACACAAAGGTAGGTCTAGTCTCCATAAATGTATTATGTGTATGTTGCATCTAAACATGAGGTCCCGTACACTTCCTCCCACATGATGTGCAATGATGCATATGAACTGTAGCATGAGTAGGAGGAGGGACACTAGCATCAATACCAATACCACCAAAACTACTAGCGCCACTACCACTACCACCAACACCACTAGCACCAATATTGTTACTAGTTCCATCTCACCACTTGTAAGTTGACCATAAGTCTTCAATGCATACATACATAGTTAATCATATCTTGTATCAAACTAGTAACTACCTCAAGGGTGTCCATTTGTATTGTATAATGAAACATTTTTGGGATAGAAGCATGTGATATCATCCTTCTATTTCTTTGAACTTGGTTAGGATGGTTTTGGTCTTACTTGGCACCCGGTCTATCAAATGAAGATCCACCTCCCCAACCTTGGGAGACCTTCATGTCAAAATAATTTGAAATTTCTACTAGCATAAACTCACAATAGTGTTTTCTTAAAAATTATAACATAACCTCATTATTGTTGTATAGAGGCTCATCAAACACCATCCACCACCTATCTCAAAAGTTATTTTTTATCCCCTCACAAACACACCAATCAATACTATTATGTTTGCAATTCAACGATGGTGATTGGTTTATTTTAGGCTTAACAAATAAAGCACACATTTTTTTTTGTTATTTGTTTCTTAACATCTTCATATGACAATTTATCAGAGTAAAATTATTTTAGGACCTCTCTTCGATGCAACATTTCCTTCTTCGTTAAAAATAGTCTCTAGTATATTGGTAAGTGAATTGCGTGAAGTATCAGCTGAGGAGTGACGTAAATCATTGAAAAATATTTGTAATTATGGACGTTTTAAATTATATTATTCATACAATTGAACTTCTTGTGCAAAATCAAATTGTTCATGGTGTTGTTTTACATTTTTTTTCATGCAATGGGTCCATCTTTCAATTGTGTATCTCAAATTATAGAAATACAAGTTTATTTAGGTAATGTAAGAGAATCTAACTTCAAAAGCCTACATACATAAATAAATATAAATACAAATAGAAAAATTTAAATTTAAAAAATATGTTGGGGGATCAAACCAACAATAGATTACACTTGTGAAAGCAATAAACGCGGAATTAAATCAGATAGACAAGTAACTAGAATGATAAATGGCAAGAACATGAGATACAAGAAAACACCCTGAAAACTTGTATTAATAAACTCTTTACAATAGGAATACAATTGAAGAAGCTTTGTTCTTCCACACCTCTCCTAGATGTATAGATTTCTCACTAGATCTCTATTCCTCAAGAGCTATCTCTCTCAAGAACAATCAACTCCAACAAACCTGGATTGATTCAATTCTGTACTGTTCTTCAACATTCAACAATGTCTACAACCTTACATTGCCTTACATAATTATGAGCTAAGAAGATCTATCCTAATATAGAATTAGGAGACTTGAGCATGCACTTACAACAAACAGTTAACCCACTTGAACAAAGGCTCTAAAAATAACATTACTAATAATAGAGACACGAGCTTGAGACTACAACTAAAACTCATCATGCAAACACTCTCTTCTGTCCTCGAAAATTGCTTTCTGGACACGCAGGTAACCGACGTCGGTTCCTGCTGCTTGTTTGTGACCACCATCGGCTGATTCTCTGCCGACGTCGGCATCTCTGCAACTACCTGTGACCGATGTCGGTCGCTCCTGATCGATGCTGGTGTCTGTGTAGACCCGAACCTGATAATGAATGCTCCTTGGTGAAGTTTTTTAGCTCCACACCCTAACAATCTCCCACTTGGAGATAAACAGCTACACCAGTACCTGTACAGCAACATCTTCTAGCTCCACCATCTTCAACTCTATCATGAAGACCAATAGAAGTTGAATGCAAGTTCAACTTCTCCTTTGTAACCGGCTTGGTTAACATATCAGTCGGATTCCTATCTGTATGGATTTTCTCCAGCTTCAACTCCCCATCTTCCAATACCTGCCATATGAAGTGATACCTTAGCTGTATGTGCTTTGTTCTTGAATGAAAGGCTGAATTCTTAGCCAAATGGATTGCACTCTGATTGTCACTATACAATCTGCAACTCTCATGCTCCGTACCAAGCTCATCCATGAATCGTGTCATCCATATCATCTCCTTGCTAGCTTTTGTGGCTGCAATATACTCTGCTTCTGTAGTTGACAAGGCAACAACCTTCTGCAACTTAGATATCCAGCTAACCGTCGTTCCACCTATAGTAAATACATAACCTGTAGTGCTCCTCCTGCCATCCAAATCACCTGCCATATCTGAATCTACATATCCATGTAGAGAAGTATCTGAACCTCCATAGCACAAGTGCCTACTGCTGGTTCCTTTCAGATATCTAAGGATCCACTGAACTGCTTTCCAATGTTCCTTACCTGGATTGGCCATATACTTACTTACAACTCCCACTGCTTGGGCAATATCTGGTCTAGTACACACCATTGCATACATCAAACTCCCTACTACGGAAGAATATGGAACCTTACTCATGTACTCTACCTCATCATATGAATTAGGACATTGTTCTTTACTCAACTTAAAATGTCCAGCCAAAGGTGTGCTTACCGGTTTAGCATCCTGCATATTGAACCGTTTCAACACCTTGTCCACATAATCTTCTTGAGACAATATCAACCTGTGATTTTTCCTGTCTCTCTTAATGCTCATGCCAAGGATTTTCTTTGCTGCTCCCAAATCCTTCATAGCAAACGTTTGAGCTAATTTTACCTTAAGCTCTGAGATATCCTGCATGTGAGACCCTGCAACTAGCATGTCATCTACATACAACAATAGAATAATATATCTACCATTATCAAATCTCATGAAATACACACAATGGTCTGATTGACACCTACTGTAGCCATGCTCAGTCATAAACCTGTCAAATTTTAAGTACCATTGCCTAGGAGCTTGCTTGAGGCCATACAAGCTTTTCTTCAACCTGCACACAAACTTCTCCTTACCCTTGACCTCGAATCCTTCTGGCTGTTCCATATAGATTTCCTCATCCAAATCTCCATGAAGAAATGCTGTCTTAACATCTAGCTGCTCAAGATGCAAATCCTCAAAAGCAACCAAAGACAAAACAACCCTTATTGAAGTCATTTTAACAACAGGAGAAAAAATCTCACCAAAGTCAATACCTGGCTTTTGTGCAAATCCTTTTACCACTAATCTGGCCTTGTATCTCATCTGTCCATTCTTACCTTCCTTCAACCTGTAGGTCCATCTGTTCTTAAGTGTTCTCTTACCAGCTGGCAATTCAACCAAATCCCATGTTTGGTTCTCTCTTAAGGACTCCAACTCCTCAACCATGCCACACTCCCACTCACTCTTGGACTCCACCTGTATTACTTCTTCAAAACTCTCTGGTTCTCCACCATCGGTTAGCAATAAATAAAATAAAGAAGGAGAATATCTAATTGGAGGCTTACTCACCCTTTCTGACCTCCTGATGGGTGTCTGAGACTCGTCCACAACACGCTGTCCACCCAAATTCTCTGACAGTGACCGACCTTGGTCACCTGTAGACCTGTAACTGGCCGACGTCGGTTCTTCCTGACCGACCTCGGTACCTGTACGACCGACGTCGATCTCTATATAGCCGACGCCGGTTTCTGTCCTGCCGACGCTGGTTCCTAACCTGCCGACGTCGGTCTCTGTGTTTTCCTGTAAGTGATTATTTCTTTTTCCCGCGAGCTCATCTTGGACTTTCACCTCATCCAATTCACCATTGCTCTGCTCAGATTGATTCAACTTCCTTAGCTGATCACAATACATCACTCTTTCGTTGAAAACAACATCACGGCTCCTGATTACCTTGTTAGTTTCTAGATTCCACAATCTATAACCAAAATCATCTGAGCCATAGCCAATAAACGTGCATCTCATAGACTTAGCATCAAGCTTCTTTCTATTTTCCTTATCTATATGCACAAAGGCTTCACAACCAAAAACTTTGAGATATGAGAGATCAACCTTTTTACCTGTCCATGCCTCTTCTGGAATACCACCATCCAGAGCTGTAGAGGGTCCTCTGTTAATCAGGTACACTGCAGTGTCAACAGCTTGTGCCCAAAACTGTAAGGGCAAACTGGCATGCAATCTCATACATCTTGCACGCTCCATTATTGTCCTGTTCATCTTTTCAGCTATACCATTCTGTTGAGGTGTCTTTGGAACCGTCCTTTGCCTATGGATTCCATGCATGTAACAATAATCTCTGAACTTATGACTGCAGAACTCACCGCCATTGTCTGATCTCAGGCACTTTAATCTTTTACCTGTTTCATTCTCAACCATAGCTTTCCAAACTTTAAAAGTATCAAATACATCAGATTTATTTCTAATACAGTAGATCCATACCTTCCTTGTGGCATCATCTATGAAAGATACATAGTACTGTGATCCTCCAATGGAAGCAACCTGAGCCGGTCCCCACACGTCTGTGTGAACAAGCTCTAACTTGTGCCTCTTCTTAGTAGACCCAGTTTTGAGAAAACTAACCCTTTTCTATTTTCCAAATACACAGTGCTCACAAAACTCTAGATCTATGCCTTTTAAATCTGAAAGCATACCTTTAGATTGAAGAATTGACATCCCCTTCTCACTCATGTGGCCAAGCCTTGAGTGCCACAATTTAGCATCCACATCTGAAGTAGATAATACATAAGGAGATTTGTTAGTAACACAATTACACAAATAGAGAGTACCTTCTCTCTTACCTCTGGCCATAACAAGTGCACCCTTGGTCACCTTCCAAGATTCTGCTGTGAGAGTTACTGTACAACCCTCATCCCCTAACTTTCCTGCAGAAATCAAATTTCTCTTCAAGCTAGGAACATGCATCACATCTCTCAACACCCATGTGTTGCTATTCTGCATCTTCAGCTGCACTTTACCTTTGCCAATTATTTTATAGGGCTCATCATCCCCTAGATACACTATTCCAAAATCTCCATGGATATAGTCACTGAAATATTCCCTGTTAGGAGTAGCATGAAAAGATGCACCAGAATCTAATACCCAAGATTCTATATTATTATGCAGAGAGAAAATTAAAGCATCCTGTGCAATACCTGCAATCTTGGCTTCTTCCTTTCCTTCGTGCTGGTTGTCCTCCTTGGGCTTTGACCAACAATCTCTGCTTATGTGCCCCATCTTTCCACAATTCAAGCATTGTGGCTTCCTGCCATTTCTAGATTTAGATCTGCCTTTCCCCTTTGATTTGGATCTTGCTCTGCCTTTCTTGCTCTTCTCTTTCTGCCTTCCCCTGCTCTCAAAACTTAAAGTGTTCCCGGATGCCTCTTCTGTGCTTTTCCTGCGTATTTCCTCATTCAAGATAACACTAACAACATCCTCTACTTTCAAAATATTTGATGCAGATGCAATATTACTTACTGCCATTACTAAGCCATGCCAACTTTCAGGCAAAGAACATAATATCAAAAGAGCTTTTATCTCATCATCAAACACTATATTCACTGAACTTAATTGATTCACAATACCATTGAAATCATTCACATGAGTAGAAACAGATCCACCTTCATTCATATGCAAATTAAATAACTGCTTCATAAGATATACCTTATTGGAAGCTGAGGGTTTTTCATTCAAATTTGCTAACGTAGTCATCAACTCTACCGTAGACTTTGCCTGTGATAAATTGGATATCACAGTGGATGCTAGACTCAGTCTTATAGAACCCAGAGCCTTTCTGTCAAGAACTTCCCATTCTTCATCCTCCATGTCTTTGGGCTTATTTGCAATACCTCCTAACGGTAAGTAGAGATCTTTCTGATACAGATAGTCCTCTATCTGCATTCTCCAGTGTTGGTAATTTTTGCCATTGAACTTTTTCATTCTCAATTTACTTTCATCTGCCATTGCTTCTCCCACTCAAATAGAAATCCCTGCAGAAACTCCTGTGAGAACCTGTAATCAATACACACTACACAGATCTGAACTACCTGTTAGTGAACCTGAACTTTGATACCGATTATCAAGCTCTGAACCTGTAACCAAGGCTCTGATACCACTTGTTGGGGGATCAAACCAACAATAGATTACACTTGTGAAAGCAATAAACGCGAAATTAAATCAGATAGACAAGTAACTAGAATGATAAATGGCAAGAACATGAGATACAAGAAAACACCCTGAAAACTTGTATTAATAAACTCTTTACAATAGGAATACAATTGAAGAAGCTTCGTTCTTCCACACCTCTCCTAGATGTATAGATCTCTCACTAGATCTCTATTCCTCAAGAGCTATCTCTCTCAAGAACAATCAACTCCAACAAACCTGGATTGATTCAATTCTGTACTGTTCTTCAACATTCAACAATGTCTACAACTTTACATTGCCTTACATAATTATGAGCTAAGAAGATCTATCCTAATATAGAATTAGGAGACTTGAGCATGCACTTACAACAAACAGTTAACCCACTTGAACAAGGGCTCTAAAAATAACATTACTAATAATAGAGACGCGAGCTTGAGACTACAACTCAAACTCATCATGCAAACACTCGCTTATGTCCTCGAAAATCACTTTCTGGACACGCAGGTAACCGACGTCGGTTCCTGCTACTTGTTTGTGACCGCCGTCGGCCGATTCTCTGCCGACGTCGGCGTCTCTGCAACTGCCTGTGACCGACGTTGGTCGCTCCTGACCGACGCCGGTGTCTGTGTAGACCTGAACCTGATAATGAATGCTCCTTGGTGAAGTTTTTTAGCTCCACACCCTAACAAAATAAACATACCTGAGATAACAACTAAAATGCCAAATCATGTTGGTGGGATACAAATTCGAAGCACAAACATGGTTTATGAGTAAATGGAGACATGGGTTCATTGCAAAAAACTCCAAACCTGTAAAAATTTTGCAGGTTTTTGACAATGCAGTGTTGAATGAAAAAAATTAAAGGGCATACGCCCTTATAGCTTTGCGAAGGGCCTAAGCCCTTTGCAAAGGTCAAAGGGTGTATGCCCTTTAGGCTCGGGCACAAGCTCGAGCCTCATAAATTTTAAAAAAAGGTGTACCAAAAAAATTGCAAAGTTGGGGGATATCACCTTTTTTGTCCCCCAACTTTGTGCATCGAGCCGGCTAAGAACCCTATCCATCAAAAAGAAAAGAAAACCAGGCTTGGGAGAAAAAAGAAGACTTGCAATCCCAAAATGTTGGGAAAGAAACAAATCAAGGGAAAAATGAAGAGGAGGAACCAACCAAAGAATAAGAAGAATACCTAAAGGCCTCAAGGTTGAATGGTAAAGAAAATCAAGGAGAAGAAACTATAGGCATAGTTGAAGGTGTGCCTTGTAGTTTGGAAGCTTTGAACTCAAGGCAACATGAGGAAAATGAAGGTAGGTCTGAGGTTACAATGAAGGTATAGTTGAAGGTGTGCTTTGTAGTTTGAATGCTTTGAACTTAAGGCAACATGAGGAAAACGAAGGTAGCTTTGAGGTTGTAATGATGGAAGAGAAGAATTTGAAAGATCTTGAGGATAGAGAGTTTGGAGACACAGAAGACTGGGATCGGGATCATCATGACGAGAAAAGTATCTTGGAAGATACAATGATGGAAAAGGAGGGAGAGACTATACATATTGAGGATGGAGAATCATAGACAGGAGCGATTAGGGATGAAGATCAACAATAGGGACGGGAGGAAAAGAATGATCCTCTAGTTCTAGAGATAAACTGAAACTCAAGCTCTGACGTCTGAGATAGATGTTAGGAATTTGAGGGTTCTTGATTTTTGGGAGGGATTTAAGTATGAGGAGTATACTAGTAAGGCAAGGCGAGCTCAGAGACAACTTATCCATGAGGGTGGAGAGGATGATGGTGATTGGAATATGGGGACAAGAAAAAATAATTCCAAAAGAATGGTTCAATCAAGTAGTAGCAAGGAGTACAAAATTGATGAAGATTGCTAGATCTAAATCCAAATGATCAGATAACTATTACTACTAAACATTTTTATATTAGTAAAAAATAAGCTGATATTTTGTTGGCTTCTTTTTAATTTTATAGCTTGATGGTTTGTTGGGCTCGATATTTAATTGTACGTTGTTGTGCTTAAATTGTTTCTTTCTAATTCTGTTCAAAGTTTAGGGACCTTTCAAAACCATTAATTTACCATTATATATAATATTTTTTTTTTTAAAAAATTATATATCTATTTAATTTTACTAATCATTCGGGATATGGCGGTGATTAGGAGCAGGGGCAAGTGCGAAGCTGGCGATGGGAGATTGGAAAGCGCAAAGGTTTTGTTAGACATTATGGAGGAGCGTAACCAGGCATTGCGTGATGGACTCCTCGCCAAAACCAAGCAAAGAGACTTTGCAGGCGCGCATCGAGAAAACGATTGGATTTGAGAGGATGTAGGAGAAAGTGCCCTAATTTTTGGACTGTATTAATGTCTTAAATCTTTTTCACAGCTACGTGGAGTATTGCAAGCAACGAATACTCCTTAATAACCTAGGTGCCTTGCCTTGGTTTAATTGCAGCGTTTCTTAGATGCAGAGTTGAAAGCAGATATGAGCAGGGAAGAGTTTGGTTGAGACCCAAACAAAGATTTTCGTTTGGAGAATCAGCCTGACCTAACTTCCAGGTTGGCCAATAATGGCGAGGCGATTTCAATCCAAGTTGATTTGTTCGGCGCTATCCTATCTAAGGAAATTGAACTGCTCTCTCACTGTGCCCTTATTGGCAAATTCAGCGGGAAGCATCTTTTGAGAGAAGAGGGAGAAAATAGAACCTGGAGAAATAGTGGGATGTCTTCAACCTACGCTTTCTTCCTGGCGATCTTTAACAATGTTGACCACAAATTAGTTGTGCTATGCAATCGCTCAAAGTTTTTAGAATCCTCTAGGTTTCAACTCCAGCCTTGGGTCCCCAATTTCAATGCTGTCAGTGCAGATTCAGTCTTCTTCAAGATGGATCTAATTGTGTATGCTTGGTCGGTGGAATTCTGGAAAGAAATTTTTTTTGGTCTACAATTGGAAGCTCCCTTGGGACGCTGGTTCAAATTGACAAAGCTACCAAAGAAAGGTCCATTGGATCCTTGCAAGAATCTTTATCTCTATCGATCCATCCTCTCCTTTTCCTTAATTCATTCGACTTTAGAAGTGAAAATTTTCCCCTCAACTTGCTTTTTTGTTATCAACCTGGGCATTTTAAGAACCGATGCCCTAAGCAAAGCTGCTTGGCTCTTGACAGAGTGTTGAGACCCAAGCCTAGTCGTCCTTTATAAGGCAAAACAGTCGCTTATTTGGTAGTATTCTCAAGGATTGTGATACTACACCCAATAATTAAGTCTGAGTTTGACCACATTTTATAGCATATTTCTGCGAAAGCTTTGAACAAATGACCCCAAGAACTATGCTCAAGGAAACAAAATCTGTTGCCAAAGAATCTTCAAATTTAGCGTTTGCTGTTCGTAATTATTTGAAGGAAGCAAACAGTGTGGTGGTCTTTAGGGAAATGGAGGAGTGCACAGATCAGAAGGTTGGGGATGCTTCAAAAGACGAGGATGAAGTCAAAAATCTGATGGAACTATCCATTCGTCCTACCCCATCCGTTCTAAAGGAAGCCAATTATGGGAAGAAAACAAAGAGAGGTCATAAATCTAAGAGTGAAAAAGCTTTGGGTGAGATTGAAACGAGTACTCATAGGAGATTATCAACTTTTTTCTTTTGAGAAGCATGGGAGGCAACTCCCTTTTTTGAGAGTGTGGGGTGGTAACTTGTTTTTTTTTTCATGGAATGTTTCATTCGGTTATTAGGGTTTGAAATTCTTTTAAGTAGTTCTATCTTTTATAGTATATTATTTTTCATACGGAATTAGAAAGCTAAAAGGTGTTTAGTTGAGATATTTGGAGTAGAGAAAAAGGTTTAACATGGTTTAAATTTTTTTTGGGAGTCTTGGTCGGGGTATTTGTGGGTTTTGGAGTGTTTGGATCTTTTCAGTATGGTAATGCTTCAACCTTCTGCGAAAGGTTGAAGATGGGTTCTTGCTAGTAAGTAATTTAGAAAAAAGTTATTTCTAGAGTTTTAAGATATATGTTTTTGGTTTATTGCTTGTCATTTTCCAACAATGTAATGTATCTTTGATCTAAGTTTTATACATGATATACTCTGTTTGATAATTATTTTTTATTTGGAATTTTTTATTGGGAAAAGGACCCCTCTAACCTTTGTTAACTTATCAAACAAAAAAAATTAAAAATTACTACTTATCAAAATATATAATATGTATAAGAGATAAGTCGAACTCAATTGTTTTAATTCATTTATAAAATATAAATTATTTAACACACAAAGTAACAACAAATATGCAATCTATTATTAAAATCTAAAATAATCTAGAAGCTAAAACTAATAAAGAAATGCCATATAATAATTTATTGTCATTTTTTTTCAAAATCATGGTTTATTAAAAATATTTTCTCATACTGAAAAATATTTTTAGAAATAAAATACCTAGATAGAAATTGACTAATTTAGTATTTTTCATATATATATTAAAAATTATTATTTATTTAATTTAATTATTTATTTTTTGGTTGGTAATTGAAGGTTGATGTGTCCCTTGCCCTTCATTAACATAAAACTGGATTACAAGAAAACTTGACCATATCGAAAACCTAATATGATGTACCAAGAACTGAAGAGACAAATAACTAGAACAATCATGAGAGGCAAACAACCAAAAAAGATAAAAATATTTTCTTATAGTGAAAAATATTACAAGAATAAATTATCTAAATAGCAATTGATTAGTTTAATATTTTTCATACATACATTGAAATTTATTATTCATTTGATTTAATTAATTATTATTTTTTGATTGGCAATTGAGGGTTGATGTGTCCCTTGCCCTTCATTTACATAAGATCGGATTACAAGAAAACTTGGCCATATCATAAATCAATCACGATATACCAAAAAATGATCGAGAGGTAAACAACCAAAAAAGATATGAACCCCATACAAATTGATACCCAGATGACCAGAGACAAATATTGAATACACAACTCAAAACCAGTAGAACAAAACTACCAAATCAAGCAAAGACTATGTCAAAGCAAAAGGAGCCACTCCACTAAACCTATTGTCAATGTTCAGTGCACCACCACCACCACACGAAAGTCCACTGCCTCCATTCTCACCACTACCACCTTCCCCTGGAGCATTGCTAACACCAAACTCATCCAAGGATACCACACCTCTCTTCCTGCACATGATCCCAACCATTCTATCGTAACCATCAATCCTAACACTTGAAGCCTCTACATCATACCTGACTATCGTCTTCCACATCCTAAGTCAGGGCCGACCAAAATACCCGCCCAATCCCAGCACATATGCTAGACTCTTCATGTGAGCACGCATATGGTAAGACGCTGCTCACCATCATTTAGAATTTCACTTTTAAATGATTGATATTTTTTTTATTTTACTATAATTAAAATTATGTTGTGTAAAATAAATAAAAATATATTTATTATTCATAAATGTATATGATAAATTATTATATTTTATACAAATACTAAATTAATAAAATAGATTAAATATTATATTATGAATCTTTTATACATATTCACAAATATTTAAATTAATAAAATAATTTAAATATTATATTATCAAGATTTTATACATATCCACCTAATATTTGTTATTATAATAAACAAACAAAAATTAATAAAAATTTAATATTTTAAAATCATCACACTAAGTTCTTCAAAATTACAAAAGAACCATTTGAGCTTATATCCTTCCAAAGAACCATACGAGCTAATTTCCTTCCAATACTTAGTGGCGACTTTCATCGTATGAAGGAAAGATATCGCATCAATTGAAGTGAAAATTTTCCCCTCCACTTGTTTCCTTTGTTATCAACCTGGGCATTTTAAGAACCGATGCCCTAAGCGAAGCTGCTTGGCTCTTGACAAAGTGTGGAAACCGAAGCCTAATCGTCCTTTGCCGGCCTTTGTAAGGCAAAACAGTCGCTTATTTGGTAGTATTCTTAAGGATTGTGATCCTGCACCCAAAAATTAAGTCCGAGTTTGACAATAATTTGCAGCATATTTCTGCGAAAGCTTTGAACAAATGAACCCAATAACTATGCTTAAGGAAACAAAATCTATTGCCAAAGAATCTTCTAATTTAGCGTTTGCTTTGCGTAATTATTTCGAGGTAGCAAACAATGTGGTGGTCTTTAGGGAAATGGAGGAGTGCACAGATCATAAGGTTGGGGATGTTTCAGAAGGCGAGAATGAAGTCAAAAATCTGATGGATCTATCCATTCATCCTACCCCATCCCTTCTAAAGGAAGCCAATTGGGGGAAGAAAACAAAGAGAGGTCATAAATCCAAAGTGAAAAAGCTTTGGAAGAGGTTGAAGCGGGAACTTAGGAGATTATCAACTCCTCTTTTGAGAAGCATGGGGAGGCAAAACCATAGGAGCCTTCGGAGTGTCCATGTGTCCATGATTAAAACTGGTAGCAATCTACTCGAAGGGTTCGAATATATGAGACTCTCTTTCATAAATTCCATATGTTCCAACATAATGCAAAACTTGTCCTCTAGATCTTTGAAGACCTTAAGAGGGAGTAAACCTTGATATTTCGCTTGGGAAAACATCAGAATGAAGTGTTCCACCAACCAAAATTCACCCACAGTTGTCTTCGACCCCACCCTAAAGTCTGGGTAAACTATCCTCTATGTAAATACCTTCACGATGCTTCTCTCCTTCAGAATCAACATCAAATTGCCCGTAAACATTGAAGAGATTAATAAATTTACCTTAATGCAAAAGGGTGTCTCGAGAAAAACCAGTGAAATAATCTCTTTGATCACCTACAAAGCACTCTTGGATTGAAGAATGAAAACCTTTTTGAGCCTCCAATCTAACACCTTGCCTTCAAAGACCATCTCCTGCTTGACAACCTTCACCCGCAACAATGTTTTGCACAAAGCAATTTGGAGCATTTAGACCATCACTGTAAACCTTTCTATGAACCATTGAAGATCACCTCACTCTAGCACAAATGTCAAAAAACATGGCACCCTCTAACATAAATGCAAACGAGCTGTCGCACGGCCAAGGAAGTTTGGCGTGGGAGTATTACATCACAAACGTGGGGGATTGAAGCCATCTAATATGATGATGGTTTCTTCCCCATACTTCCATCATGAGACATGACCCCCATTGAGCCTAACCCCCTAAAATGATACATGACTCATCCTCCTATTTGGGCAAATGCTCCACTCATTGTCCACAATCACTTCTTTAACCTATGTTATGCTTTTATTGGCTAATAAATCTAATATTGAATCTGCATCACAAAATCAATACTTAGCTTCCTAAACACTGAGAGAGTCCAACACATCTTAGGTGCGATTTAGGATGTTCTTAATGTTCCACAACCCAACTTTTCTATTGTGCAGAGTTTGGATATTCACCATTAAATAACCTTCAATAACATGTTGTTAATGCCACATTAAACTAAAAGGTCCAAACCAAGCACCAGAGCTTGCACTTCTACCTGATTGCTAGATCTGTCAATGAGCTTCATTGACACTATTTTGATCAATGATCCAACATAATCACTAATCACATAGCCTGCACCTGATACTCCTAGATTTTCCCTAGCCGAACCGATAGAGCTTAACCAACATGCACCAACTCCTGGCACGCACTAATCATCGCTAGGTTGGTCTCCACCGATCATCGAGGGCTTATGACTAACCATAGCTAAATATGAGTTAACTTTGATGCTAACATCCACCTTTGTTCTAACCATCCCCGTCGTAGTCATTGCCACCTTCACCGCCAATCAACAATCACCATCACACCAATCGGGTACCGTGACTACATAGGTGTCACTCAAATTGTCACGTGACACAAACCAATGCGCGTTGGGAGTCATTTGATGGTAATTTTAAATTATCATGCCCTAACACACTGATAATCATATCCTCTTAGCATTGCCTTAATCTCTTATGGCTTATTTTTAACCGAGTAATGCCAAGCCTAAGGGCCAAACATATGTCCTTCACCATTTTCTTTTTGCTAGATCCAAGGTGGAGGGAGATAGCTCAAGTGAAGGCGATCAGAACAAGGGTGGAGTAGTCGGTGTTTTATCCTAGGTTTTGCACCAATCAAACATCAAGGTAAATTCTAGGGCAAAGGTTTTATCATTTTGATAGAGTCGTTCATCACATATTTTTAGTTATATTTAGGGATTCATAAAATGTGCATATGACACTGCATAAAATGGCATAGACACAAAAGAGAAGTATGAAGACAACTACATCAAATAAAATGACTGTGGCTCCTGCCATCAAAACTATGCACAACTATAAAGAACCATTATGTTATAAGTCATTGAAATGTCTTATCAACCATTTTTAGAATTTTCCAAGGTTTGCACAGGCTTATCCTTTCGTTTCATTCCATTTGAGGGTTCCATATGCCCTTGTTCAAGGTTACCCTTGCTTCTCTATAGACTGTGTCTTAATACACAATGTTCTGCATGATCGTGAACTGTGTTTATGAACTCTACACAACTTCAAACACTTAAATCTCTACAAACACCTTAAAGAATGGGAAATATGTTTATAACCAGTATTCTTGAGTTTCCTCTTAGTTTACAAGTTGTTCCTCTCATAATAAACACATACTCAGTCCTCCTTTTCACATTAAACATAGTTGTATTATTCAAACACAAAATATCCTTTAACAGAAGGCCATTTTAAAGAGCAAGTGGACATTAAATAAGCTAAACAAGGAAAGAAATCCAAAAATTTTAATAAATGTGAAAAAATTGAATACATAACTTATTAACACAGACAAATACGAAAGATACGAAGTAAGAATGGGTATGGGGAAAAAAGGAAAATGCTTCAAATAAGCACATTCATAGTGTGTTCATAAGCCTCCTTTGTATAAATTATTTAGATAAAAATGCAAAGAAAAGAAGTGGAGATTGTAATAAATCCTTTAAAAGGATATTTGTCTTCAATTTACCTATACCTATTGTTTCTCCTTGCCAGAGGCCCACTATACATAAGGTTAAGCTCGCCCAGGATTTTATCTTTGTTAATAAGTTATTTTTATACATAAGGACAAGCTCTTATTTTAGGGTCATATGCACTACGAATTTAGAGGAAGAGAGTTGTTCAACAGGTTATAACAGTGTGTATAGGAGCCTCTCTAGTATTTTCCAAGCTTTAATATCTTCACCTTTATTTTTAATTCATGTGTTTTTTTTCACCATTTCATGTGTATTTATGCTTGCAAGTGCCTAAATGTACTCTATTCTTTGTGACGGGGTCATCATGTATGTGTGCTTTTAAGTACATTGAAAGTGTTACTCTTATCATATTTCATGTGTTTGTGCAAACTTCCACAAAGTAAGAGTGTGTGAATCCATGTTTTATATACTCCCATTGTAGGGTGTATAAGAGCCTCTATAGTATTTTCCAAGCTTTAATATCTTGAGCTCTATTTTTAATTCATATGTTTTTATTCACCATTTCCTATGTATTAATGCTTACAAGTGCCTAAATATAATCTATTCTTCGTGATGGGGTCACCATGTATGTGTGCTTTTAAGTACATTGAAAGTGTTATTCTTATCATATTTCATGTGTTTGTGTAGACTTCTACAAAGTAAGAGTGTGTGAATCCATGTTTGTGTTTGTTGTAATCCCATTGTACTATGTAATGTATACTAATTATTGTTTACTCCTTCATTCAGAATGTTTAGTGAGCTTATTCAATATTGCCATCAACGTCTTTCATAGAAGCTAAAATTGAAATTAAATTTTTTGCATACAATCTCCATAGACTTGATATTCCAAGCTTGAAAAATATTATTGCTAACCTTTAAAATTTACAGTAGGCATGTTTTAGTTCTTTTAAAGTTTTCAAAATGTAATGTATCCATTACATTTTCTCTATCTCATCTACTACATACAAAGGTTAGTTTAGCTAGTCCTTGAATCGCCACATGAGGTGTTGCCATATTATATAGATTGTTTCCAACTAAACTGGTATGTTAAGTTTCTATAATTGTCTCTATCTCTGCTTTGGAATGTTACACTATCTACGGAAAATGTAATGCCTTCTCATATGTACATTTCCTTGTTGGAGGCTCGTAATAAATACTTTCAGTATAGGGTGTCAATTTCAGGAGTAGTGGTTGCCCTAATTATTCCATGACTACTATGTTACATTGCCAACTAGTAGGATTACCCTAGCCGCTAGTACACCATTGTAATCTCATGGTGACCTTTACTTTGATTTATATAAGCATTTCATTGGTAAGGGTTAGTGTTGTAAATCATATTCTTAACTTGTTTAAATGCATGTTGTTGTTTGTTGGCAACTAATACTATGAATGTTAACTATTGTAGATTTAAGATGGATGAGTGGGAATTAGATGACTGACTCAAAGAACTTTATACTGAGATCAAACAAATGGTATGATTTTTTAGTTACTGTATTTGAATGTGAATTTGAGTTGTATTATTATTTAGTTGATGCTAATCATTTGTGACATGCATTGTGTTAGGAGAAAGAAGTCGGTTGAAAGTCCTCATTGCATGTAATTACTCAGTTTAGATGTTCCACTCGCCCTTTTAGAGATCAAATGAGGAAGCTATACAAAGCATCAACAATTGGGGATGGTATTCCCACTGTTATGAGACAACCATCCCCTACCCATAAACAACCAAGGGTGCAATCCTAATGTGAGATGGAATCTTTATCGAATAAAGATGCAAACAAGGGGATAACATAGGTAATTTTATTGATGGTCTATGTATTTTCAATGTCTACTTTAATATTCTTGCCGCATATGTAAAATGCTCAATATTTTTGAACCATTCGTCCCTATTTTGATTTTTTACATTACCCTTTTTTAATACTGTAGGAGGAGGGGGTGGAGCAGATCGAAGGTGAAGAGGGTGTCCCCGAAGCACCCAATGATTATTTCTCAAGAGATGTATGGGAACCTTTGGTTGTCCTTAATGTTTGATTTCTCTTCATGTTAAATAATGTTTCTTTCTTCCCTCTTACAACAATCAAAATTAAAATACTTTTGACTGACACACCATGTATTTTTCAATGTTTGTTTGTTTTTTGTTTTAGTTGGAAGGGGTGGAGCGGAGCCACGTAGATGTGGCCAATAGTCACCTGCATAATGACTTCATCCCTATAAATGTATGTATTTGTTGTACTTTCTATTTCATTTACCATGCTTAATAATTGTGAACCATGCATCCCTATTTTTATGTCATATCTTTTTTAAAACTGAAGTATGAGGGGGTGCAGCAGATCGAAGGTGAAGAGGGTGTCCCCGAAGCATCCAATGACTATTTCTCAAGAGATGTATGGGAACCTTTGGATTCCCTTAATGTTTTATTTTTCCTCATGTTAAATAATGTTTCTTTCTTCCCTATTACAACAATCAAGATTAGAATGCTCTTGACACACCATGCGTTTTTATATGTTTTTTTTGTTTTGTGTTTTGGTTGGAAGGGGTAGAGTGGAGCCATGTGAATGTGGTTGATAGTCACCTGCATAATGACTTCATCCCTAAAAATGTACATATTTTTTGTACTCTCTCTTTCATTTGACATTATCATAGCCTCATGTTTGTTGTTCCATATATGTTTGGAGTTGGACTCACACATATATGTCCACCTATGTGCTAGGAGGAAGTGGAGTCATATGACCTCGATGACAATGACGATGAGGTTGTTGATGATGATGATGGTGATTGGTTTCCAAATGCTTCACATCTGAAATGAAGGAGGAACTGAATGTTGTAGGAACATTTGATTATCTTTGATGACATTATCTTATGTTTAATGTTTCATGCTTTTAACATTTTATTGTGTTTGATGACATTATATTTTGTTTATTACTTTATGATTTTAACCTCACATCTCTTACTTTTTGAATGATAATATGCAAACGAGTATAGAATCAAGGATTAGGGTATTATGAGTTGGAATGTGCATTTTTTGAGGCCATGCGACACATTTAGAGTTGATGGTGGCTATCTATTTTGGTCATGAGACAGACTTAACACTCACCATCGTAAGATTCATGGTCAGCAACCCTTCCAAGGAGGCCCCCTAGGCATGTCGAAAGTGGGAAATATAAGCCAAAGGGAAGATAAATCATCAAAAGGCAAACAAAAAGGAGGCCAATAGACTGACTCTTAAAAAATTAGAGCATCAACAAGAGAGATAGGATGGAAAGATCATGGCTTTCTAGGGAGGATGTCTCTGAGTTATATTATCTTAGCGAGATAGCCTTGAAGTCTATCAATGATGAGATGGTTGCATATGATTCGAGTAAAAACTTGGCATGAAGAAGGGAAACCTGCATTCAACAAAGAGAATATCATTGACAAATGGAGTGAGAAAGAGAATGGGTGGAGAAACAACAAGGTGCATGTAATAATGGACCTCAGGTTAAATACATTGTGTTCATTGGTTTTCATGAAGTTAATGTTAAGTTTAATTCAGCTAACTCAATATTAACATTGATATTTTTGAAACAATAACCATTCTGATTATAGAGGGATGACCTTCAATCCCATTCTAGTGATTACGATCACATTCCTTTGAGAGAAATGCATTTGCGGAGTGGTAGATATATTCGTTAATGGGAGGAGTAACAAATGAATGTGTGCATGATAGGTTACCTTAAAATTTGATATTGTGCTTCTTACAATGACTATGTATTATATGCACTCTTCTTTATTCCCCATACCTTTCTTTCAATCCTACCATTACAGATTTTGATAGCGTTAAATATTGTTATTGCATATAGGCTTTTGGTGGAGATAAGTTGGCGTAGACATAGTCATGGATGGACCATGTTTAGACATATGATAGTTACTTATTATTTACCAAAACTGACAAGTTTAATCTTCATGTTGATGTCTTATTCTTGCATTTTGTCAATATTTCTAAAGTGCACATTTTCAAATGTAGGCATCTAGGGTGACTGCATATACGTGCATTCATGTGGTTGACCACTTCTACCTATTTGTCTATTTCTAGAGGCCTAATGGCCATGACATGAAGATTGATATTGCCTTATGGCTAATGCCCTGGACACTATTATTTATATACATACATTTTGGCATAATATGTATGACATGTTTGATGTGTGGTCAAACATATTATTTAGACAAGAGATTTGAATACAACTATTTTATTTTTGGTTGGTGTTGGATACATAGTTTTTTATTTATGTACGATTTAAGCAATGGTTTGGTGATTAATTTGCATTTACCGATGTATTGCACAATCATGCATGGTTCAATGATGAAATATTTCCCATTTACTCATCATATATTTTTTACATGTAGCGTATGTGATGTTTTTGATTGGCAATCTATCGTATTCACATGTATACCTTATTCTCCTTTCATTCTTTCACATGTTGGTGAAAAGATGCACATGTTTGCATGTCTCTATGTCTATATAAAAGTAACCATGGTGGGAAGGAGTGAGATATAAGATTTGTATGCATGGCTTGTCTCTCTAACATTCTTTTGTCTCAATTTGTTCAAGTAATTGACACAACAACTATCGATGTCTATGGGCCACTATTCAAGGTAACGAAAGAGGGGTGAGAAGGAATGGAGCAACACCCCAGTACATCAGAATGACAATACCATAGGTAAAGATTTCATACTCCAATATAATGATTTCATTATTTTCATTTAAGTTAGAAAACTCTTTGTGTGTAAGGAAATTATTTGTAATATAAAAAATTGGATGTTTTTAGATTTTGAATATTTTCATGGACCTTCATTTATGTTTAGCTTTTTAATGCTGAAAATATTAAATGCTATCATTCATTTTCACATGTATCATACTTTTTTCAGATGAATTTCTAAATCTAGAAGAGAATGCGGCTTCCCAATTGCTTGGGATATGAAAGAACTTCTCACAAGGATGAGATCCCAAAACACAATGGGCACATACGAACATCTTGGTTTACAACTATCATTAGTGGTTGCAAAAAAACAATCACTTAAGAGGGAAAACCAATTTTTGATTGAGCTTCTTGATGGTTTAAGGGCAAAGGTTATCAATTTGGAAACTATATTGGCTAACAAGACCAAAGAGGTTGAGAAGTTGCACCATGAACTTCTCACACTAAGGGATGAGAAGATGGACACTGAAATAAAGTTTGTCAATCTACAAGTTGCCCATGCCTACACCAAAGCACTCTCTGATGCAAGGGTGGAGACTATGCAGGCCATGAAAATGAAGCACAAAGTAATATTTGCCATATATGAGTAGCAAATACAAATTTTGAAGGTGAAGTTCGATATCTTGTTTGCACAAGCCAATGGGATATCTCCCAATTGATGTGGTATTCCATACATGAACAATGATAATTAGTTGTGTGTAACAACTTATGTGTCCAGTATTACATGATGTATGCTTATGACTTTGGATGGAAATCAATTGAAACACAAAATTATTCACATTTTAATCTCTAAAATTGATGTTTATTTGCCACCAGTTTCTTACTTCATTTTGTGTATTTAAGTTGTTTATGAACGAACAAATGATTATGTTCAAAAGTTTTTTAACCAAAAAAATACAAATTGACTTGTTATGAAAATATACTATAAATAGACATACTAAAAATAGTAAACATATCCCTGAAAAATAGCAACTTTTATTAAGTAGATAACAAATGGTAATTACAAGCTCTATATATGTCATCCAAATATTCATAATCTTATTGATAAGCATATGGGATATGTCATCATGGATTTTAAAGTCCCTCAAGTGGCTTCCTAACCTATTTTTTTATCTTATTCTAATCATGTGGCTTATTTTTTATTTTTAAATATAAATTGAGCAGAAATGTGTGGTAATTACATAGTTTGTAGGCATTTTTGGAGCCATGACATTTTTCATTAATTGCAAACTTGCTTGATCCTGTAACATGTAGGTTAGATTATTTATGAATGTTCATATAAGATTGTATGTGTATATACCTTAAATTTTTCAAGCAACCACACATATCATGTCTTTTCACAGTCCTTTCATAGAGACTCCGACTGGAGAATATGAGCTTTGTTCATATTTGTCAATGTCTTTCATTTTATCCATTTGGGTCTGGTTATAAGCTTGAGTCACCTTTTTACCCATTCCCAGTCACCCCAAACCTTTCACCTCAGCCAAGTCAAGTTTTCCATGCTCATTCCATCCCCTTGGTCCATAGCTTGTAAGATAGGAGCGTTAGGATTGGACTACAGCACTGAAACCCAAAGTGCTCAGTTTACAGTGCTCCTTACAAAGCCAATTTGAGCTTAAATGGTTAGTTTCTTCTGTTGGATGGGTTTTACCCCTCTTCTTTGCTTCGTTCTTAAATTTTTGAATATTGGCCAAATGCATAAAACTCTCTCAAATTTGAAATAATGAGTCTCCTCTATAAAGGACTACACAAGGCATTTTATATCTAGCACTTACTACTTTGACACATTGGACATAATAAAAATCAGTCAATAGTATAACTCAGAGTCTTTGTATCATACATAGATTTGCATGCTTGATCAAGGAAGGGCCTAGGCAAAATTCATTCTTGCATCTATCATGCATGTTGATTATGCACGTTCCTTAAGAGAGAACTGCATTTGATCTAAGACCCTAGCTTGAGGGTTAATGTAGGCAATGGTCAAGACAACAAGGGTTCTAGATCATGAGATAATTCTTCCCCTAACCTAGTTTTTCCCCTTTTTGCTTTTGATGTATTCATTGTTTGCATGTGTAGAGATGGATATAGGTATTGAAGACTAAAATAGACCTATATCAATATCTGTTAACTTTTACCTCCTAAAATTTGGTACACATGCTCACATTGACTTGGCAAACAAAACCCAAAGAGCTTAGATTTTGAGGACAACATCATCAGGGAGAGACTATAGCACTGGACACCAGGGTGTCCTATTCTAACGCTCCTATCCAATCAAAAAACAAAAGCTAAGTTCAAATTCTTGACAGTGTCTCAGTCTTGCTTTTCAATTATTATCTCTAGAATCATTCATTTTACCCTGATTTAAGATAAGTTTATTATTCTTCCTCTTTTAAAATTACCTATTTAAAATCTATATTTTCCCCCTTTAAAATAGATTTTTTCTATTATTCTAGACCCTTATTATTTAGGATCTAAACCCTAGATTTCCAAGCATAATAAAACATTTTGGTGATCCCGACTTAATTTGAACAAACCTAAAACCCTAGCTACACTTAGGGTTTTTACTTCATATTTTAATGCAAAAACTTAATCTCAAAATTTTGAATTTTGTATAATTTTTTTTTCATTATTCCTATCCAAAATTAATTTTTAGAATTTAAAATTATTGCATAATTTTCAAAAATTGTAAAATCCTAGCTAAAAACCCTAGATTTCAAACTAGGTCCTTAAACATTAAGCCTTCCTTGCAAATTTTAGAAAACTATTTTGGAATTTTTGCAAATTGATTACTTTGTCAAAAATAATTTCAAATTTTCAAAATTAGTAGTTTTCTTGTGCAAAAATTTAATTTCTAAACTCCAATTTTTGTATAAATTTTTGTGTAGTATTCCTAGTCAAAATTATTTTTAGAATTTAAAATTATTGCATAATTTTTCAAAATTCTAAAACCCTAGCTAAAAATCCTAGATTTCCAAACTAGGTCCTCAAACTTCAAGTTTTTCTCCCTTACAATTTTTAGAAAAATAATTTGTTTTTTTGGCAAATTGTTTGGATTGTCAAAAGTAATTTCAAAATTTTGATGATAGTAGTTATTTGTGCATGTATTTGCTTCATAGTACTTTTAAAAATTCTCTTTGGTGAAAGAAATAAAATGACCACAAAGGCAATTCCTCCTTCTCATCCTATAGATAAATTTCTAAAATTTGCTTATAATTATGATAATGATTGGACAAATTTGAAAAATTGCACATTAGCTAAGAATGTAGAAAATGATTTCATTTACAGTGAAGATAATGACTATTATTGTAATGAAGGATATGATGAGATACGTAATGATGATGGTGAAGCACAAATAGATGAATCTTTTTCTCTAAAACCCATTTATTTTATTCCTTCTTCTAAAGAAAATAATTTTGATAAATGGGAAAGATACTTCTCACCTGATTCTCCTATGCACAATGCACCAAATGAACAAATTAGTCATGCACTTCCAAGTAAACCTCTTATTGGTGATAATTTGCTTCCATGTGAACCTTCAATGTTCAAATTACAACAATATAAACACAATAGAATCAAATTACCAATGCATAGTTCAAATGATACATCTCATATTATTAAATCTACTTTATCAAAAGAATGTTCAAATGAAAAATATCCTTCTCTTACTTCTCATATTGCACTGTTGTCAATATTGAGTGTCATGGTGTACAAGGATATCGTTGTCTGTAATGTTGTCATTGATGTCAAATGATGAATGCTCTATCAAGCATCAATGACAAAGGTGTTGAGCTATGTTGAGTTGAATAGATCAATTGTAGATTCCTCATGGAGATTGTATGCGCACCTTGAATTCCCAGAATAGTCATGTGAATGCCTCTACTATTTTGTTGAATAAGGCTTAGTATACAGTTTGTTGGTGACTACATTTGCATTTATGGTAGCATCTAGAGGAAATAATCACACCATGTTACTCAAGTTTGTGCCTATTCTTTGTGATCCAAGTTTTGAGTCATATAGATGGAAGGAGCAAAAGTTATGCAGATGTAAAGTAGGGCTCTCAGGCAGTTGAACAGTATTTGAACACTTAGTCAATTTTACAAGCTTGGTCTATTCTTTCAGAAATATTGGTTGAGTCAATTCTTTCATAAATATTGGTTTAAGTCAATTCTTTCAAAAATATTGGTTAATTCAATTATTTCAGGATAATTGTTTTGAACAAAAGATTCAAAAGAAGTGTTTTTCTTTCATAGAAAGTGCCTTGTTGAATTCTTTCAGAAAAATAGTTAAGTTCTCGTAGGACAAAAAGTCTGAAGGGTATGTAGACACTTTCAAAAATGCCGAAGGGTAGTTTTCAAAAGACCTAAGTGTATGTGGAACTTTACAGAAAAGCCAAAGGGAATGTGGGCCTTTACAAAGTTGCCAAATGATACTTTACAAAAAACTTGAAGGGTATGTAGATGCTTTCAAAAAGCTGAAGGCTACATTTACAAAGTGCCAAAGGGTATGTGGACCTATAAAAAAAAATTGAAGGGTGTATGTCCTAAACAAAAGTGCTAAAAGATATGAGCGAAGAATTGAAGGGTAATTCAAGAAGTCTCGAAGGAAACTAAGGCATTTTTTAGGGGAAATTGTTCTGAAGGGAACTTGAACAAAAAAACCCATAGAAATTATCTCGAAGGGGACTTAGACAAAAAACTTGAGGAAATTGTTCTGAAGGAGACTTTGACAAAATCCCACAATACCTTGTCCAAAGGGTAGTCCAAATGCAGAAGGGACACTTGCAAGTTCCAAAAGATAGTTTAAAAAATTTTGAAGGATAGTTCAAAGAAAGAGAGGACACTTGAGAAAACCCAATGGGTAGTTCGAATGAAGGGAAATGACACTTGAGCATTTATCAAAAGACACAGGGCACTTCCACAAGTGTCAAAGGAAAATTGTGGAGGACACAAGGACCATTACAAGGCTTTCAAGGTATGACTTGGATTGTTTTAGAAAGAATCTAGTGCAAGTGGATGCTTAAAGAGTTTCTGAAAGATATTTTAGCTAAAGTATAAGATACTTAAAATATTTGCCAAAGGATCAAGGTGAGATTAAAGATCAAGCATATCGAATATAATCGAAAGGAGTGAAAGTGACCAATCATATATAAAATATCGATATGTGAGAATGAGATCAATGGTTAATGCAAGAGAGATCGACGATTCCATTTCAAAAGTGGAAATATCTAATAGTTCAAGATAGATAGTGAATGGCACCCATGATGAGATGAATAATCCTTAATTAGAGACATGACCAAACAAATAGTGAGCTCAAAAAGTCTACATGGAGCTAGAGATTGATCTATCCAACCGATCATCATCAATTAAGGAAATGGTGTAGTAATGACCCAATTCTAGTAGTTGCCAAACATGGTAAAGATACTTGACCATTTCAATGTGATGCATGAACTGAGACATGATAAAATGTATAAGTCAAAGTCACATTGAATGAGAACCAAAAAAGGGGTGTTGGAGTGTGAACACAATCAAAGATGTGGAACCCTAAACTCATTTTTGATACATGTACGACATCTTGAACATTATAATGTGCTCTTGCTACTGCTGCCATCACAATTTTAAGAGGGAGTCAAAGGCTCTCGATAAGAGATACATGCAGGTAGAGTAAAAGGTAGAGAAAAACAAAAGGTAATGAAGCGTGTCTAAATAGAACATATCCAGACATATGCAGATAAAGAAAATGGGATGTTGTTGCTATTGTTGAAACTAAAAAAAATCCATCAGAGAAAACTTCAAGGGTGTCAACTTAAGATGTATACAAACATAGAGTGAAAGACAACAAGACACAGAGTGAGGTAGAGAGGAAGAAAGAAGACTCTGAGAATGTGTAGAGATTGAGCATAGAGGAAGAAAGAACACTCAGAGAATGTGTTGAGATTGAGTAGAGAGGAAGAAAAAGCACATAGAAAATGAGTAGAGAGTGAGGCAGAGAGAAAGAAAGGGCACATAGAAAATGTGTAGAGATTAAGCAAAGAAGAAGAATAGGCATACATAGAATAAGCCAAGAGTGAGTAGTTATAGACTAGACTTGTAACAAAGAAATTGAATTGGATTCATTTGTGAATCTATCTTGTATACTAGAGTTGTAGCTCCATATTTTTGATTGGTTGGTGCCATTATACAAACTAAGTTAGTGCTCACTTAGGGTATTGGAGTCTCCTTAGGGTTGGCGCCCTTAAATCTTGTAACTAGTAAGCTTAAATTGAGTTGGTGCTCAATTAGGGGATTAGTGTCTCCTAATGATAGGTGTCCTTAAATGTAACCAGTGTGGTCTTGCTAATGAGGTGATTTAACTATGAGGCTAGATTAGAACAACAGATTCTAGTAGATATTCTCACCATGGTTTTTTAATTTGGGTTTTCCATGTATAAATATGGTGTATTGTACTTTTGTGTGTGTGTGATATCTGCATCTATTCTTTGATATGCATATGTTTCAGTATATTCTTTAAAAAGTTAAATAACTAGTTTTTAGCTGATCTATTGATTCACACCCCCTCTCAATAGATATTTGTATTCAAAAATTGGTATCATAGCCTAGGGTTCCTTAGGAAGAAGCTTAATTAGCTCAAGTAGATCTTGGTTAGTTAACACAATGGCTAGTCATGAAGGATCCTCCTCAAACAAAGCATCTCTCTTTGATGGATCTAACTATTCTTTCTGGAGCATACAAATGGAAACATATTTGTCCTCATTAGGATTTGATGTATGGATGTCTATAGTGAATGTATATACATCTCCTATTATAGCTCCTAACAATTAGGTTGCCAAGAAGGCATATGAAAACAATGCCAAGGCAAATAATGTTATTCTTTGTGGACTTTCAAACTTAGAGTTTTTCAAAGTTATGCATTGTCAAAGTGAAAAAGACATCTAGAATAAGTTAAAGAGCATCTATGAATGAGATGACAAGGTGAATCAAGCCAAGCTGTAGACATATAAAGGATAGTTTTAGAGCCTCAAGATGAGTGAGGAAGAAAATATTACAGACTACCTCCTTAGGGTAGATGAGATTGTAAATGCTATCAAAGGACTTGGAGAAACAATTGAAGAGTCAACTATTTAGAAGAAGGTTTTGAGATCTCTACCATCAAGATATGATTCCAAAATCTCTATAATAGAAGAATCAAGAGATTTGGACAAGCTCACAGTAGATGAGCTATATGGAATCTTCACTGCCTATGAGATGATAATGGGCGATGTAGACTCTTCCAAAATAGAAGTTGTATTTAAAGTTTCCAAACAAACAAAAGAAGAATAAGCATATACATCAAGATCTGAGAATGTAGATGAGGAAGTTGCCAACTTTGTCAGAAGATTGAAAAGAGGATTTGGAAAATACAAAGGTAAGTTACCCTTAAAATTTTTTGCTACCAAATGTCACTATAAGAAAAAGAGTGATTCTAAGCAAGAATAAGATGGTACAAGATTGAAACCTCACCACTCCCAAAGAAGGAACTTCTCCAATAATAGGAAAGGTCTATACACAAAGTAAGACAATGACTTAATGGAATACAGTGAGAGTTTGGATGATGACTATGATTGTGCCTTATAGAAAAGGGAAATGAATATCTATTCATGGAAATATAATCAACCTCAAAAGATTCAAATCAAGATGATGATGAAGAATGGGATGAAGAAGAGGAAGGAGAAGTAGATCTAGAAGGAGAACTCATCTGTGCCCTAAATGAGATTGATTGTCTGAGGAAAGAAAACTCAAAACAAAAGAAGATTAGATAAAAGGAATTTGAAAATTTGTCCAAAAATCTTGAAGAGTTTGATCAGATGGTGGTGAACCTAAAGACTCAAATTGAAGATCTCAAGAGGATAAAAGATGTAGTCAAGATTGATCTACACCTCAAGTCTATTGAATATATGAAGCTAGAGATAGAAATACTTGCCCTAAAAAAGGAGATTTAGAAGGATGAAGAGTAAATTGACAAAGGTTTGAAACTAAAAGGAAATTTAGAAATTATTGATGTGTTGATCAACTCACAAAAACCCTCAAAAGAAAGATCTGGTCTTGGCTATGAGAAAGGAAAGAGTCTCATGACAAATCATCTGCTAAGTTGTATGACAAATTCAAAGTAGGAGGATTAGGATCCTATAAGGAGACATCATACAATGGAGCAGAGTTGAATACAAGCAATGCTGATAAGAAGAAGGCTAGAGGAGAGAAGAATCTTGAGGCAAAGAAGAACCAAGAATCTATTTATGCATTTTCAAAGAAGATGCAGAAGACAAATGTAACTGATGTAACTAGTTACATAAAGAGAAGAAAATCAACAAGGCAGCCTAATGCTAAGACCAGGTATTCTTCATCTTTTTATGGTTATTGCTATAGTTGTAATTAGTTTGGTCATAAGGCTAGTAAATGTAGAACTGTACCTACATGGAGAAATAACTTTATAAGAAAAAATTCAGTTGCATCCTTGTTAGATACAAATATAATGTGTTATTGGGGAAATAATTTTGGTCATATAGCTAAACATTGTAGAGCAAGCTTTATGAGATCAAAAGTACAAAAATGTATGCCTTCAAATGTGAACAAAGGTTCACAAGCCTCTAAGAAGGAGAAAAGGAGACCCAACAGGACACATAAGGGGACCAAGATTGTGAGCAAGGGTGAGTGCTTCAACTGCCATGATGAGGGACACATGGCCAGGTTCTACAAGAAAAGTTCTACAAGTCATAACAAGCTTATCTAGGCTCTTAGAGCTCAAAAAGGAAGGCATATCAGTTCATGGAGACCAAAGGTGGTGAGCATGAAGCTTGATGAGTCTACAGATCATAGAAATCTAATTGACGTGGTGGAGAGTGAAATAAATGGTTGGAAAGGTCAAAATATCTCAACATCTACCATTGATGAGAAGGAGAAGATAAAGCTCAAGGAGAAGCCCAAGAAATTGACTGAAGATAGGTCAAGGGTATGCATAGATTCAAGTGAACACCCAATTGTAGTAGAGCAAGTAATGAGCATAAAGTGTCAATCTTTTGGGCCTAGTGATGATATTTCTAGCTACAAGGAAGATTCATCAAATGAATGGGTGTATCCTAGATCCATATTGTCTCCATGTATTCCAATCCTAGAAGGAAAGGTGAATAGTTTGATGGATGAGCATGTCACATCTCTCAAGCCTAAGAACAAGAAGAATAAGGAGGAGAAGGACTATGAAGAGTTATGTGTAACTCCTAGTTTCACATTGTTCTAAAACATTATGAAATAAGGTGTCTCTATCTATGCTTCTTAAGAGACCCCTTTAAGTAAAGAAGCAAGTGGTGCTCTTTATATGATGCTAAAGGTAGGAATGAGTGTTCCCATTTGATGTTGGTGTGCCAAGATGAGACAAGTGCTATGAATATGGTGTCTAATGGGATAGAATGAGTATGCTAACAATGTGCTCATGGACTCTAGTTCCAAAGTCAAGATATGGAGAATTCTAAGTGGGAAGAAAGTATGGTTGCTCTAAGATCATAATATCAACCGATATAGAGATATGAAGATTACTAATTGGTCTTTTCAGACCAATGCTATATTGATGTGTAAATGATCCCATGCTGAGTAGTCTTGTATTGATTATTAGTAGGTCAGTAGAGAAAGGGGGAGTTAAATTGTTCAGTCTATTGGGATCAAGAAGGCTTAGAATAAAGGAGATTTTTGTATGACATGTAGTGAATGCTGGATGAGACTGGTTTATGATACATAAAAAAGAAAATATTAAGTTCTGAAGATGACAAGATGAATATACCATGGAGTTAGGGGGAGGTAACTTAAATAATATAAATGGTTTGAGGAGCCATGCATGATGTGAAAAAGAGCATATGTGAAAAGCTTCAATCATAATTGAAAGAAAAGATGTTTGTTATAGATGTTGACTCAAAAAGGCTAAGATGATGACTTGATCAGACCAAGTTAGGTGCCTAGATAATATACTAAATCCTCATGCATAAACAAAGTGAAATCTTTGTAATTAGTTAGGTCTTAAGATCAAAGGACTATGTATGGAGACCTGTAAATGCTCAAGTGATGCAGTGAGACAAAATTTGGTAGTAATAAATCCTACATCACATCACTAGATACTAGTGATAGTGCATGAGTCTAAGGGGAGCATTGAAGGAACATTATTAACTCTTGGATTAAGATTAAAGGCAATTGGGAGAGATAGTTTTAGTCCCTTATCCATTTGATGTCAAAGGAGGAGACACATGTGTGTTGGCTCTAGATCATTATGCCCATCTATAGAGAGATATGTCAATATGTCAATTATTTGATTGTTATTTCAGACCAATACTATATAAATGATATTTTGAGGAATAATGGAGCCAGAGGAATCAAGTTTGAATGTATCCTAGTAAGAGTTAGGCAAATGTGCCATTACCTAAGGGGGAGTTTCTCTCAAAGTGCTCTAATTAGCCACGTCCAAAGATCAGAATAGCCAAGCTGACAGTAAAGGAGTAACTCATTTCCATGCTATGGAAATGATTCTTTGTCATTAATGTCAAAGGGGGAGAAATCAAAATGATGAAATAATGAAGAAGGTAGTCATTTTGAGGATGTTTTGCCATCAATGACAAAGGAGGAGATTGTTGGCAATATTGAGTGTCATGGTGTACAAGGAGATTGTTGTCTGTAATGTTGTCATTGATGTCAAATGATGAATGTTCTATCAATCATTAATGACAAAGCTATTGAGCTGAATAGATCAGTTGTAGATTCCTTATGGAGATTGTATGTGCACCTTGAATACCTAGAATAGTCATGTAAATGCCTCTGATAGTTTATTGAATAAGGCTTAGTACATAGTTTATTGGTGACTACATTTGCATTTATGAAAACATCTAGAGGAAATAATCACACTAGGCTACTCAGGTTTGTGCCTATTCCTTGTGATCCAAGTTCTGAGTCATGTGGATGGAAGGAGGAAAATTTATGCAGATGCATAGTAGGGCTCCCACGCAGTTGAACGGTGTTTGAATAGTTAGTCGATTTTAAAAGCTTGGTCTATTCTTTCAAAAATATTGGTTGAGTCAATTCTTTTGGAAATATTGGTTAAGTCAATTCTTTCAAAAATATTGGTTAATTTAATTCTTTCAGAATAATTGATTTGAACAAAAGATCTGAAGGAAGTGTTTTTCTTTCGAAGAAAGTGACTTGTTGAATTCTTTTGAAAAAATGGTTAAGTTCTCATTGGACAAAAAGTCTGAAGGAAATAGGTCCCGAACAAAGCTTACCAAGTGGACCTTTACAAAAAGATGAAGGGTATGTATACACTTGTAAAAATGTTAAAGGGTAGTTTGTAAAAGGCTAAAGGGTATGTGGAACTTTGCATAAAATCCAAAGGGTATGTGGACGTTTATAAAGTTTCCAAAGGGTGCTTTATAAAAAACTTGAAGGGTATGTAGACGATTTCAAAAAGCTAAAGGGTACATTTGCAAAGTGTCGAAGGGTATGTGGACCTTTACAAAAAAAACCTGAAGGGTATGTGTCCTAAGCAAAAGTGCCAAAAGATATGAGCGAAGAATTGAAGGGCAATTCAAGAAGTCCCAAAGGACACTGAGGCATTTTTTTGAGGAAATTGTTCCAAAGGGCACTTAGAGAAAAATCCCACAAAAATTGTCTCGAAGGGGACTCGAACAAAAAACCCATGGAAATTGTTCTAAAGAGGACTTTGGCAAAAGCCCGCAATCACTTGTTTGACGGGTAGTCTGAATGAAGGGACACTTGCAAGTTCTGAAGGATAGTTTACAAAATTTTGAAGGATAATTTGAGGAGAGGACACTTACAAAAACTTGAAGGGTAGTTTAAATGAAGGGAAAGGACATTTGAGAATTTATTGAAAGACATAGGGCACTTCCATAAGTGTTGAAGGACAATTACAAAGGACACAAGGACCATTACAAAGCTTTCAAAAGATCACTTGGATTGTTTTAGAAATAATCTAGGGCATGTGGATGCTTAAAGAGTTTCTGAAGGATATTTTAGCTGAAGTATAAGAAACTTTCAATATTTTCCAAAGGATCAAGGTGAGATTAAAGATCAAGAATATCGAATATAATCTAAATTAGTGAAATCGAACTAATCATATAGAAAATATCGAGATGTGAGAAAGAGCTTGATGGTTCCATTTCAAAAGTGGAAATATTTGACGATTCAAGATAGACAATGAATGGTAGAATGACAAGATGAATAATCCTCATTTAAAGACATGACTAAACAAATGGTGAGCTCAAAAAGTTTGCATGGAGCCTGAGATTGATTGATCCAATCAATTAATCATCGATTAAGGAAATGGTGTAGTAATGACTTAAATCCCACAGTTGCCAAACATAATAAAGAGACTTGACCATTGCAATGTGATGCATGAATCGAGACATGAGAAAGCGTATAAGTCAAAGTCACATTGAATGAGAACCAAAAAAGGGGTATTGGAGTGTGAACACAATCAAAGATCTAGAATCCTAAACTCATTGTCTATACATATATGACATCTTGAACATTGTAATGTGCTCTTGTTGTTGCTATTGTCACAATTTTGAGAGGGAATCAAAGGCTAAGGATAAGAGATACATGCAAACAGAGTAAAATTCAAAGAAAAAAAGGAATGAAGTGTGTCTGAATAGAACATATCTAAACATATGTAGATAAATAAAATGGGCTACCATTACTATTATTGAAACTAAAAAAATGCTATCAAAGAAAACTCAAAGGGTGTCAACTCAGGATGTATGCAAACATAGAGTGAAAGATAGCGGGACACAGAGTGAGGCAAAGATGAGGAAAGACAACTCTGAGAATGTGTAGAGAGGAGAAAAATCACTCAGAGAATGTGCAGAGATTGAGTAGAGAGGAAGAAAAATCACATAAAGAATGAGCAGATAGTGAGGTAGAGAGAAAGAAAGGGCACATAGAGAATGTGCAAAGATTGAGAAAAGAAGAATAGGCATACACAAAATAATCCAAGAGTGAGAAGTTACAGACTAGACTTGTAACAAAGAAATGGAACTAGATTCATTTGTGAATCTATCTTGTATACTGGTGTTGTAGCTCCATAGTTCTGATTGGTTGGTGCCATCAAACAAACTAAGTTAGTGCTCAGTTAGGGGATTGGAGTCTCCTTAGGGTTGGTACCCTTAAATATTGTAACCAATAAGGTCAAGCTGAGTTGGTGCTCAATTAGGGGATCGGTATCTCCTAAGGATAGGTGTCCTTGAATGTAACCAGTGTGTTTTTGCTAGTGAGGTGATTTAACTGTGAGGCTAGATTAGAATAGTAGATTCTAGCAGCTATTCTCACCATGGTTTTCCCATTTGGGTTTTCCACGTATAAATATGGTGTACTGTACTTTTGTGTGTGTGTGTGATCTTTGCATCTATTATTTGATATGCATATGTTTTAGTATCTTCTTTAAAAAGTTAAAAAACTAGTTTTTATTTGCTCTACTGATTCACCCCCCCCCCTCTCAGTAGATAGTTGTGTTCAACATGCACATGAAAATAATGCATGTCTTTCATACATGGATAACATAAATACACATGATATTCCAATTTCAAAATATAATTTATTGCATATTAAAAAGAATTAAATTCTTCTATTACACCTCTCTATAGTAGTGATGGAAGTGATAATGAATATGATAGTGAGCATGCTAATAAATATGAAAATGAGAATGATTATGAACAATATTACATATATGATAATGATGATGACAATTATGAACATAGTGAAGAAGAATATGCATCTCATGTTTCTAACTCTTCTGTCACTCCTCTCAAACATAATCCACTTCCAAATGTTGTTTCTACTTTTATGAATGATTCTATTCTAAATAATGCACATGTTAATGCCAATAGCACATCTTCTACTCAATTAGAATGTGATTCACTACAACATAAAGATAACAATGAATCTCCCAAGCCACCCCTCACTATAGTAGAACCCAATTCTCACTCTTCACCTAAAGAGAATGGTAGCCCACATCCCTCTAGTAAGGTCCTAGTTACCATTACTTTCAAGGTTCAAGTGAGCACACCCCCTCTTTATGATCCAATTGCTAAATCTACCATTCCCATGGTTAAAATTAACAATCAAATTTAATGATTAAATGAACCACTTCAATATACTAATGTACCATCCTAGGAGATCATCTCTTTGATGCATGCAGTTGGTGAATTACAACACCATGTACATTTCTTCACCTTGGAAAACAAATCTTATAAGTCTTGGATGGATGCCAATGATCTACATGGTAACCCTATTCTAAAGACATTCATATAAACTTCATTGCCTAAGCATTTTTAGATGCCATTATTTTTGCACTTTGATGGAATTGGAGATCCATTTGTATACCTTCAAGCCTTTTGAAAGGCTTTGCCATGTCATGTGGGTTGGGGGATCAAACCAACAATAGATTACAATTGTGACAGCAATAAACGCAGAATTAAATCAGATAGACAAGTAACTAGAATGATAAATAGCAAGAACAAGAGATACAAGAAAACACCCTGAAAACTTGTATTAATAAACTCTTTACAATAGGAATACAATTGAAGAAACTTCGTTCTTCCACACCTCTCCTAGATGTATAGATCTCTCACTAGATCTCTATTCCTCAAGAGCTATCTCTCTCAAGAACAACCAATTCCAACAAGCCTGGATTGATTCAATTCTGTACTATTCTTCACACACAATGAATTACAATAATTCACTACAAAGCTAGGAAGATCTAATTCTTCATATAGAATTAGGAGACTTGAGCATGTACTTCCAACAAATAGTTAACCCACTTGAACAAGGGCTCTAAAAATAGTAATGCTAATAATAGAGATGCAATCTTGAGTCCACAACTCAAACTTATCATGCAAACACTCACTTCTGTCCACGAAAATTGCTTTCTGGACACGCAGGTAACCGACGTCGGTTCCTGCCTGTTCGCCTGTGACCGCCGTCGGCCGATCCTCTGCCGACGTCGGTGTCTCTGCAACTGCCTGTGACCGACGTCGGTCGCTCCTGACCGACGCCGGTGTCTGTGTAGACCCAAAACCAATAACTGTGCTCCTTGGTGAAGCTTTTAAGCTCCACACCCTAACAATCTCCCACTTGGAGATAAACAGCTGCACCAGTACCTGTACAGCAACATCTTCTAGCTCCTCCATCTTCAACTTAATCATGAAGACCAATAGTAGTTGAATGCAAGTTCAACTTCTCCTTTGTAACCAGCTTGGTTAACATATCCGCCGGATTCCTATCTGTATGGATTTTCTCCAGCTTCAACTCCCCATCTTCCAATACCTGCCGTATGAAATGGTACCTTAGCTGTATGTGCTTTGTTCTTGAATGAAAGGCCGAATTCTTGGCCAAATGGATTGCACTCTGACTGTCGCTATACAATCTGCAACTCTCATGCTCTCTACCAAGCTCATCCATGAACCGTGTCATCCATATCATCTCCTTGCTAGCCTCTGTGGCTGCAATGTACTCAGCTTCTGTAGTTGACAAAGCAACAACCTTCTGCAACTTAGATATCCAACTAACCGCTGTTCCACCTACAATAAAAACATAACCTATAGTGCTCCTCCTGCCATCCAAATCGCCTGCCATATCTGAATCTACATAACCATGTAGAGAAGTATCTGAACCTCCATAGCATAAGTGCCTACTGCTGGTTCCTCTCAGATATCTAAGGATCCATTGAACTGCTTTCCAATGTTCCTTACCTGGATTGGCCATATACTTACTTACAACTCTCACTGCTTGGGCAATATCCGGTCTAGTACACACCATTGCATACATCAAACTCCCTACTGCGGAAGAATATGGAACCTTACTCATGTACTCTACTTCATCATATGAATTAGGACATTGTTCTTTGCTTAACTTAAAATGTCCAGCCAAAGGTGTGCTTACCGGTTTAGCATCCTGCATATTGAACCGTTTCAACACCTTGTCCACATAATCTTCTTGAGACAATATCAACCTGTGATTTTTCCTGTCTCTCTTAATGCTCATACCAAGGATTTTCTTAGCTGCTCCCAAATCCTTCATAGCAAACATTTGAGCTAACTTCACCTTAAGCTCTGAGATATCCTGCATGTGAGACCCTGCAACCAGCATGTCATCTACATACAACAATAGAATAATATATCTACCGTTATCAAATCTCTTGAAATACACACAATGGTCTGATTGACACCTACTGTAGCCATGCTCAGTCATAAACCTGTCAAATTTTAAGTACCATTGCCTAGGAGCTTGCTTGAGGCCATACAAGCTTTTCTTCAATCTGCACACAAATTTTTCCTTACCCTTGACCTCAAATCCTTCTGGCTGTTCCATATAAATTTCCTCATCCAAATCTCCATGAAGAAATGCTGTCTTAACATCTAGCTGCTCAAGATGCAAATCCTCAAAAGCAACCAAAGACAATACAACCCTTATAGAAGTCATCTTAACAACAGGGGAAAAAATCTCACCAAAGTCAATACCTGGCTTTTGTGCAAATCCTTTTACCACTAATCTGGCCTTATATCACATCTGTCCATTCTCGCCTTCCTTCAACCTGTAGGTCCGTCTGTTCTTAAGTGTTCTCTTACCTGCTGGCAATTCAACCAAATCCCATGTTTGGTTCTCTCTCAAGGACTCCATCTCCTCAACCATGCCATGCTCCCGCTCACTTTTGGACTCCACCTGTATTGCTTCTTCAAAACTCTCTGGTTCTCCACCATCAGTTAGCAATAAATAAAATAAGGAAGGAGAATATCTAATTGGAGGCTTACTCACCCTTTTTGACCTCCTGATGGGTGTCTGAGACTCGTCCACAACACGCTGTCCACCCAAATTCTCTGACAATGACCGACCTCGGTCACCTGAAGACC
This sequence comes from Torreya grandis, assembly GCA_037957365.1. NCBI lineage: Eukaryota > Viridiplantae > Streptophyta > Pinopsida > Cupressales > Taxaceae > Torreya > Torreya grandis. Next base: position 2,784,457 of record JARHVA010001530.1, on the reverse strand, counting down.
TGTTACTGGCCGACGTCGGTTCTTCCTGACCGACCTCGGTACCTGTAAGGCGGATGTCGGTCTCTGTATGGCCGACGCCGATTTCTGTCCTGCCGATGCCGGTTCCTAACCTGCCGACGTCGATCTCTGTGTTTTCCTGTAAGTGATTATTTCTTTTTCCCGCGGGCTCAGCTTGGACTTTCACCTCATCCAATTCACCATTGCTCTGCTCAGATTGTTTCAACTTCCTTAGCTGATCACAATACATCACTCTTTCGTTGAAAACAACATCACGACTCCTGATTACCTTGTTAGTTTCTAGATTCCACAATCTGTAACTAAAATCATCTGAGTCATAGCCAATAAACGTGCATCTCATAGACTTAGCATCAAGCTTCTTCCTATTTTCTTTATCTATGTGCACAAAGGCTTCACAACCAAAAACTTTGAGATATGAGAGATCAACCTTTTTACCTGTCCATGCCTCTTCTGGAATTCCACCATCTAGAGCTGTAGAGGGTCCTCTGTTAATCAGGTATACTGCAGTGTCAACAGCTTGTGCCCAAAACTGTAAGGGCAAACCGGCATGCAATCTCATACATCTTGCACGCTCCATTATTGTCCTGTTCATCCTTTCAGCAATACCATTCTGCTGAGGTGTCCTTGGAACCGTCCTTTCCCTACGGATTCCATGCATGTAACAATAATCTCTGAACTTATGACTGTAGAACTCACCTCTGTTGTCTGATCTCAGGCACTTTAATCTTTTACCTGTTTCATTCTCAACCATAGCTTTCCAATTCTTAAAAGTATCAAATACATCAGATTTTCTCCTAATACAATAGATCCATACCTTCCTTGTAGCATCATCTATGAAAGATACATAGTACTGTGATCCTCCAATGGAAGCAACCTGAGCCGGTCCCCACACGTCTGTGTGAACAAGCTCCAACTTATGCCTCTTCTTAGTAGACCCAATTTTGAGAAAACTAACCCTTTTCTGTTTTCCAAATACACAGTGCTCACAAAACTCTAGATCTATGCCTTTTAAATCTGAAAGCATACATTTAGACTTAAGAATTGACATCCCCTTCTCACTCATGTGGCCAAGCCTTGAGTGCCACAATTTAGCATCCACATCTGAAGTAGACAACACAGAAGGAGATTTGTTAGTAACACAATTACACAAATAGAGAGTACCTTCTCTCTTACCTCTGGCCATAACAAGTGCACCCTTGGTCACTTTCCAAGATTCTGCTGTGAGAGTTACAGTACAACCCTCATCCCCTAACTTTCCTGCAGAAATCAAATTTCTCTTCAAGCTAGGAACATGCATCACATCTCTCAACACCCATGTGTTGTTATTCTGCATCTTCAGCTGCACTTTACCTTTGCCAATTATTTTATAGGGCTCATCATCCCCTAGTTACACTATTCCAAAATTTCCATGGATATAGTCACTGAAATATTCCCTGTTAGGAGTAGCATGAAAAGATGCACCAGAATCTAATACCCAAGATTCTATATTATTATGCAGAGAGAAAATTAAAGCATCCTGTGCAATACCTACAATCTTGGCTTCTTCCTTTCCTTCGTGCTGGTTGTCCTCCTTGGGCTTTGACCAACAATCTCTACTTATGTGCCCCATCTTTCCACAATTCCAGCATTGTGGCCTTCTGCCATTTCTAGACTTAGATCTGCCTTTCTTGCTCTTCTCTTTCTGCCTTCCCCTGCTCTCAAAACTTAAAGTGTTCCCGGATGCCTCTTCTGTGCTTTTTCTACGTATTTCCTCATTCAAGATAACACTAACAACATCCTTTACTTTCAAAATATTTGATGCAGATGTAGTATTACTTACTGCCATTACTAAGCCATGCCAGCTTTCAGGCAAAGAACATAATATCAAAAGAGCTTTTATCTCATCATCAAACACTATATTCACTGAACTTAATTGATTCACAATACCATTGAAATCATTCAGATGAGTAGAAATAGATCCACCTTCATTCATATGCAAATTAAATAACTGCTTCATAAGATATACCTTATTGGAAGCAGAGGGTTTTTCGTACAAATTCGCTAATGTAGTCATCAAATCTACTATAGACTTTGCCTGTGATAAATTAGATATCACAGTGGATGCTAGACTCAGTCTTATAGAACCCAGAGCCTTTCTGTCAAGAACTTCCCATTCTTCATCCTCCATGTCTTTGGGCTTCTTTGCAACCCCACCTAGCGGTAAGTAGAGATCTTTCTGATACAGATAGTCCTCTATCTGCATTCTCCAATGTTGGTAATTTTTGCCATTGAACTTTCGCATTCTAAGCTTACTTTCATCTGCCATTGCTTCTCCCACTCAAACAGAAATCCCTGCAAAAACTCCTGTGAGAACCTGTAATCAATAAACACTACACAGATCTGAACCACCTGTTAGTGAACCTGAACTTTCATACCAATTATCAAGCTCTGAACCTGTAACCAAGGCTCTGATACCACTTGTTGGGGGATCAAACCAACAATAGATTACAATTGTGAAAGCAATAAACGTGGAATTAAATTAGATAGACAAGTAACTAGAATGATAAATAGCAAGAACAAGAGATACAAGAAAACACCCTGAAAACTTGTATTAATAAACTCTTTACAATAGGAATACAATTGAAGAAACTTCGTTCTTCCACACCTCTCCTAGATGTATAGATCTCTCACTAGATCTCTATTCCTCAAGAGCTATCTCTCTCAAGAACAACCAATTCCAACAAGCCTGGATTGATTCAATTCTGTACTGTTCTTCACACACAATGAATTACAATAATTCACTACAAAGCTAGGAAGATCTAATTCTTCATATAGAATTAGGAGACTTGAGCATGTACTTCCAACAAACAGTTAACCCACTTGAACAAGGGCTCTAAAAATAGTAATGCTAATAATAGAGACGCAAGCTTGAGTCCACAACTCAAACTTATCATGCAAACACTCGCTTCTGTCCACGAAAATCGCTTTCTGGACACGCAGGTAACCGACGTCGGTTCCTGCCTGTTCGCTTGTGACCGCCGTCGGTCGATCCTCTGTCGACGTCGGCATCTCTGCAACTACCTGTGACTGACGTCGGTCACTCCTGACCAACGCCGGTGTCTGTGTAGACCCGAAACCAATAACTGTGCTCCTTGGTGAAGCTTTTAAGCTCCACACCCTAACAATGTGAGCTCATTGATTCTACTCAAGTTATTCCAGCAAACATTAGTGGGGGAAGCATAGAATTGGTTCTTTCATCTACTCCCCATTGGTTCACTGCACACATATGATTAATTAGAGGAGGCATTTCTTAGATATTACATCATAAATATGGGCCCTTGTGTTACATATGAGAAACTTGCCACACTACATCAGAATTCTTCAGATCCAGTTGGTGAGTATATCTTAAGATTTAAGGATCATATATTAAGATTGATATACAAACCAATAGATCTAGAGATTCAACATATATTTATTAAGGGGATTTACCAACCTCTCCTTGAACATCTACTATATCAGATAGAGTCTTCTTTCAGACACTTGTGTTATACAGTTTTATCTTTGGAAAATAAATTAGGATTGATTGAGGTAGATTTAGTTGATTAGATCACTCTAGATTTCACATTAGCATTTTCAACTATAACTCCTAGCACTTAGCATCCACCATGTCCTAAACAAGATAGGATATCACAACCAGAAAAGGAAGCAGTCAAGAACAAAGAGCCAGTTTCTAGAGCACAACCTATAGTATGTACTATAGATAACAACAACAAGGCACCACTACAGTTTGGTTCAGAATGGGATATCTCATTTGCCATATTATCAGTACAACTAGATAGGAGATTAATCACACTACCTTCTACTCATCGATGAGATCCACATATCTTACATAGATAACCACATTGGCCCTTTTATAACTATCATTGTATAAATGGACATAGAGATAATGATTGTTATGGACTCAGGGATTGCATTACTAGATGTGTTGATAATGGCATCATAGCATTCACACAAGGGGAATCAAGATCTTCTCCATTATGGAACCCCATACCTCATTCCTCCATGACTGATTCATCCTAGGACATTCCTTTATAGGAATCATCGATCACTCATCATGAGCATAATGCAAGTTTTAGGATAAAATCTCATAGGAGATCTATTCCACCACCTCAGAAGGTTTGGAAACTAGTACAATGAGAACAACCTACATATAGCATTGTAGTCTGAATAATACATAGTACAGTTCTATATACATATCTAGTAGAGTCACAAGCACCATAGCAGAGTCCTACCCATGAGAAATATTCAGTACAGGCAAATTTTCTGGGTCCTATCTCACATAAAAATCTACCATGATTAAGATTAAATGACTAAACACCACAAATTACTGCTCATGATAAATATTCATTATCGATAGATTTTTTGAGTCCTATTTCATGTAGCAACCTATTATAATTAAGATTAAATGAACCCTCATAATAGGTTTTAGCTTCTTCTCGATATATTGCTTAGTCATATACACCATAGCAAAAGCCACACGGTATTCAGTTACAGATAGATGAGCCTTATTCACATCACATAGTTTTAGCTACATGAACAATAAAGTTAAATTTTGTAAAATATGCACACATAGATACACTTAGCACATAATAGACAATATCATATATAGAGCACATTCCTACACAGCATGAGCAATATGGGGACTTGTTCAGTTGGCCGATAGGGTTCAGATAGTGATACAACACAAAATAATACAATGTACAGTCATATAAATTTTAGTTCTTAAGCTTCACTTAGCAAGGCAATCATGGAGCCAAAGGTCTAGCTAGCCTTTGTATTCTTGAGCCACTCTTAGGGAAGTAATACACATATCATGCTATCTTACATTCCCACATACTAACAACTAACATTCTAAATTCCCAATAACTATCAATAGCCAAAACTAGCTTGTCAAAGTCCAGATCTTACCAAATCAACTTATCCAAATCCTACTTTACCAATCTCAAAACCAAATCAAATTATCCAAATAATTTACCAATCTCAAAGCAACTCAATTTATTCCAATAATGTACTAATTGCAAAATCAACAAAATTTTTGATCACATATAATTACAAACCAAATAAAATTCTTTACTTACATATAAATCAAAATACAAACCTAGCATCACACTTATCAAAACAATCAACTCACATATCCCAAGTACCATTTTACCAACCATATACAACCTTCAACATCAATACCAGATCAACTACTTCTAATCAACAAATTGCACTAAATTTAAAAATATTTTTCAAATCCCATAACACAGTACACATGAGTCAAAACCAAAAACTAGTACTATACACTGTATCAAATACAATCAATCATGAATGGGCATCATGCCTTCACTCTCAATATCACTCCCTCCTCTAAGTACTATTCCCTTAGTCCAGCCTTGTGCTCGATGTCCGCATACCTCCTCAAGCTCTTAAATGCCTCTTATGCTGACCATCTCACTCTAGTAATTGGTCATGCTCCTCGCATAAGTTTAGGTACCATCTCTAAAGATCCATATACTCATCCATAATCCATGTACTCACATATCAATAATTAGGAGGCATCATATGCCTACCTCGCTCAGACCTCAATTGATCTCTCTCTCTTACTACCTTAACATATGTAGTTGTAGTTATAGCAACCCTAACAAACAAATCAGTATAAACACCATCTGTAACTATCACTCGCTAAATCAAACCCTCCACCATAGCATCATCATTAATATGTCATATGAGCTCACAAAGTGTAGACTCAATAATAGTCTCTCATAACTGATCATCCCCACCTCCTCCCTCAGCAGGTGCTTCATCCTAAGCACCTTCCACTCCACCTGCACGTAAAAATACAAATACTACATTAGACATGCACTTTAAAAACAAACTATAACAAGTTCAAACTCGTAAAAAAATTCAAATATAATCAAAATATTACCTCCCATCATCTGGATGGAGTTCGGTCCTCATACTCAGGGGCATCCCCTCCACCAATAAGATATAATAGATCCCATCGATGCCTCACCCACCATCTGGTAAATGACTTTATGCATCCAAAATCATCTACATTGGGAATATCTATATCCACATCTTATACATCTAAAGGTAATGGTGCTAACTCAGCCTCAGTAGGCCTACGACGAGCTCCTACTCTCATTGATACCTATGCGCTCCTCACCCACACCCATGCTTTTAGGGGCACATCTTGTGAAACTCCATACTACCTAGTCATGTGATCATACTGAAATCACTCATACACTCTAGGTTAATGGTCATGTAACCAACAACTGACCCTAATATAACACAACTTCACTCCATCCTTGGGCCACCTAAGAAATCCTATGTAGGGCCTCCATATGATATCTTGAACCACCAGTGCATCTAACACTCATTTATAGTGATCCATCCCAATAGACCTGATAGCTAATAAACTCATTCTCCCCATATGGATATGGAGGTGCCCACCTCTCTCTTGGTAACACCAAAAACCACATAACCACTATGTGCTCATAGGCCCAACAATGCAATGGCATAGCTGCACTTAGACCACTCCTAAATGCCTTCTAAGTAAACGTATATGGATCTCTACATAAGTAGGCAAAAATAGTCCTACCCCATGAGAATATAGTGCCATATACCTTTACACTATGTATAATCCTATTCATCCTATATGAAATCGATACCCCACTCCCATCCACTACAACAAAAGAAGCCAATAACACTACCAACCACTTTTGCAGATATAGAACATTCGATCGAATAATAATTGACAATATTACATCACTATCACTGCCTTTGCTATGTATGCCTAAGGGCACACTAGTAAAATAAAAGGATGCATGATCAATGGCATCTACACCCATATCATCTTATAAAGTCACATGTCATCCACTAACCAACAAAATGCAAAATACAGTATACATCCTCTAGAGTAATAGTCATCTCTCTAGTAGGAAGATAAAAAGTATAGGGGTTTGCATTCCACCTCTCACACAAGGAGTAATCAAATGCCTACCCCACTACATAATTCATATGTCACACACATGATGTATCCCTGACCTATCCATCACAACCCTCTCATTAGCTGATAAAGGAAACTATATCATAGTCTCCATCACTTGGCCTCTATGAAACTCCCTCATCCATACGTCACCCTTCAAAACACCAAAAAATAGCATGAATTTCAGTCAACCATGTGAAACCATAACCAAGCAAAATAATAACAACTAAACTAAGCATAAGCCTATAGTATAATAGTGTTGGGTATAAGACAACATCATTGGATATGAGTGATGCAACCTAGACAACAATGTTGGAGCTTGGACAACATCGCAGGAAGAAGGACAAATGCACTGAACCTAGAAAAAAATTTCTTAAAAACTTCAAAATAGCTCAAAATCATCTAAAATAGGCTTTTAAATAGGATTAAATCACACATTTTAGCTATTTACTAGGGTAACCTCCCCATTAGCCTCAATCTAGGCTGCCAATTACTCAAACTAGGTCATGGCAAGTGCTCATCTCCTTGGCATATCTCCTACTCCAGAGCTCCAAATTCCAAACTAATCAATGCACAAATGAATCAAGAATCAATCCAAATTTTTTATATCAAATAGCTTTTCATCCAAAGCAAAATACCATTTTCCCCATAACTTGAACCCTATAGCTCCATTAAATCGTGATGACACTGACTTCGATATTTAAAAAACATCGATCTCTTATTACATCATTTTCCTAATATGGCACACACATCTCTATACATATTTCATACCCATACATGCAATTTGGTCCTCACCAATAACAACTTGTTTAACTTTTATACAATTTGGTCCAAAATTATCAAAGCTTGTTCAACTTTCAAATAACTTAATCTAAACAATCAATCAACTTATGAAATCAATCCAATTATACCAACCTTGTTTCAAGAGTTACACCATTAGTCATCACTTTTGGCTCAGCCTCCTTTATTACAAATTTTTTCCCTCTCCAAAAAAGGGGGCATCATTCTTACTATTATTATTTCTACACTTACCCAACACACCTATCCACTCTCATAGTTGGATACACTATGGTTCTTACACCTATAACAGTCAAAATTATCATATTAAACTCATATTGGTCAAGATATACAATGATTTAGATTACATGGGTCATTTAACATTACTCAAAACATTCAGAGGGACATACCTTTAGTTTACATATACACAAATTAATTAGATACACAATGGTTCATATCATATAGATTCATAGTGATTTTAATACATATTCAAACCAGATGTCAAATTTAGGGTTATATACATCACTACATGTCTTACACATAATTTCATACAACATGACATAGTTACAGACTATATAGTAGATTATAGGCATAGTGCAGAGCACATTGTTTTGACCTCCAATTTTTGCATATGGGACATGACATGATAGCTCATTTCACATGTGGTTATATAAATTACCAGACTATATAGATACATCACTCATATACCATATTTAGGAGCCTGGCACAAATGTTTATGTTATTCATCATCTAGGATTATATAGATTAGAATGGCAAGACATGCCATTTTCTTCTTACACATTTACTAGAGTTTTTAGATTACACCCAAGCATACCCAAGTTATCACCAAGTTAGACCGTATAATCATTTGTAGCAGTTGGTCTATAGCATTACTCAAACCTAGGAGTTTGTATAGGATAGAGGGTAGACATTGGTTTTGGACCTTTGAGCACTTCTCATTTTCAGCTTAGATTATTTAGAGTGGGGGCATGATAGATCTTGTTCTTCACAACATACATATTCTATACACACATTCCAGATTACATGAGTTTATGTGGGACAAAGGGAAAATATTGGTTTTGGGCCTTCGAGCATTTCTCATTTTTCATTTAGATTCAATAAAAGGGGAATCTATTTTAGGGATTCCTTCTTTCTCCAAGCACTATTCAATTCTCTATCCACTTCCTTGGCTAGGAAGTTGGACCCTTTTTCAGTACACTTATCTCCACATAGGTAAGTTTAGGTACACATCTTCTTTCTTTATTTTACTCTAGTACTTCATTTCATTGCATCACTAGACTAAAAGTGGGGCAAATGTATACACCCTAAATTGGTCAATCAACCACACATATCATGTCTTTTCATAGTCCTTTCATAAGAGACTCTAACTAGAAAATATGAGATTTTTTCACATTTGGCCATGTCTTTCATTTTATCCATTTGGGTCTAGTTCTAAGCTTGAGTCACCTTTTTACCCATTTCTAGTCACATCAAGCCTTTCAAATGATCATTCCACCTCAGCTAGATCAGGTTTCCCATGCTCATTCCATCCCCCTAATCCCTAGCCTATAGGATAAGAGTGTCGGGATTGGACTACAACACTGAAACCTAGGTTGTCCAATTTCTAGCAGACATTATCCAAAGTGAATTTGAGCCTAAACAGTTAGTTTCTTCCATTGGATGGCTCTTACCCCTATTCTTTGCTTCATTCCTAAGTTTTCTAATGTTGACCAAATTTGAAATAATGAGTCTCTTATATAAAGGACTACACAAGGCATTTTATATCTAGCACTTACTACTTTGGCACATTAGACATAATAAAAATTAGTCAATAGTATAGCTCAACTTCTCTGCATCACACATAGACTTTCATGCTTGATCAAGGAAGGGCCTAAGTGAAATTCATTCTTTCATCTATCATGTGTGTTGATTATGCACATTCCCTAAGGGATAACTATATTTGATTTGAGACCCTAGCTTTAGGATTAATGTAGGTAATAATCAGGACAATAGGTGTTTTAGATCATGTGATCATTCTTCCCCTAAAATAATTTTCCCCCATTTTTATTTTGATGTATTCATTTTTTACATATGTGTAGATGGATACATGTGTTTAAGACTAAAATGGACATATAGCGAGTTTTGTTAACTTATAAACCTTAAAATTTTTTACATAGGTTCATATTGACCTGGTGAATAAAACCTAGAAAGCTTAGATTATGAGGATAGTAGTGTTGGCGAGGGACTATAATTCTAGACACCATGTTGTCTTTTTTTTCTAACCAATTAGAAAATGAAATCCAAGTTTAGATTCCTGATAGTATCTCAGTCTTAGTTTTCAATTATCAGCTCTGGAATCATTTATTACAACCCAATTTAAGATAAGTTTATTATTCTTCCTCTTGTAAAACTACCTATTTAAAATATATATTGTTCCCCTTTAAACTATATTTTTCTATTATTCCAGACCCTTATTATTTAAGATCTAAACCCTAGATTCCCAAAAATAATAAAACAATATGTATGTCTTGAATGCATAAAGATGGTGTGTATGTTCTAAATGCATGTAGGCTTGGTTCTCCTGAGACCTAATTATCTGATTCTATAAAACATTGGCTTTTTGGATCAGTTCTTGAATCAATTGAGTTTTATGTTAAAATAAAGGGTAATATTTTAGGATTTTCTTAAGTTATAGTGAAACAAACTACAGATGTATAGTTAAGTTATTTGGTAATTTTATATATTGCTTGTTACATCCATTATCTTCTTTGAAATTTGCATTAATATTCAAAGGCCCAAGTGTGTCTTGAATAGGTCTTCGTGTCTCTCAATTCAAAGATGAAAATCTTGGGCCTTTTGATCCCACACAGAGAACTCTTACTAGTTTTTTGAGTTTAGGAAAAACTAAATAGTTTGGAAGTAGTGAAAATTATTTAGATTATAAAAGGGATGTTTATGACTCTAGAGAAGTAGATATTAAGCATAGGTAAGGGGATAAGTCTTCATAAACATCATTATCTAGTTCTCAATCCAATTGGTTGCACTCACTTGATGGTTTACTCTTATAAACATTCACATTCAATGCTTCATTTGCTCTTCAAGGTTCCATCTCCTTCCACCATTCCTCTAGGTTCCTAGAATGTCAGGATCTTGCTCCTCAATTAGAGCACAATATGATTAACTCTTGTATAAGTAACTAAACATGGAATTTAACCAGAATGAATAAGTAACTAGAAATATGAAACAACACAGGATATGAGAGACAATACACAATTGTATTAATAATCACTCAGAAGAAAATACAATAAAGAAGATGCCACTTCTTCTTCCACCTCAAAGGCTTGCCACACCTCAAGGACTTCTTCCCTCTCTCTCTCACGGTCCCAATAATCAACTCCAATACAGAATTGATGTTCACCTCCACCAGTCAGTAACACGCTGCCAGTACACAAGGTACACAACCGTACTCCAAGTAGATCTCTTGCTCTCTGCTACCACTTGCAAATCACCAGACCTTACTCACCATTGTAGATCTCCAAACGTGGTCCCGCACACCTGCTAACCAAGATCATACATACACGAAGAACCCTTCTGATTCTCCAATCCAGCACCCACACTTGGTACTGTGGCACTAGGAGGAACACACCATTGCTCTCTTCTCTTTGAAGGAGCTTATTTAGCTCTCTTACTCTCTAGCACTCAAGTTTATGATACAGCCCATGAGTCTATTATATAGATCTCATGCATACAATAATTAGACTTTCTTAATTACAATAATTAGACTCGCAACTCTAAGACTATAATTAGCCTTTAACATGCAAACTGACAGTCCCAAAATAGACTCTCTGAAATTTGCATGTAAACTGCATGTTCACACACAGGTTGTCGATGTCGGCTCCTCCTGATCGATGTCGACAAACTTGTAACCAATGTTGGTTGCTTCTGCACTGCTATCTGACTGACATCAGTTGATCAGATCAATGTCAATTGCCCTACAACTCGTTCTACAACTCTTTGCAACCTCTGTAACTCCTCTTGTTTGCATCTTGGTGAAGCTTTTAGCTACACAACCTAACAATCTCCCACTTGGAGATAAATAGTTACACCTATACCTATACCTGTATACTGTCTAATTTATTCCCTGGCTTGTATCCCTCTTTAAGATCAATCCTAAAGACCAACCACCACACACCCTGTGATGCCTTTCCTGTCATCCAAGTAACCTGCCACATCCGAACCTACAAACCCATGTAGTGAAGACCTTGACCCTGCCTAACATGAATCCCTACTGCTAGTCCCTCTCAGATACCTGAGAATCCACCTTCCCCGAATTGGCTCCAAACACTCTGACAACTCCCACTGCTTGGGAAAACTCAGGTCTACACTAGACCTCATGTGATTTCGAACACTGTTATAAGCTAAGCTTGAACTATCTAGGCCTTGGTGTGCTTTCTGATTCTACATCCTGCATATTGAAACCCGCCAACACCGTCTTCACATCAGCTCCCACTGGAGATCAACCTGTGATCTTCCATGTCTCTTATTCCAAAGAATTTTGCTACTCCAAATTCCTCATGACATGCCACTAAACTAACCTTACCTTTAGCTCAGCAAAACCCTGTATGTACGAACCTGCTAGCATATCACCCACATATATTAATAGGATAATGTTGCAACCATCATCCACCTAGTAAGTCAAACACAATAGTTACACTGACATTGATTGAAGCCCTGCTTTGTCATCCACCTGTCAAAACTTGTACCACTGTCCTGCAGCTTCCTCAAGACCATATACCTTGGCCTTGTGTCTCACGTATCCATCCACTCTCTTCTTTAACTTGGGAATCCATCTATCTTTCAGTGCTTTCTCCCAGCTGAAAACTCCACCAACAAATTCCTATTTTGTTCTTCTCCAAGGACTCACACTCCTCATCCATGCCAAGCTCCCACTATTTTTGGATTCTACCTGCATTGCCTCTTCACATCTTCCTGGTTTTTGACCATCAGTAAGCAACTAGTAAGAAGGTGAACAATGAATATGAGGTTCACTTACCCTTTCTGACCTCCATATGGGCATTTGAGACTCGTTGACAGCTTGCTGTCCACCCAACATTCGTCCCAGTGACTGATCTCAGCCATCTCCCAATCTGCACCCGACTGACGTCGGTTTCCTGTGACTGACTCTATCTGCCGATGTCAGTTTCCTGAACAACACCAATGTACCTACTACCAACATCAGTTCTTGTATGACCGATGTCAATTCCTACTGCCCGACACCACTGACTCTATTGATCTGCACATGACCGACATCGGTGCCTATCTGTTTGATGTCGATTCCTCCTGACCGATGCCGGTACCTGTGTTTGCCTATGAGTGATGAATTTTTTACTCGCGAGCTCCTTTTGGGTCAAAACCCTGTTTAAATTAACACAGCCCTGCTCAGAATAATTTAGTCCCCTCAATTGATCTCTGTCCGTCATCTCCTCCATGAACACCAAGGCCTTCTAGTTCTTAAGTTTATCAAATATATCTATCTTTCGCTTAAGAACATGCATTCCCCTCCTACATATGTGACCAAGCCTACAAAGCCACATCTCTGCAACAAAAGGTGAATCAGTAATATAAGTAGATAGATAAAGGATACCTACTTTCTTACCACCATCTAATTCAAGTACATCCACTATGAGAGTTACTATACATCTCCCATCACCCAACTTTTTTGAAGAAATTAGACTCATCTCCAAGACTGGAACCTGCATGACCTTCTTCAACACCCATGTGTTATATGTCTGCAATTTCAGCTTCACTTCCCCTTTGCCATCAATCTGACAAGGCTCACCAACCCCTAAATAAATCTCTCCAAAGTCTCCAAAGACATACCCATGAAAAGATGCTCTATTTTAGGCTGCATGGAAAGAGGCAAAAGAATCTGTAAACCAAGATTCTACTTTATCTAGAGCAACTTGTGCAACATCACCTGCAACATCTACTTCTACACGTTGATCTTCTACCAACCAACAATCTCCCTTTACCTGATCTTTCCTTCCATCAATCAGACCATTCGTGCTATTCAGTTTCTCCATTTATAGATTACTTTCTTCTACCATTACTATACTCCCACTCAATCAAAAACCCCTATGAGTACCCTGTAATCAACACAGACTAACCAGATCTGAAACCACCTATTAGTAACCCAACCAAAAGCTCTGATACCAACTATCAGGATCTTGCTCCTCAATTAGAGCACAATATGATTACCTCTTGTATAAGCAACTAAACGTAAAATTTAACTAGAATGAATAAGTAACTAGAAATATGAAACAACACAGGATATGAGAGACAATACATAATTGTATTAATAATCACTCAGAAGAAAATACAATAAAGAAGACGCCACTTATTTTTCCACCTCAAAGGCTTGCCACACCTCAAGGACTTCTTCCCTCTCTCTCTCACGGTCCCAACAATCAACTCCAATACAAATTTGATGTTCACCTCCACCAGTCAGTAACACGCTACTAGTACACCAAGTACACAACCATACTCCAAGTAGATCTCCTGCTCTCTGTTGCCACCTGTAAATCACCAGACCTTACTCACCATTGTAGATCTCCAAATGTGGTCCTGCACCCCTGCTGACCAAGATCACACATACATGAAGAACCCTTCTAATTCTCCAAACCAGCACCCACACTTGGTGCTGTGGTACTAGGAGGAACACACCATTGCTCTCTTCTCTCTGAAGGAGCTTATTTAGCTCTCTTACTCTCTAACACTCAAGTTTACGATACAGCCCATGAGTCTATTATATAGATCTCATGCATACAATAATTAGACTTTCTTAATTAAAATAATTAGACTCATAACTCTAAGACTATAATTATCCTTTAACATGCAAACTGACAGTCCCAAAATAGACTCTCTAGAATTCGCATGCAAACTGCATGTTCACACATAGGTTGCCGACATTGGCTCCTCCTGATCGATGTCGGCTGACTTGTAACCAACATCGGTTGCTTTTGCACTGCTATCTGACTGACGTCACTTGATTAGACTGATGTCGATTGCCCTGCAACTCATTCTATAACTCTCTGCAACCTCTGTAACTCCTCCTGTTTGCATCCTGGTGAAGCTTTTAGCTCCACAACCTAACATAGAATTAGTAGCCTTATTTTACATATACTTATCCCTGGTAAATTTTATATACATTTATTGGATTCATTATAATCTATCATGTCACTAACATTCACCCATGGCTTAGTTCATAACACTAATCTCACTTTTCATGCAATTATCTCACTAGCTTTTAGGTTCCCATATATCAATCCTTAGTCATAGATAGTTATATGTTGTATCATCACACATGAATGAATCCCTTTCAACTATCAACTCACCCTTAATTTCTTCTTTCCACATAGTTCACTCTCCATTGTTTCTCTAGGCTAGTAGTCTTGTTTTGGATGTTTCTCCTTTGTGTATCTATTATACAATCTTTCTTAGAGGTTTAGGGTTTAATATGATCTCCCTCCATATAGATACAACTTATTAATAAGTTTTAAGAGATTTTTTACTCTTTATCACCATTTTCTTAGCCCTTTTCTCTACATAATTAGCCCTTCTAGTCCTAATTTTGTGTAGTTACAACTCAGTTGACCAAATACGTACAGAATGAGTCCGTAGAGGACCAAAAATTTTGAAATAATATTTTAAATACTATTTCCTTTCAAACCACCAATTTTCACATTTTTATAATCGTGAAAACTCTCCAAATTGAATAAACACTAGTTTACGATTTCCTGGCCTATATACAGACCTAAGAGTAAAAAAATTGCCTTGAAAACATTTAAAATACTTTGGTACCACTGTGAATGGTTTTTAGGCTTTTTATTACCATAATTCAACTCCTCCAACCTTTGAAACAAAAATATAATCCTCTATTCACATGTTCTAACTCAATTTCCCTTAGACTATGTAGATTACAAGGTTTCCTACAGGACTATGTCCATGTTAGACAACCAACAATAATGTTTCAACCAAAGAGAGATTATAAACCCTTTCAAAACTCCAAAGTGAACTTACCAACACATTTATAATCCAATAACTTTTTGATCTTATGAATTCTCTCAAAGATCAGTCCTTGTACTCATGAAACAACAATACAAGTATAGAAATAGGACCTGTATATTGTCAACTTCCATTCTGGGGTCTCTTTCTTTCAATAATTATCATTAAGGTCTTATCTACTAATTATTCATATCAATAAATTTTTGTAATAATGATCTTACCTCTCTCCCAATGTATATCCACTCCAACATCTACCAAAATAGGCGTTATGGATTGTGTAACAAAGTTGATCCTTTTGTGAACTATGAATAAAAGCTCACTACCTCTCTTATATTCAAATAAAAAATCTTACCCTCTACAGGAAGCACCCAATCATCTCTAAATAATCATCTCATCACATAGTTGATTGATGTCTTAAATCCCAAGGATTACCTCATTCTATGACTGAGACAATAGTCTACAGGGTCTTAAGTATTCAATGGTCCATTTTACTCTCAGTTCACCTTGTTACTTATATTATCACAAATATTTTAAGGTTTTTACTTTCTCAACATATAAAATGATGTTTTCCACTCTAAAATCCAACTCTGATCTATAACCAAACATTCTAATATCTTCCTCTTACAACTGTAACCTACAACCCTTATTGGCTATCTCCACCAATCATTCAACAACCTGCAACTCCACATAAAGATGAACAAATGCATGGCCTCAAGGGCCTTCAATGGAAATATACATGATTCACAAAAACTCAATATATTTCAATAACATCAATTTACATGGATAAATTCCTTCTTTATTCATTACATCAACTAACATCACAAACAAATATCAACTAACATCAACATCAAGAACAACAATAAATATGTAATACATAAACAAATATGTACTTTATTTAGCAATAAATTAAATTTTTTATCACTATTGAAACATATTTTAATAAAATTATTCTATTCACTTTCAAAATTTTCACTTTCATCTAATGGATTATAGTCACCATTGCTTTCATCCTCTACAGCATGCATGTAAAAAAAATAGTGGTTCTATTCTTGAAATACTTCAACCCTATTGGATGAGAGTAAAATTTTTGGTGTGGGAGATTATGTATCTCTTTGATAATTCTACATATGGCTAAACTAGACAAATACTGGAGGCCTAAAAGAGCTTATTTCAGACACTATATAATTCAAAACACACTTAGAATGGTATTTTGACACTAATGAATATATTCTATACTTGATCTAGATGCACATAGACATTTGGATCATGAGACACCTTTGTTGGCAAGAACTTCTCCAAGAAGGGCCTCAAATAGGTTGGAATGGAACTAGGAGTACCCCATGCATCAGGAAAAATGGCATCATCTTGTGGCCATTCATATGACCACTATATGTAGAAATCATGATCATGCTTGTCTATCAATGTTGTGTACTCATATCTCACCATCAGAATGTGGTACAATAGATATGCCATGTTGTAATGTAGGAGAACATTCACCTACCACAAGCCATCAAGATTTATGAAATTTGTTGTGCTTCTAAGGCCCCTTCAATTGAGGGAACCGGCCATCACACATGAGATTTCATGTAATGTTTGTCATTCCACATTTAGCTCCTCTAGTACATTTGATTTTTTCCATATGAATTTATTAAATTCCTCTCATGTTTCAAAAACACACCCCATGTAGTATTAATTCCACCTACCACACAATTACAAAATTAAATTAGCGATAATTTCCAAAAAAAAATCACAAATTGTAGTTAATCATTATGCATGTATTTAATCAACATAGTACGATGTTTTATGGAGTTTGGTAAAAGCTAATGTAATTTCAAATGTACAAGAGAATGTAAATGAAATGTGGTAGTCAAATGCATAAGAGAATGTAAATGAAATGAAATTACATGCATCAATTAGTTTGTAACTATCTACATACATGTAACTAAAAAGTAAATAGAATAGAACAAGCTACCATGCTAACTACAGTGTCAAGTGATGCAGAAGCATAAAGTTAGAAAACATTATTTTTGAGTTTTTGTAATAGGAGGTAAAAATTTGGTCAAATTTGAGTGTCTATGTGTGTGAGGGACCTTATTTTTAACCCAAACATCCATTTTTTTTGACATGGAAAGTGTTGAAGCCCAATATTGGTTTGCCTAATATTCCATTATTAGGCCACTATTGCTTGACCATAACTGATTCTATTGATTATTGACTATTACAAGGCACATATTTAATTGTTAACATTTTTTCAAGAGGTACGTTGAACACTAACTCTTTTTTATTGTTTCACTTGATTTGACTTAGATCTTAACATTGTTTAACTACTATACTTGTTTTAACCAAGGATTAATGCTACTTTGATTTTTATATATGCTATTTTAGTAAGGTTGGATAGAATAATGTCAATCATTGTGTTAAATGATAAACATAATAAATACTATTGTCCTAATTTGATAAAACATTCACTACTGGTATATTTGTTAAAGGAGAGAGAGGAGAGATAGGAAGAGGTCTCCAAGGAGAGGGAGGGAATGTGAGATTGAGAAAATGCTCAAGAACCCTCAAGAAAGGTGACCAAGTCCATTGATGGTCTATGTTGTAAAAAAAATTTGAATTAACAAATACAGATAAAATGAATACATTTGTTTGGAGGAGGATGTCCGTATAGTCAAGAAGGAAAGTGATGCAGAGGATGATCAACACTTCACTAAACTCCTCTAACCAATGTTCTCTCTCTACACTTGGTTTATATGGTTCTTCTTAGGTTCACCAATGTTATGTCTATCTTATTATTATTATTATTATTATTATTATTATTATTATTATTATTATTATTATTATTATTATTATTATTATCCTTATGGTCTCTTCATAACTTCCTTCATATCAACAATACCCATCCTAACTTATTCCCTATCCTTTCTATACTTTTCCCTTCACATAGTCTCTTCCTAGTAGCCTTTTTCTACACAAATTCTTTATGTATGGTATGGTATGGATTCAAAACACCAAAATAATTTCATTTTAATATACCCTTTATGGTACTCTTACTATTTACCAAGTTTCAAGCTTTTATTCACTCACTAGACCATTATTTAAGACATTTTTTCCTCTTTGTTAAGGCCTATTAGGCCTCTCTAGGTCTACCACAGCCCTGTTTACACACAATACTCTATATAAGTATAGATAGGTATAGAAGTGAATTTTAAACCTTAAAATAACTTATAATATGTCTTTTTCAAGCTACATACCAAATTTCAAAGAACTTTGATGGTTAGAACTAGTTATATCACCCAAACCCTACTTCTCGAGTTATATGCACACAGTCAAGCCTGAGAGCATTCAACTTGCTCTTACTTGTTCCAAAAAGATTTTAAAATACATTTAATGTTTAATAAGGTATATATCATGATTATTCATCATCCAAAATCATTAAAATTTTCTTTTTAGACCTCTATTCTAGTCTTCTCATAGGTTTTTTGTCTCACTAAATGCAAACAGTCACAAGTTTAAGGTCTGTGGAACTTGTTTTAATGGTTCAGACCATCCATGGTATTTTATAAATTATTTAAAAAATTAATAAAGGTCATAAAAAACTCTATTCAACTTATCCTATCAATAATTATGCATAAAATCCTTCCATTAAATTTGTTACCATGTTCTACATTCAGAATGATCACCCAGTCTTACATGCAGGGTTCTACTACCTAGTTCTTGACACTAAACCCTCCAAGAAATGGTTTTCAATGCCTGTACATGGATGATATACCTATCAAATCCTCCTCAATCTTATCAAGTCAATAAATACACCTACCAACATATTTGTATAATCTTTTACTATGCTTTATGTACATGTTTATAAGTGTTTCTTTGATATCTTATTTTGGTCTCAACATTTCTAAACCTTGTAGATTATTGATAAAGGATTATCACAAATCCATTAATATCAATAAATAATAATAATCATGAGGATTCTCCCAATATATTCTTCACCAGATTCTACTTGCTCAATACTTGGTTTCTCTAACTAATTGTAGGTCTCTAGTTATCTGGGGAGCTAGTTGAGATCTTAAACCTTTACCAAGGATTTCCAAATAAAGTAAAAGATTGGTTAAGTTTTATATTTAGTATACCTTAGGTAGGACCCTTTACTATTCTTCTTGACAACTTTTTCACTCTAATTTTGAGTACCATGAACCAACTATCTATGCTTACAAATACTCAACAAGGTTATAGAGAATGTTGTGCAAACTAGTGTGAATCAACACAAATGGAATGCACCCACATACTTATCAAATATAATATGAACTCACCAGTCAATGAAATATTATCAAAACATAGTATTAACAACCTTCCCTCTTTGATCTTGCAAAACTCATTCATCCACCATTACATTATTCAAACAATAGGGTTTTTCACCAAATTTCAAGATTCAATAAACAATAAACAATCATTGTGAAACATTGTTAAGATAATATAGACTCTTGGATAGCTGAGCAAACATTTCAAAGTGAGAAAATCCTTGAGTATGCAATTGACTTTTTAATACCCTATACACAATTTGTGACAAACCAAGGTATGATCCTATAACATTGCCTGAGAGTTTTGTGGAGAGAAAATCCTTGTGTGGTAAGTTGATGTTATGTGGATGAGAGAAATTAAGATTAAACAATGGACTTATTGATATGAAGGTAAAGACTGGGATAACAAGAGCCCTATTTTACAGACATAAGACATTGTTCACAATAAAAATGTGTGTCTGGGACCAAAGAATGAGGGAAGAGTATTAGATAATATATAGGAGAATGAGGATAGATTGGATAGTGTTATTTGGATTTGGAACCTTGTAGAAAATAAATATAACCCTTAAAAGATGTCATAGGCCTATGTAATTCAAGACCCTATTTTCACAGTCATTATGAGTGATTAGCAAATGAAGCGGATGAAGTTACTTTGTGAATTATATCTACAGAGTAAAGTAGATATGTTATGAGGTTGAAATTATAAAGTAAGGTTATTTAAAGAGATGGACCACCTTTGAATGGCACTAGTTGGCTAGAACCCTGTTTTAGCCCTGTCAAAGAACCCAAAACTATGTAAGCACTTAGATTAGAAGATTGGCAAGGATTGAAAAATGAGAATGGACTATTAGTAAGGTAAAAATGTGTATGTAAAGATTTGAGGTTAAAAATAAACTCTGATAAGAACTTGAAATGCATGAATGATAAACAAGGATTACTAGGACTATTAGATAGTGGTTCAAAAACTCAGAATTCTGTGTATAGCAAGATATAAGCTTATGGGGGTTGGATGAGAACAAATAGATATTTAGAAAGTTGATTATCATTGGTAAAAACCTTTATAAGGTCCTATAATGGATTTAAATAATGTATAACAAAATATATTGTATTTTTATACTCTTTAGCCTGTGTACATACCCTACATAGGGTTTTTTGGCAAAATATAGGTTTAGGTACTTAGCAAAGGAGTTGAAACCTCAAATTTTGAAATAATATTGGAATTACCATGTCATAGGTGAATAACATGGTTCTTGGGAGCTTTGGCATGTGTGGAGATTAGGATAAAGGAAACTTAGGATTGCAGTGTTGAAGACCTAGTGTAAGACCTAATTAGGGAATGTTTGAACTAGAAAGCACATTATCATGGGTTGTTAGGTTCTGAGATTGAACACAGAGTTCAAGAATGATAAAGAGTGATATCATATGAATTTATTTTTCTAAAGTGAGCCATGGAGTGTCCCAAGTGAGTAAGTTTATCCAAAAAAAGGATATAACCCTTGTGTAATCTTTGTGAACGTCAGGTATAAAAAGGAATGATGAGTTAGGATGGAACACCTGAAAGGATCCAAGATAGGTTAAATAGGGTAATATGAGACATGATATATGTCTAATGAGTTGAATAAGTGTATCTAAAATGTATAAGGGATAGGTATATCAAGAAGAAGGCCACTAACCTAAGAACCAAGTAAGGATTGTGAGAAGATGGAACCTTCAAAGACAAATATAGCATTGAAAGAGTTCTCAAACAACAGCATAGCTAATTAAGGGAATATTTGGTGATTTCTCCACTTTACCTTTGCATCACTAGTGGGAACATGATTGGTTGGTTCCCTATCAAGGTAACTCATGGCATAATTGGTTAAATTTCAATTTAGGCTACTCATAAGAACATGATTTATTTGATCTTGGTAAAGGTACCTTATGGGAGAAATGATTGATTAGATCCCATTCTAGGTAACTCAATGGAAAATGTATGGATTGTAAAATTTATATGGAATAATGTGTGATATGGCTAAGATATATTTTATATTTCATAGGCTATACTCTTTGTATGATATAATTCAAATTTTATAATATCCATATCCAATAAATTTTCCCACCTCACCTAGGCCATATCCAAAAAAATTTACATATCTAAAGTGCATTTGGGTTATATCCAACATGGAAAATTTGATGAAGAGAGCAAGAGAGTATCTATTAACATAGTTAGCATGCCCTAGAGGACTTTCCTTAACTCAATCATTGACTCTACTATATGGGCACGAGGTTAAGTTGGTGATCCCGAAATACATTTTTGTTTGATTATTGTAGGTGATTTATTATTTTCATAAACTAGTATGAAACACATGTTTTGTTCCATTTATATGAACACTCTCATAAGAGTATTGATTATGTTACCACAAGAGTGGTTGGTGAGGATGTACATTATATTATTGTTTTTGAGCATTGCTTAAATTCTTTCGCGATCCTCCAATGGCTAATATTTTCTTACATTTGATCATCTTAATTCATCCTAGTCCCATAAGGAGTACTCTCTTTGCATTTACATGGTGACATGAGAGAATCACAAAGAGCTTGGGTAAAAAGAATATTCCAACTAAGGGATAAAAGATGACCACCATCGCAAAAGTAGTATAATTGAATATGACCACTATCACAAAAGTAGTTGTAAAAAGGTAGTTGATGTAAAAATTAGTAGTAAAAAGAGGACTAAAGAGACTTTTCTAAGCATGAACAAGGTACTAAAGATACTAACCAATAAAATGAACCTCAAAAATATTTCATTCTTTGTTTATATAACATTAGTAACATTATTTATTTATATAATATTTATAAGTTTGATTTATGTTTAAAACAATGGCTAGCTTTAACACATTCCTCAGGGTAGGGTTTAAATATCATTCAAAAAATCCTTTAAGAGACAATACATTTATGCAATATGTTACAACATGTGGGCAGTCTAAGAGAACTATTCACCTTCAAAAAAAGTTATTTATTTTTTGTTACATGCATTTATTATTGTTGTGATGTCATTGAAACCTATAAAGGGTTATAATCAAGATGCATTATCTCTATTATGTCCACCCCTATCTCACTTCACCACCTTGTTAAGCTTGTCATCCCAGACTTATCATTTTGGATTGTTACGAGGTGGGTTTAGAATAAGTGTGGTCTCCTATGACATGCTCTGATATATATGTCTATTCATATTTTTTATGAAGTCTCTTTATCTATGGGTGGAAGTTCCATGCCCATCCTACACTTTTTAGAATGGATGAGGCATTGGGTGTTATGCATTTGATATCACCCTGATCTTCACCTTGTTATAAACATGTGCCATATAGTTTTTTAACAATGCCATAGTTTATACACTTCTATCCACTGCAAAATGGACTAGTTGAAGAGGTTGAAACGGCCAATTGATCTCCTAGTGAAGAGGAGAAAAAGGCAAAATGAGATTTCCAAGAAGAGAGAATCCTATAGAGGCAAGAGGATGAGTAGGTTGCCAAGTGAGCAACAAAAAGAGGAAGAGATTGTGAAAAATGTTCTCATTGTAGAGAACAAGAGAAGAGAAGAAAGAAAAGATAAAGTGTCAGGAAGAACACTTGAGAAGATGAGAGTGTTGGTGAAGAGAACACTCATAGGGACCTTGTGGTCTCTTATTTTTATATCTAATGTTGTCTTTGCATGGGTAATTGTAGGTATGAGCAGCCTTGTGAAGGTCAAAAGAAAGGCCTTGAAGAATGAAGAGTTTTGTGTTAGAAGAGACACCAAGTGCACAAGTGAATGTGTAAGAGAAAAGAAAAAGATTTCTATTGTTGATAAGGAAGAAGGAGTACATTGTTTAATGTATGAAGAAGGTGTTGAGGAACCCATACAAGCAAGAGAAGAGATAGAAGATGAAGATGAATTCCATGATGCCATGGAATATCAAAAAGAGGCAAGAGAATAGTCAAACACAAAGGAAGAGAAAGATTGCTCCATGGATCAAGCTATCAAAGAGGTAAATGAAGTGTTAAGACCTGATTTTGATTGTTATTGTGAGCATGAAGATGTTAATACACAGGTTAGAAGAGGCAAGAGGAAGATGAAGTCCTCACACAAAGCAGTCAATCATGGATACATAGTGCCTAAGTGGATGGTGAAGCACACAAGCAAGCAAAAAGTAAGTAAGTAGGCAAGTTTACCTTATAAGATTGGATTTTCTCATATTCCTAATATGAATGTAGGTGTGTAAGAAAATAAAAGGACAAACAAAGTTGGTTTTTCAGTATTGTCACAAGAGCATGGTTACAGGATGCCTAAATGGTTTGTGAAGTCAATTGATAAGAGAAAGAATCAAATGTGGGTTCCTAAGAAGGCAAAAAGTGAAGAAGATGTGAGTGTTGAGGCAACAACACCAAGAATTCAATGGAAGAGGATTAAAGGTGATTCAAGCAACCAAGAGAATGAAGGTGAGATGGTGAGTATGGAAGAGGCATTCCATGAAGATAGGACGCTTGAGAGGTATACCAAAGAGGTAAAAGGTAAACAAATTATTTATGATGATGTGTTTTAATCATTTAATGATCCTTTCATGAGAATTGAGGTATGGAAATTGTCTATGAGGACTAATATTCAGCAAGGAGAGAGTTCCAAATGGATGGATGATGAGGAAAGGGGAGAGTATGCAGCAAAGCAATGCCTCATTGAAAACAAAGAACAAACAAGATGGCTTCAAGTAGAGGTTGAAGAGACTAAGGAAACACAAGGTAAAGATACTGTAATTGTATTTGATGAGTATATTGAAGAAGTTGGTTTGCATGAAGACAGCTCAAGAAAGGATGAGATGAAGAGTAAGGCTAGTAAAGGACAAGCAATCTTTCAAGTTGATAAGCCCAAGTTTGATGAAGTGAATGGGGAGATAGATGAAAGCTCACTAAAGGAATAAATAAGAATGTTGGAAGAGATCTTTAGTTCTTCAAGAGAGCTACATATAGGCACAAACCATGATGAGAACACCATTGGTGAGAGTGAAGCAAGAAAAGATCACACTAAAAAGGCAATGTCAGTTCTGGCCAAAGAGCAAAAGAGTGGAGGCAGCCAAGAGACTTTATAGTCTCAAGT
Source organism: Torreya grandis (assembly GCA_037957365.1). Classification (NCBI taxonomy): domain Eukaryota; kingdom Viridiplantae; phylum Streptophyta; class Pinopsida; order Cupressales; family Taxaceae; genus Torreya; species Torreya grandis. The sequence goes on along the minus strand of JARHVA010001530.1, from coordinate 2,759,179 downwards.
TTTTACTTCTAACATTGCCTTTGATGTTTTGAATGTAGGTATTAAAGTTGTGGAGATGAATGAAGTCCATAGTTCAATGGACAAATTTTTGAACCAAGATAATACAGAAGATCTTGAAGACATGTATGAGAATGAAGCATGGAGATGGGACATAACAACTGAAAAGGAGATGAGGAGAAGAACATACCAGAAAAGGAAGAAAAGCAAGAAGATGAAAGACAAAGACTATCAAAGACAAACACCAGCATTGGCATTCACAACAAAACCTTGGGATTTAGGCATATAGTGAAGACTAATGCATGGAGGAATTAGTTCATTTGAACTAAGGTTCAAATCCTTTCTAGAGGGAGAGTATGATGTAGGAGCATCTAGCAAGGACTAGTTGAATAAGCCTTCAATAGGCATTAACCTAAGCAAGTTTCCCTCCAAGTTATATTTTCAAATATTCATACTTGTCATGTGGAGGAGAAATAAGGCCTAAATATATTTTGTATGGATTTATTAGTTGTCAAAGGATTTCAATAATCCTATTATTGTTGTAGTCATCCACGAATGGCGTGGAGTCAAGCATAGTTGAAGAATTCCCTTATTAGATGAGTAGTTGACTCTTTATAGGACAATGCAAGATTCAAGGAGATTGAAAAGGATTTTGATTTCCTTTTTGATCAAATCTGTTGGACCATCCATAAAACAAATTAACTGCAAGTTAGCTAGCATAAGAGGAGGAGAGATAGAAAGGGAGGATCTCCTTTAGGGAGAAAGAAGAGTCACGAAGGCCATTCGGCCTGTATTATGTAAATTAAAATATTATGGTTTATTAATAAAGAAAGCCAATTGAGGCTATTGGCTGGCAATGCAAACAAGAAACATATGTGTAGGCATGTATGCCAATTTCAAGGTCAGGGTCGCACTACCCGCACCAAGTCAGGAGTAACTACAGGGTTTGAATAGATTTGGAGAGGGGTATTTGCTATCGTGTTAAAGCGATGCTAGCCAAGGAAAGACATAGGATCCTGCCGTTGTGAGATCCCCAATTGCCATCGATTCAAAGCGAAGGGTTGAGGATCTACCACATATAAGATAGAGTCAAGTTGAGAATGCAGACCTGAGCTAGAGGGGAAAAGGTCACCAATTTTATAATGGCCTTTGGGCCATAGCGACGGTGATATATTTGCACAGGATATGTATGTGTAGAAAAGAGGCATATGTAGTCCTGGATGGAAGAGGATAATCGTTTATATATAAAGGGCATCGACCATTCACAGTTTACAATATAGGTGGGTAACTGTGTATTTATAAGAAGGAATGCGTCTATTTATGTGAGGCTGTTTTGGTCATGAATGCATGATAAATATTTGTAGGCATACAAAATGAACTTATAATATGGGCATCTATGAATATTTTATAAGGCCGTGAGCTGAATCAAAGGAGGTTCTATTTGAAGGCACGCATGCCCAAATGAGGTGAGCGAGGCATCTATGTTATTTGGCATTGGCAGCAAATTTCAATGAGAACAAAGATTTGAGCCTGTAAAGGGAGCTTTATCCTATTTTGTAATGTCTTCAGGCCAGGGCAAATGATATATGTTGTTGGGTGTTTGCAGGCAAAAAGACCTGAGTCTGTGGTTTAATTTACGCCTATTTTGTTAATATGTGGGCAAATATTATGATAGATTGAGATGGAACATATTCTTCTATTTGTAAGGCCTTTTTATCCATGATGAAAGATATATATAGCATGACTGTGTATATTTTAGAGAAAAAAACTGAGTCTATAGTTTATGACGTCTATTGATAAAGGCCATTAGGCCAAAGGGGTGTGATAGACCTGAGCCAGGATGGCATGTAATTCCAGAGGCGTATTTACCAAGCAATTTGGAGAGGGGTCAATATCATTGTTTGCAGTCTGATGTCAGCACACCACATATGCCAAATATCTCTCATGCTCTGCATATCAGGGCCTCAACATCAACAAATCTAGAAGTATATGCGATCTATTCATAAAGTGAAAAGCATCTAGTTATAAATGCTAAAAAATATGAAAAACATATGACTACAAGTAGTTACTTGACTTAAAATATTATCTCCCCTCAGCTAGTCTTCAGTGTCATCTGCTAGATTTGTTGCAACACCTTTTAGTGTATGACCTGATCCTTGCATATCCATATCTGATACACTATGGATTTTAGTGTGCAAACCTCTAACATCCATGCCTTCTCCCTCATTTTCAATTCAAAGTCTATTATCTTTAACTTGGGAAATGAAAACGTATTACACAAACTACAGTCACCTCAAAGTTGTCAATGCATACAATATGAGGGGGGGAAACTTACATGGCACTCAACATTGATGTTTTTGATGTTATTTTTAACACCATGAATTATGGTTGCATCCTCTAAAAATACCTAAGTTGTCATCTTTCTCATTAGGTCCACTTTGAGAACATGCTTTTAAGTATATCCTTGTATTGAAAATGAGTAATTACACATCAACATATAAGGAATTACATTGAAGACATGATAATGTAATATCCCATCTTTCATACTTTGAACCCATACCATATAAGGGTCACTATTGTCTAAGGTAACATGAGAATTTGGGATGTTCAAATCCCGTACCCATGAAATATTTTCATGTCTTTCTACTTTGAAGTTCTTATGGAAGTTGGTGCCCTTATATAGTTGTAGCCACCAATAATGTATGTAAATTGATGTTGTTAGTTGGTGAACCAATAAATCCACCTTACAATGTGTAGAAGTCCTTACTGTGCTTAAGAAATGACATTTTAAATGGGAATGGTAAGATTCTATAGATTCATTGGTGTCTTTCCCAACATGCAAAATTCTCTGAAAATGTCATGACCACATTCCAACCCCGTATGTCCAGTGTTGTTCCCAGTATTCAATAAAATTAGGTTGAGAGGAGTGATATCTTTATATAAAAAATTAGACTCCCTTTTATCCATGTCCTCATCAACACGACTATGAATTATGAATCCTGAGTCCTCAAGCATTGCATGTCTTACATCATCATCTTTCACCTTTGCTATCAAATTCTTCAACCATGCACGATGAACATGCCAAATGCATAAGTAGACCTCAAAATCAAATGCCTACCTAAATAACACAATAATTCTACATAAGTTAATGGAAGAAGGTGGGGATGATGTCTATGAACATACAAATATGAAGTCTATGATGCATGTAGGAATAATGACAACACACCTAATAGATTTTATCTTTGCACCAACATCATTGACCATGAAGGCACTGATTATCCATTCAATGTCTTTCAAATGCATTTTTTGAAGAAGAATTTCCATCCATTATCTTATGTTTATAGTATATGATCAAGACATAATGACCCATGCAATAGGCACACCTTTGTGTTTATAATCAAACACCAATAATGTGTACAATTAAAGATGTACAAGAAAAAATAAAAACATTAAAACAACTACTATTATTATGAACTTCAAAACAACTAATATTATCAACTACTCTTATAAAAATTGGCACAATACCTTCATTTCATTTGTCCCAAACATTGCATCCATAGTCAATAAACTATGCTTCCCAAATCTCAACAACCATTCTAGTTGTTGTGGGAGTTGGATGCCCAAGATGAAAGGGATCTCCCCATCCCCATAAAGCTCTCCCCCATTGTATCCTTGACAGAAAAACCACTTGTCAGGATTTTCCAATACCCACTCCCAAACACTTGTTGCATCATCAGCATTGTACACATATTTTTTCTCCTTGATCAATCACTCTTTTTTTTATATGTCATCCTTGCTCAAGAAATCATCTCGCTCTTTTTCACCATTAAACAATACAAGTTTTCTATGCAACATCTCTTGGTGTTTAAGGTGGATAGCATTATCAAACATTCCCAATAATAGTAGCCTATAAACCCATTCATTAAGTTGGGGGCTGATGTGAGGAGCAAAAAACATTTCTTGCCCTTTAACTGTTCATATTGTTGGCCATGGAAATAGGTGTGCTCATTGTATATGTGTTCTACTTGATTGTATGTGAGAAACACATGATGAGGTCTATAAACCATGCACCATGTGTTGAAATGATAATGATAACCACACATGATATGCCTTCGACCTGATCGGCTACCCTTTCTAGACTTGGGCATTGAAGACTTATCTTTTGGGATGGCATCAATTTATAGAAAGTCATTGGGGCCACATAAACACTAATAGCTGCACAATTATGGTGAACAAATAAACAATCATGCAAGATGAAAAAAATGTACATGAATGGAACATAATAGCATCTGAACAGACACCAGCTTACAATCTATAGTGTGAGGTGACTACCATTACATATTCAGAGGTTGCAATGATCTTTCTATCCTTTCTAGTAAAATATAAATTTTTATTGCAATGTGAAACATGAAAATTTATAGGGAACAACATCCATTTCAATTCCCCTTTGATGAAGTCATTAACCCTGTCCTGCTCAACCCAGGCAACCCACAAGTCTTCCTTATTAATGCTAGGAAAATTGGCCTACTTGATACAATTACAATCAAATGGACCCTCACCTGGCTTCTACAGTTCAAGGCATATTATTTCTTCCCACCTTTTTTCCATATATTGTAACCTATAAGGAGAACATTTCATTGAAGGAATTATAAATGGACTTTTCATATTGAGTGAACACAATTTTCCATTGTAGAGGACTTTTTATTTCTATTGAATGCTATCTATCATATATTGCAATGTACAAAGGAAAATGACTAAATAATGCACATAAAAATTAAAAAATTGGAATTCAAACCACTTTTATATGACAGAAACTATGAAAAAAAGTTATAATAATGTATAAAACCTCATTGAAATCAATATAAAACCCTTTATAAAACATATCAAAATAAATGCATCAAATGTATAAATGGACAAAATAGTGCATGCATGAGGTAGTTACATTTATATATGTTGTTAAATGACATGCACAAACTGCATGCATGTGGGTAGGGCGTAGGAATGTGATTTTCATACAATCCCATAGCTTCAAAAAAGGGTTAAAAAAAAAGAGAAATTGCTAAGAAGCTTATAAAATGAAGATAGGGTTTTGAATTTGCTACAAAGCCCATAAAATTAGGAAAGTGTAAAAAAAAGTGAAATTGCTAAGAATCCAATGTGATATTCTCATTGTCCATCAACTAATCATTTGATGTATTTAATTATAGGCATGAACATACTCATATTTATGGACAACACGTGAAAGGAAATGCTATTAGGCAACACAAGAAAAAAATGTACATGTGTGTATTACAAATTATATGAGCCCATATGGGATGCAATTTATCCCATTCAATTGTAATGTTACGTTGCCTTATGCCCCAAAACAAATCTCAATCCAAAAGGAAGAATGGTGTATTTGGGATTTTTAATAAGTCCATCTTCTATTTGAAGATAATGAAAACAGTAGTGATGCATTTTTTTATAATAGTTTTAATGGTTTTGTCCAAGTTGATTTATATAATATTTTTATATATAATCTCTTATGTATTTATGAATATCAACATGTATGGTGCCTTGATGGAAAATGTATTAGGAGGCACATGATTGATATCAATACCAATTCCCTACAAAAAAAAATACATTGAGCATACCAATTATTATTGGTCCCTTATTGATATAATTTTATATATGATTGAAGAGACTTGAAAGAATATCTATTATGCTCAATTCTTGTATCTTACATACATCTTAATATTTGAATCAATAGATCATTACATGGAAAATAGTTGAAATATGATATAAATGGATGCCAAAATCAACCAAAAATAACTACATGCGGAGTTGAATTTTACCCACAAATTCTTGGATAACATAGTAGTAATAATTTTATCAACATGATCCCAATTGGGACAATGAAGTATAGATTCCTAAAACTAAAAACCATGCAATATTGTTAGTGACACCAGAGTTTAGAAGATAAGCAATTTTTCTTTGGCATCCTAAAATTAGTGTGAGATATATCATCTCTCAAGTGTACTAAGTGTAGTATAACTCTTATATAATATATCTTATCCACTATGGAGTATATTTAAGGGAGGTCCTTTGATAGGCCTACCAAGTTGTGTATAGGAAAAAACCACTTGAACTAAACATCCTTTGTAAATAAGATTAGTTTCCCATAATCTTTTCCTACTTATGTTGAAAAGCATGATCTTTGTAGTTCACTTTTAAATTATAAGTATAAACAAATAAGATTTGAATATCAAGATTTCTTTTTTAGGCCTACAATAGTATGTGATATGACATTAATGTAATCAAAAAATAATAAATATTTAGTGATAATTATATCATATAGAATGCCACCATCACATGTTTTACCTGAATTTGAAATGATGTCCTCTGATTCATCTATGTAGAGATTTAAAAAAGTAGGATAATGTGGGAAACCCTATTGAACACTAATGGTATTATTTATATTTTTTTCAAAACCAATAGAATTTAATAACTACTCAAACACCTTTTCATAAAGAGTTATCACAAGAACAATAAAAAATGTGGGAGGATTCATCTAGGGTATGAATGCACCAATGCAAGTCTCCAATGATGCTTGTTGTCACCAATTCAAATCCAAGTTTTGAGGGTGAAAATAGGGATTAAATTTTGATTTAGTGTTTATGGTTTTATTTTTTTGGGGTTGAAAAAGGGTTTATACTTTTTGGTGAAAAGACAATTGAAATTTTAATGACTAGCCACTTTATAATTATGAAATGACAATGCCATCAATTTTCCAAAGATAGTAGGAGGCATCGAAGCATACGAGTGTTTATGATTTTTAGTGAAAATATAATTGAAATTTAATGGACAATTAGTCTATAATCATGAAATAACAACACCATCAATTCAAAGAATAGTACGAGGCATTGGTGAAAAAAAGTGTTTATGTTTTCAGTGAAAATATAATTGAAATTTAATGGTCAACTAGTTTACAATCATGAAGCGACAACACCATCAATTCTAATAATAATATGAGGCAACATAGAGAAAAAGTGTTTATTATTTTTGATGAAAATAAAATTAAAATTTAATTACCATCCACTTTACATCTGAAGGCTACGTGCTCTTAATCAATCTTTTGATTCTATACCTGATCATTAAATGTAACTATATCATAAGGTGGAGAGGCATAAAATCCATCATTAATCATGAAAATATATCATAAGGTGGAGAGGTATACATTAACTCTACACAATCATGAAGTGATAATTTAATGTTTTTGCATGTAACTATATCATAAGGTGGAGAGTTATACATGAACTCTACACAATCATGAAGTGACAACACCATCAATTCGAATAATAGTAAGAAGCATCAAAATGAAAAAGTGTTTATACTTTTTGGTGAAAAGATAATAAAAATTTAATGACCAGTCACTTTACAATCATGAAATGACAACAACATCAATTCCATGAGTATTAGGACACACAAGAGTGAAAAATTATTTATGCTTTTTGATGATAAGACAATTGAAATTTAAAGTCCAACCACTTTACAATCATGAGGCAAAAACACCCTCAATTCCAAGAATAGGAGGCATGAGAGTAAAAAAGTATTAATGCTTGATAATTAAAATTTAAAGCTCAATGACTTTACAATCATGAAGCGACAACATCATCAATTCCAAGAATAATAAGAGGCAGGGGAGCCAATATTTTTTTATACTTTTGGGTGAAAAGATAATTGAAATTTACTAGTGACCAACAACTTTACAATTATGAATTGACAACACCATTACTTCCTAGAATTGTGAGAGGCACTGCAATGACAATAGAGTCATGGTTTCTACAACTCCAATCTAGCTATGGCAGCAACAAAAAGACAAACCATAAATTATGTATTGCTCTATATTCAAATTTATGCATGGAAATAGATTGATATATCCTACATTTCCACCTTATGGTATAGTTACATTTGACGATCAAGTGTAGAATCAAAAGATCGATTACGAGCATGTAGCCTTTAGATTCAAAGTATGCTTCTCACATGGAATGCAAGTTTGCAATGATGCTTGGTGCCACCAATTCAAATACAAGTGTTGAAGATGAAAATAGGGCAAGACCAAAGTTGATGCAACATATAAATTAATGTCAAGTTCAAAAAATCTAGATGAAACCCTAATGAGTGCCAAGATTGTTGATAATGCAGGACCATAATACAAAAACAACCCAATGCAAGTTGTTCAAAGCCATTGGTGGAGCAAAGGAGACAAATATTTTCAATCCATGGCTGATTAAAGGTACTATAAATATGGTCAAATTCACACACAGATCAAGTAATACATGCTTGCAACCAAATAAATTTGATGTTAGTTGTAGTGTAGAGGGTTCTCGAGCCAAGCTATAGTTTGATGCAGAGAATGAAATTGGGGTATTGATAAGAGAGTTATAATTACAATATTTATGTAGGATGAATCAAACACAAATATTTCATTAACATAAAAATATACTAAATCAAATCCTTAACTCAATAATTAGTGGAATATTCAAGATTTATAAAAATGAGTGCAGTACATCTTTGTCACATCTGAATTTAGTGTCCATTCATTTTATCACTTGGACTATTCTACTTTATAAAATTATGATGAAATTATACAGGTGAAATTATAAGAAACTCACTCATTTATATATTAAAAATATGATTAATATTGCTGAAAAAACAAAATAAGAACAATTTTTTGATTGTGCGAGAAAAAATTACAAGGAATTATAAATTGGGAAAAATCAAATTCATTAACAGTTAATATTGTTTGTCCTCTAATGGCCATGAAAAGGTAATGGATGGTGGCTAGTCAAAATAACAGAAACTAAATGATGTCTAACTCATTTACATCCTTTTGTTTAGGCAAGTGCTTAGGATCAAAGAGAGACAAATACAAAGCTTTGTCATTGATTTAGATGATGTGAAATTGAGTCAGGACAAAGCCTCATGGGTATTCATGTTACACATATATCCCTATTATATTTTTGTAGAAAATAAAATAAAATATCAAATTTTACCTCGTCCCATCTCTCCTCAAATTTGTATAACAATTGTAATATATGATAATCATCAATAATTACAATATAACCCCTAATTCAAAAATTTGACAGGGTATTGCCCTAATTTTAATGTTTTAATTATTCTATTTAATAGCTTAGTTAAAATACATAGAATAGGCTTATGGAATGTTGTAGCCTTAACATCATCCACAATAAAAGATATGATTTAAAAAAAAATCATAGTTTTTATCATGTTTGCAGAAACCATATATTTAAACAAGAGATTTAAGGAATTTTTCTGAATTTACAATAATAGTATATTTTAAAAAGTCTTCATAGTTTTTTCCATGAATTTATAGATATGGTACAAGGGTAACATAATCTTTTTAATTTTGCTACTCTATATGCATACAAATGAAACATTTAATTAAATCTTTTGAAATGGTTTACCTTATTTTATAGAGATTGTATATCGGATGACATATTTACAAACTACACTCAATATTATCCATGTTTTAGAATTTTTCACACTTATTTATTGTAGAGAGGGAGATTAACCCACACATTTGAGGAATTAAAGAGTAAGAGGACAAACTTAATGCAAAAGTGTGAAATTGGCAAACATTGGAAACAATAGTGTCTCAGTGGTAGGAGGGAAATAACATAAGATAGGTTCTAAGCTCCATTAGAAGTTCTAGAAATAATAGCGTATTTTATTTATAGTTAAATAAATGTATATTGAGGGATTATTGGAAAAAATTTGCACTGAAGACCACAAAAGCCTAATCACAAAGGCAAGAGAACACCCCACATTAAATGTACAAATCTACACAATACATTGTGAAAATGAATGGAATGGATTTATAAAAATGGGTGTACTACTCATGATGAGAGGAATATGAAGGTTTTGATTGAAGATTTGTAATCTTGAACCAGACCTGCCTTGTTCTCTTCGATCACCAGCGTTATCACTAATCTCAAAATAGCATGCTCCTCATCATCTTGCTTTGGAAATGGGCACAGGTCATCGAAATGGTCGATAATATTTGGGGATAAATTGAATTAGGTCAACAATAGCTATTATTGCCCTTTATTTCTTGCCCAAGTAGTTAATCATGTACTTGACTGTGGGTCAGGATTGATTGTGGGTTATTGTGACCACACAGGAAACCATGAATGATAGTTTTAACTTTTGTTAGGTTTTCATTTAATGCCATCGACTTTTATCGGTGATGACTATTCACCAGTGACCAGCACACACTAGGATTTCATGCATGTTGGTTAAGCTCATCGAGATGCACCATCAAAATTCAATTTGAAAATCCTAAAAGGTGGAGGCAACCACTTTATCTTACCAACTTGTTGAAGATCTTATAGACACACAATCAACCCATTAATAAGGAACATTAATTTTATTAATTATTAATTATATAAATTGATCTTTAATTTAATTATTTCTCAAAAATATATATTTATTTCATAATATTATCTATCAAAAATATAAAAAAATAAGACATCAAGTAATTTAATTTAATCATAAATATATAAAGAACAATCAATTCAATTTTTTATTTTTTATTTTTAAGTTATAAATAGTTTTAAAGATTGTTTTTACAAATATTAAAAGAGAAAACTAAACACTCTTTTAGATTAGTATTATTTTATTCACTTTAGAATTTTCTAAAAATTCATTTAAAATTTCACTTTTAAATGATTGATGTTTTTTTACTTTTCTTATTATTAATATTATGTTGTGTAATATAAATAAAAATAAAATTATTATTAATAAATATATAATATAATATTATTTTTTATATAAATTTTAAATTATTAAAATAAAATAAATATTATATTATGAATATTTTATACATGTCCATCTAATAGTTATTATTATAATATAAAAATTAAAAAAAAAATAATAAAAAATTAAAATCATCACACTACTTTCTTCAAAATTACAAAAGAACCATATGATCATGTAAAAAGAACCATATGAGCTTATTTCCTTCCAATACCATGCGAGGATTAGTGGTGACTTTCATACTATGAATGAGAGATTGTTTATGTGACAATAAGTTTAAATTTACTATGGACAAGATACATGTTTTATAAGTAATGAACCAAAACAAATGAATTTTTATTAAATGAGCATTTCCTTATATAAATAATGTTATATGTGAATTTTCTGTATGGTTGTTTATGAAACATTTAAGTAATTAAAAAAATCATTTTAACACATAATTTTAGTGTAAATATTAGTCAATTTAAAGTTAATTATATTTTTCATTAATTTTAATTTATTATTATTGGTTTAAATTTGTCTTTCTTAATATAAGGAAGACTTACTTTCAAACTCAAGTAATTTTAATTGTGAATCATTGATTATATATATCCATTATTAATAAATATCATTCTATTTTTGTATTTTAACTTTCTTATTGGTTATTAGTATTTATTGTTTGTTGTAAATAATGGCATTCTTAGTAAAAGATTTAATTGATTTGAGGATAATCTTAATCAATATATCACAAGGAGTCTTTATTAGTGTAAATATTTTTCAATTTTGGGTTAATCATAATTTTCATTGACCTTAAATGGTCTTTACAGTGTGTCATTATTTTTCATAAATGATTATTGTTAGTGCAACAATTAGCCAATTTGAGGCTAATTGCACCCAATTGACCTTGATTGAAAATTATTGGTCTTAATTAGCTTTTCTTAGTTTAATATTTATTGATATAAGCTAATCACACCTTTCACTGATGTTAATTATTAGTTATTGGTTTTAATTATCCCTTCTTAGAGTAGGAGTTGGTCTATTTGAAGATGATCAGAACAAATTGGCCCCTAGTTCATCATTATAAATTATGTCATAATTAGTCATACTTGTAACATTTTTTCTATTTAAAACTAATCACACCTAATTAATCATTATTAATAATAAATAAATACCATCAATGAAAACTTTGAATAATTAAAGATCATTAAAAAATATAATCTAAAAGGATTGCTGAAAAACTATAATCAAATCATTATATTTCCAAAAAACTTACAATGAACATAAAATAAAACTAATTTAAATATTTTTTTACATATTTAAAGGTCATTAATTTTTTTTAATAAAAACTCATAATATATGTATATCCAAATTTACCCAAATTAAACACTAAGAGGTCAACAATAAATGACAATATTATTTAAAGTACACATCAACATCCACATAAGACCTATTATCTTTACACTTGTTAAATAAAATTTTGGAATTTCATAATCTTGAAGGGCTATCAGTTACTTCATTATTTTCTTTAGCATTACTATATTAAAATCATTTCAAATGTGTCCATTTGGTATTGGAATAACTTTTTAATTAGGTGCCACTATAGTTAATGATTCTTATTTAAACAAGGCACAATAATATATTGAGGCTCAATCATTTTATAATATAAATACTATATTATTTATAGGACACACACATACATTTTTATGTACAAACTTTAAACAAACATTTTTGTGAGGTAGATAAGACAATTCTTATATCATGGATCTAAGGTCTCCTAAGTAAAATATTGAAACTCACATCATTAGATATAAATCGACATTTTATAGTTATAGGTTTTGGTTACAATAATATATTCAAAGTGATTTCTCAAAGAACCTTTCTTGGTTGATTCTCAAAGTCCTTAATAATCATATTATGTGTGAGTTCTTGTCTTTCAATTCCACATTGCATAGTAAGGACTCACTACACATGTTTATCCCTAAAAAATTATCTAAAAACACTCTTTTGATCCATATATTATTTATTATAGCTTGAATGTTCAAGGATAAATGTTGATCCACAATATCATTTAAAGAAAATTCATAATTTTTAAAGTAATTATAAATTACTCACTATCCATCAAATATATAACAATAGAAGTGAAGTGAGAAGGTTGAATTTCACTTGGCAAAGTAATGTATTTTAAAGTCTTATAAATAATGTATCTGTGAACACTAGAACTTGCAAGTAATTATAAAATGGATATCTTTTCTTAAGTATTCTTAAGTTGATATTTAATATAATAATCTTTTTTTATTTATAATCTAATATTGGAAGGTTGAGGGAGAGTAAGAGGGAGGGAAGGGTTATCACATTCTTTGCTCAATCTTTCCTAATTTGCATAATGTGTTTATCATTGAGAATGAGAACTTTTACACGAGGAACTATATCTCTTCTATCATTATCAAGGATAGCAAGACATTAGCATGATACACTATCACAATTGTATGAAACCCCGACATTTTTTGGATAATTGGTTATATTAGGATCTTATTAGAAAAAAAATTCATGTTTTTTTTGCCTTCTTCCACTTCTCTATTAACTCAATATTTCATGTGTTATATTGTGTTTATCTCTTAGGTTTGGATCTTTGGGTCACTAATTTAGTTTTTTTCTCTATAAATTTATTCTTGTTTGTCTTTGTCTCTAATTTTATCCCTCCTTTGCCTGAAATGAAATCAAACCATTCGGTCTTGGTCATGACTAAGATCAATTCATTTGATTTTGGTATGTCCAAGATCAACAATTTGATTTCGATCTTTTCTGATTTTGTGGGTCATTTCCCCATTCTCTTAATTTTTATTGATGTACATGCCTCTTTTGTTGGATTTTATGATTTTTATATGTCAAATTTTGCATGCCAATAGGTCCTAATTTGAGTTTAATAAGTATATAAATGCATAAGTGTGTTGATGTATTTAGGATACAAAGATAAGAGACCAATAATTGGAATTCATACCTTAGAATATACTATACTTTTTGTTACTTTTATTATCTATTAAAGTGTATTCACCCCCTATACCAAAATATGAATTGAATAATAGTGAAATAACATATAAAATCTATTAGTTTTTAACATCTCATTGATAAGGATAAGGGTAAGGATATTCATATTGTGCTTATATGATTGTTGATTTCAAAACCTTATAAGAACAAGGGTCTGACTAAGGTAGGACCCTCATAACTACCTAAAATGTTTATGCTCTTTCAATGTCCCTTATAGTAGATTATGGTTTTTCTAATGGTTTGAAATGTTTGATTGAATGTAAGCCATATTTGAGTTACAACATGAGATGTTTTACAAGTGTGGGACTAATCTTGTAAGATAACCTCTAGAGATAGTTGATTCTATTTACTATTCTAGTAATAATATACTTAAAATAATACTTTAGGTAACACTTACAAGGGAAAATAAAGAGAGAAACAAGAGATAAAAATGAATGGTGATACACCAAGATGGAAATGGGTGGCATTGGATATCTTATGCTTGAGTATGCCAAACAAATTTTGAACATCAAAGACAGGTTAAAACAAAATGTATGAACAATTTTAGGGGTTAAGAATCAACTTGAAGGAGAGAATGGAGTTGTTATATCAATAAGAGAGGAAAGAGGTAGAAAAAATAACCAAATCACCTCTTATCAATTGTTTAAAGTATACATAGTTAAAATTATGTCGTAGAAGGGCTTCTCTTATATACATGGACAAAAATATAGGATATGGTACCATAAAATAAAATTATGCACAAGAAAGTCCAATAAAGAGCGAACAATAATAATATTTTATAATTAAGGAGATATGACCTTTATAAAATAATAAAGAAAGAGAAGAGAGGGAGACAAAATAATTAATCATCTACCAAATGTCAAAAGTAGAGGAGATTGATTGGATAAAAATGCATCAATAAATGTTTCTTTAAAATGAGATTTGTTAGGATTTCTTCACATGATTGATATTCATATTTCCATTTATTTTAAAGGTCTTCCTTGAGGCAATAACCCTACCCTTGAAAGCCTCTCTGATGTTGTTTTAGAATGCCTAATGTTTGATAAAACTTGCAACTATTATGAGTGGTTTACTCTTGTTTTCTATTTTGTTGGTCAGGTTCCTATTGAAAATACTTTTAAATTTTAGGCCCAAAACACTTGGTCAACTCCCCATGGTGATAAACTTGAGGGAGTCTAAAATCTGACTATGGGTTTTTTCTTGTTTAAGTTTAATAACCTAGAGCACTGTCACGCCATTATTACTCATGGGCTCTGGTTTATCTATAACACACTCGTAGTGTTATCTCTTTGGACTTGAGACTTTGTCATCTCAAAGCAATCCAAAATAAAAATCCCATAGTGGAAAGAATTTCCTAGCCTCCCCTTGCCCTTGTGGAATTTTTTCCATCTATCGATTAAACCCATAGGGTGATTCATAGGGTTTGAGATTTTATTTATTTATTAATGTAGCTAGACCTAAAAACACATTTATGTGGAAGTGAATATTTACAAAGATCTCAAAGAAACCATTGATATTTAAATTAGTAATAAGCATCTATTATAGAGGGTACTTTATATTAACATACACAATACATAGTTAGGTCATGGACCACAAAATCCATGAGTGCCCATTGATGGACAACTCCAAACCAACCCCAATACTCAAAACCTCTCATGTGATTAAGAATGCATAAATATCTTTAGATAGATTGACTACTATTACTAAGAAGAGTAATCAACATTATCACAGAATAGGTAAGGCCACAACTACTATGTATAAACCCATAGGTGGTAATATGGCGGCCACAAAGAAACCATCTCCTACCACCCAACATAAGGAAGTGACTCTTATTGTCTGCACCCCATAGGTGAAAATATTTTTATCTGGATCTCAAATTTGAATAAAAATATATCAACCATTACAACTCACTCATGAGGTTAAAAAACCATATGTGGTACACCAACTTGTCATGTTTGATTGTACACCATTATATCACAGAGAGTGCAATCCATCTACAACACCCAAAGATGGAGACTACATGCAATAAAAGTGATGGGACTTTCATTTAAGTGATTTCATGAAATCTAACCACCAATCCTACTTGGGAAATAGTTTTTTATGTTGTGTCTGAGGATGAAGAGGAAACTACTATGAAAACAAAGATTAATTAATGTTAATATACTCATGGAATGTGTGAGGTCTTATTGACATGAATAAAAAATTCATTATAAGGGATACATGTTAGTTTTTTGATATCATGAAAATTATTTGTCGACAAGAAGTTAATGTTTCCAATGATTTGGCTCTTTCCTTTACTATTAAAATGATTTGGTAAAAAGTTGTTTGTCACATATCTACTCCTGAGAATGGACATGGGGGGTGTGGTTTCATTAATTTCCCCATTCATTTTGCCTAATATCATATCTTAGAGATCAAAACCCACACATTGTGTGCTGTGGACTCCCTTCAAATTTAATCGTTGCTCTCTTGGTATTACTAATATTTATGCCTCTAATGATTTGGTTAAATTGACAATGTTTTGGTGTTGGATTGTTGACTCACTACTATATGAGTTTAACATGTTTGAATCTCTAAATGATAAGGAGGGGGTTCTACCCATGTAGTGGTGTGCTAGTGAAAGAGAGGCATAGTTTTACATGCACAATAAGATTGGTTTTTTTAATCCCAAACACCACCACCCTTCCTAGCACCTCACCCTAGTTCACTTAGTCTAATTTATGCCAAGGATTTGATAGAGTAGGCTCTTATTGTTGAAAAAAACATTTTCTCTCTTGTTAATCATTTTGACTATTCTATTGTAGTCATTCATGAGTATTTACACTTATACCACCTTCTCATCAAGTTTGATATTGAATGGGTTGTTCTTCAAGTAAAGATTGGAAAATATCAATTCTATCTCAATACCATCCACCTTCATCACTCTAAGACCTAAAAGTTCATTATCAAAACTTGAAATCCTAATCCTTAACCCTTGGATTTAGGGTTAGGGCTTTAGTGTAATGGGTTTGTACATGTGTATATGTAATGAAATTAGGGTTTATAGGAATTATACATGTTCAAGTGTTAAAATTAGGGTTTACGATCAACATGTCATAAAATGTGAGCTAATTTAGCCCCTTTAATCACATCGTAGACTCTAATTTAGGTTCAATGGGTTAAAATTAGTGACATCTGTGTTCGTATTTGCATTTTTGACCAAATTAAAGTCAATTAAGCCATACATATTGCATAGATTATCTAATTTATTGGGCCATAAATTTGGATTAGGGGCTCAATTTTGCCCAAATCACATCCTTAATTACACTAATTGACTAATTAGTTCAATTCATGATAGAATTATACTTAATTATATCCCAAATCATATATCATGCTCTTATAGTTACGTCAAGAAGGGGTTCAAATATTCTCCCATGCCTCCTGGATTGAAGGAATCAACTCTTTAGTTCATTTTATATATACATGATGACATTCTAGGGTTAATTTCATTCCAAATCACATCATGTTTATAATTTAAAATAGGTTCATACATGGATTATTTAACCCTAATCACCCCTATAATTAAACCTTGTTTTTTCATGTGTGTACCTTAGACGCCTAAAAGTGTTAAAGCTATCAAAGATACATTAAGTCCTGAAATTTTTAGAGTTGACAATGCCTTGGGAGGCCAAATCCAATTACATATGACCACGTGTACCTCATACACTTGAAAGTGTCAACACTATTTGAGGTGTTAAGTCCTAGAAGTGTTAAATAAATATTAAAGACCTATGAGGCCTCATCTAACTAGATGTCACCACATGTATCTCATACACACATATAAGTATTAGAGATCTAACTATCAAGTCCTAGAAGTATCAAATCTATCAGAGCCTCATGATTCCCAATTCAATCAAAGATTTCCACATATAGGTCTAGTACACTTGGAGAAGTGTTAAGATTTGTCAGATATACATACATTATAGATCCCAAAAGGATCCAAGATGATATCACCCTAGGAATCTTGATCTAATCAGATATGGCCATGTGTGCTTATGTACACCAAGTGACTAATTTGAATAGATAAGACTGATAGGTTCGGATTGGCCCTATTATGCCAAGTCATCAAAAGTACAAAATCCTATAAGCCATAAAAAAACAATTGGAAAAATATGAACACATCTCGGATGTCATGAGGGCCAAATTTAGGAATGTATATGTTGCACTCTCTACATTTTTTAGGTCACATGAGTGGAACTTGTGATCTTTCATACCGAGACAGGTCCCATCACTTCTAACCAATCCAATTAAGGCTTATTCATAAATATCATACATACATATAAGCCAAAAATGTTTAAATATTGACATCAATCCCATCAACTCATGTATATCAAATAATTCACATTATGCGAGCCTCTAAATGCTATTATTATACATAAAATGTCATGTAGAGCCCTTTAAGGTCCCACTTGAATTGAGTGAGCATCAAACGTTATTAATTTTCTATGTATGTATTAAAATTATTTAGATCCATCTACTTTGAATTACCTCTAGATCCAAAAGTAAATTCAAATTAAATCCTACATACAGAAGAGAACACAATTCAACAATGGACTCCTCAACCTCAATTCCCAAGCTGGAGCAAGAATTCTAAGATACTACTTTTTTACAATCCACATCATAAGTTTTAAGCTTGTTACAATGAACTATGAACAAGATGATTGAAGATATACAAAATATATAATCTTGAAACCTTCAGTGAGATGGTGCATATTGGTATTCAATTCTCACCAACCATCTATATGAGGTGAGCAACATCATCCACATGAACAATTACTGGGTCCCTCTACTCAACATCATCTTTGAGGGGAATCAAGTCTCAGATTTAGGGGACATTGTCACCTCTAATGTATTTTGAATAAGCTCAATATATTTTGAGTTGGGTTAACTTATACATATGTTATACTTGGTCAATGTCAAGTCTACACCACCCTATATTTATAAAGCATATCCATCCCTTAATGGTTTTGAACAAGGTCCCTAGTGAATTTAGATATTTTATAATCTATACATTCATCACTATAGGCATAACATCAAGGATACATGTGACCATTTCAAGTTTATTGAGCTCAAAAACACATCTTATACAAAATAAAATGTATTCCCAAAGACCCAAATATAAAAATATAAGAAAAACATGTACCTAAAGACCAAATTTGGCTTTTTGGTCTTATTACAAAATAATGTGTATGTGTTATTTGAATTTAAATTCAAAACTGAGATTTTAGGCTTGGAAATGGGTTGGATTTTTGATCCAAAGGCTTATGACTATGCACCTACAACCAAAATTGAAGTTTTGACATAAATTAACAAATTTCAACATCAATCACCAAATACACTATGGATTTCAACAACAAAATTCAAAAAATTATTACCATCATGATGAGCACACTTTACTCTTTCCAAATATATGATTTATATATTTTTTAGGCTATTTTAAGGGTTCAAACTATATTTATTTCTAACTACATATTTTTTAGGCCATTGTAGAGAGGATTACAAAGCTCAAATAAAGTTAGAAAATCAATTTTCAAGAGTTTTAAAAGCTCAAATAAATGTTTTAGAGTTTCCAAAGGATCTCCTTCAGGTGTGAGATGTGTCTTGTCCCACTAGACGTGCCAAGATGTAGAGAGGATTACAAAGCAATTTAGTCAAGCATTAGTCCATAAATAATGAAGCATGCATAAAGAACTAACTAACCAAGCCTATTTATTCCTATGGGAATTACAAAGGATAGAAAGAAACAAATGAAAGAAAGCAACACCATATTACCTTCCCAAATGGATTCACCATACCCATGTGGCTCAAAAACATG
Organism: Torreya grandis; assembly: GCA_037957365.1. NCBI lineage: Eukaryota > Viridiplantae > Streptophyta > Pinopsida > Cupressales > Taxaceae > Torreya > Torreya grandis. Next base: position 2,739,486 of record JARHVA010001530.1, on the reverse strand, counting down.
TTCTCCCTTAATCAAGCATCCTTGTCTTTGTCAAGAATGGTGGTAAGATCCTCTAATGCCTCAATAACACTCCATAAAACCTAGGCTCTTGATTGAAAATCACTAAACTAGCCTGTCAATGAAGCTTGCAAACAAAAACTATAATCAAATATAAAGCCTTGTGGAAATAATTTAGCATTATAACTTTGAAATATTCAAAATTTTGAAGATATATAAGTATAATAACTTTACACCAAAATATCTTAGAAATGATGTTGTGAGGCCTCCTATTTATATATTTTTGAGATTGGTCAGGATCAACCATGACCATCCATCTCAAGATTGAGATATGTGGCCATAGATAATCCTAATATTTAGAATTAAATCCATAATTATCTTCATCATGACCTTGGAAGAAGGGGCATTGAAGAGGCATGGGAGGCATTAACTAGGCATGGGTGACCCATAATCTTGATATTTGTGGCATTTATGGCCTACCGATGTCTTCCTAAGAAATGATGCCACTTGATGATGTAGTTAATAGGAATCAATTTTCAAAAAGAAATATTCAACAACTCTCATGAAAAATCCACTTAAGCTCTTGATTTGGATTAATTATCCTTAAAAAAGGTTAATCAACATTTGTGCAATTATTTGAAAATTGGTCCTCAATTAATCAAAATGGTCAAAAAGTCATATTATTGGGTCATAATTTGACTGGAGAGAAACTGGAAGGTGATGTTAGATGTGTTGGAGCTATATTCCTATTTAGGATGTTGCCAACACTAAATAACAAAGTTACATGATGTGTACCAATTAATTAGAAGAAAAGAGCGATCTAGAGCACTAAATGGTGAAATGGTCATTTTGACTCGAAATGATTTGATTAAAGTTAGCTGACTCATAAAATGCATTGCCCTATTTAGGGATATTTTAACCTAAAATGGTACTTATAAGTGATAGGTTTGAACCATTTAGGGTGTTTTATGGATTTTGACCTAAAATGTGCATTTGAGTGAAATTTAAGTAAAATTAAAAATCTTAACATAAATGGTGTAGGGAATTAGATGTCTATATTTTGCCCCTATTTGAGAAGGCATAGTGAGACATTCAAGTGAAGCAACATCTTCTCAAAGAAAAGAGTTGTCAAGAATAAATTGGAATAGACCCATGATGCCCCCTTGAGAGGACATACTAGGATGAAAGAGAAGGATTAACTCTCAAAAAAAAAAGTGAGAGTTTAACCCATGGAATAGATTACATCCAGATGAGCTAATGCTTGCACCCGTGATTACCATCAATGATCAAAATTTAATTAGTATTATAATAGGCCCCAGAGATAGGGGAATGGGAAAGATACAATCCATAAATGTAAGGGACACACTTTAAATATACCCAATTTGAGAGTACAAGTTGTGCACTTATGACATTGATCAATCTCGAGACAAGTTACACACTAAAATATTGCCATCATGGGCTTTAATGTGGAGAGATTGGAATTAGAGGAAAAGGGAGAACTTTCTAATTCAGGAAGGGAAGCACCACTAAAATGGGGTCTCCAAAGAGAATATAATAAGAAGTACTCCAATAGAGTAGATGTGATCATGATAAAATAATTTTGCCCCAATAGGGGGAATCTTGATCATTGATAAAGAATAAATAATGGTTTGCCCCTGCAGAGCTTATTTGATTTGGACATGGTTTAGATGTTGGGCCCCAACATGAGCAATTGGCAAGCAAAATATCTCAAAGATATAATTAAAAAGATAGGTTAAAACAAGTGGGCACAAATGTACATGCGATGGTGTAATGGCTTAGAAAACCATATAAAACCAAGCATATGAGAATGCAAAAATTGATGAGAGAGATGAAAATAAAAATGGAGATAGTTGAGTTGACCTCAATAAAAATTGAGTGCTACCTACATAGTTCCATAGACTCATGTTCTAACATGAACTTCTGGCCAATGTAGTTCACCCCAGTTTGGGAGAGAATGGAATGAGGAATGATGAAAAATGACCAATAATTGATTAGAATTATAATGTATGGAAAGAAATGCACATATAAGCATAGACAAAGAAGCCTAAAATTCATGCTACCTGGAAGCCTAATTCCATATCATGAGCCTAGGTTTTATGGAGTGTTCTTGAGAATCGTTCATCAGAGTTGATGTTGACATTAAGACCTTGAGACTTGAGCACAAAGTGCTTGCTATATAAAAATGAATTAGGCATTATAAGTATGAATAACTTAGAATGACATAATATTCCAATTGCACTGAGCCAGTTCAAATGTGAATATCTATAACCAAGGATAATGGTAAAATAATGACCAAAACTAGAGTGACATCAATTTACATTTAAACAAAAAACCAAAGACAAAGAAAAAGATAAACATAAATGAACCTAATTTAAAATCAAGATATGATCTAAAGTAGGAATAAAAAATGTTTAAAAATAAAAGGCAAGAACGTCTTAATGACATGAGACCAAGATATGAATAATCAAGATCCATGTGGACCATCAAGGCATTCTTGAACATAAAAGAAAAAATCAAAATCAAATAGAAAAAGCAAGACACCAACAATAATCAAATAAACAAAGTGGTCCAAGAACAACGTAATAACATAGGATCAAGATACAAACAATTGAGATCCATGTGAATCATCAAGATGTTTTGAAACACAAAAGAGATAAGAAAAAATAAATAAGGAAAGCATAAGACCAAAAATGGAGACAAGAAGTAATAAAAGAGAAAAAGAGAAGAAATAAAAGGAGAGGTGTGAAAGCACAACAAAACACCAAGAAAACTCAAATAAACACACACAAACAAAAACCAAGTTAGTGTGGTTTAAAGACAAATGTTCATGTATGTGTGGTAGAGGCGTTACTTTCCACCACATCATAACAAAGAACAATGACATGATAATTGTTCCCTAACTAAAGAGGAACAATGATAGAAGAAATGGGTGAAGAGAAGAAAAAGAAGGGGTTGGCTTAGCTGACTCTATATGTATAAGATAAGTGAATACTGCCTACATAGTTCCATGGATGCATGTTCCAACATGAACTTTAGGCGAAATATAGTTCTCCCAGGAAATGGGATAGAATAAAAATGATGAGCAAACCAGCTTGATTAATGTTATAGAAGAAATGCAAGATACGATAAATAAATGAGAATGGTTTGGCAAACAAGAAGCTGATGAGATGAGAAAGAATGACCTTAAAAAATGACAAGTGCATGGGACAAGATGAAATGAACTAGTGTTTTTGTGTTTACAAAATGGCAAGAGAATTTAAAATTAATAGTTGTTTGCAAAATGGTGAGAGCATGGGATGGTGGAATGGGAATGTACAAATGTATAGAAGCATGAGATAATGTTTTTATTCTTTTATGGATCATGTACTGATGTTTTTGGTATTTTCAAAGTATTTCTAATGTTTTTGGTGTTTTTGGGATAAAATACGCACAAGGTGGGACCATCTAGTCAAGGAGATGCATGTCCTGAGAGTACAGGTTCCAATAAGATAGCTAAGCTGGCTACAATGGCCCATGCTCATAAATCAATGAGAGTGAATTTCTTGATAAAACAAGAAAGAGCAACAAATATGAGAACTGAGAAGATGCAGTTGTTCACTTATTTGAAGCTACACAAGAATGTCCTAGCTAAACTACTTTGTAGAACCACTATTGAAGATGTTCAAAATATTCATGAGACATAATCAAGAGCATAATCGGTCAAGGGACAAAAAGTGTGAAAGCTTATAACATGCCTTAGACATAATAAATAATATGCTTCTCGAATAGAGCAATCCAAAATGGGATGAATAATGTGTTCAAAGTGCCAAGGGTTCAAATCCTTTACTATTGAGAATCATGAAAAGTGGACAAAGGTAGTATAAAATGTGGATAAAATTATGACAGCACAAGTTTCCCCCAAGTTAGGGGTCTTATAGACAATGGTTCAAAGTTGTTCATGCATGGAATCTCTTAATCTCTATGATGTTCAAGGGATTTTAAAGTTCTTCACTAGTAGTTTTATCCAATTGATATGCTCCTGATCCATAGTTTGTTGTGACAATATATGGTCCTAACCAATTAGGCTAAAACTTGCCTTTATTTTTGGGTTTAGCATTCATGTTTTTCTTGTTATCTTTCAAAACTATGTCACCAATCTCAAATTCTCAAGGTAGAATGCATTTGTTGTAGCTTCTTTGCAATCTATTCTGATAGGCCTACAAGTTTTCTATGGTAGCTAGATGCTTACCATCAAGAATTTCTAGTTCTTACAGTCATGAGGCTCTATAGTCTTCATCATCTTTAATGTGCTCCAGTGATATTTTTAATGATGGGATCTTAATCTTGATCAGGATGATAGCTTTAGTGCAAAAAACAAGGGAGTATGGAGTAACTCCAGTTGGGGTGTGATGATTGGTTCTATAAGCCTAGAGGGAAGGAAAGAGTTGCAAGTGCCAATTACAACCAACATCATTGACAATCTTTTTTAAGATGGCTAGAATGGTTTTATTTGATACCTCAGCTAGTCTTTTTCCTTGTGAGTTATATGGAGTGGATTTCTTGTGCTTGATCTTGAATTTTTCACAAAGATATTTCACATCTTGGTCCACAAAAGATCTGTCATTATCAGATATAATATGAGCGGGGATGCTATATCGATAATTGATATGGTAATGAATAAATATAGCTATTTGTTTCCCAGTAACATAAGTGAGAGGAATGGCCTCAATCCACTTGGCAAAATACTTGATTGCAATCAAAATGTGCTTATGGCCATTTGAAGATGTTGGGTTAATTTTCCTAATGAGATCGAGACCCCATGTTGAGAATGGCTATGGTGTTATAATCGGCTACAATCGTAATGAACGTACATGTATCAAGTTGCCATGTTGTTGACAAGGAACACACTTCTTTACATAATTACAAGCATCTATCTCCATTTAGGGCCAATAATAGCCTATTCTAATAAGTTTCCTTGCTAGGACTAGACCATTGGTATGGGCTCCACACATTCCTTCATGAACCTCCTTTAGTGTCAGCTTGGATTCTCCCAAAGATAAATAATGAAGAAGCATTCCATCATAGACTTTTCAATAAATTGTGTTTCCAAGGATATAACGTGTTAAGTGATGAAAGAAAAGTTTTTTTTGGTTATTGGAAAGGTTGGTAGGAAATACATGACTATGAAAATAGCTATAAAAATCTTGGTACCATGGTAGCTCAGGTGAGAGATTAGGATCAAAAATGGTGTATATCCTCTCTAAATTTGATAGAATATGTCCAAGTTGAAGAAGATTTTAAATCAAGAACTGATACTCTTTATCACTATCATGTATTTGAATCATGGAACCAATTGTTTCCATGGCATTGATAGATCTATTATTGACTCGTGGAACTTGCTCAAACTATAGAGATTTAAAATATGTTTTAAGGTTATCAACAATTCATTTGTAAAGAACAAGATTATCATCTCTTATTTGATACTGATTAGTTGTTTGATTTATGATTAGTTGTGAATCTCTATAGACCATTAAGATTTGAATGTCCCATTGTACGACAAGGTAGAGCCTTGCAACCAATGCCTCATATTTAGCCATATTATTTGTACACTAAAATTATATATGGAATGATTTGGGGATTAAATTCTGGTATGGTGTGTTCAATAATATGCCAGCTCTAGATCCTTAAGATGTGAAGGGTCCATCAAAATAGAGTGTCCACTATTAAGGTGGTTGTGACGCTAGTTCTATCATCATGATAGAATCATCTGGAAGGTCAATGTTGAGGGGTTGAGTGGCCATAATAAGAGCTTCTGCAAGTTGGTTTGCAAGAACCTTTCCTTTGATTAACTTTTGATTCTAGTACTCAATGTCAAACTCACTAAGAATCATAATCCATTTATCCATGCATCCTTGAAGATTTGTTTTAGATAAAAGGAACATGAGAGGATCTACCTTGGCAATAACAGTAGTTTTGTGATTTAGCATATAATGTCACAATTTATGAATGGCAAACACCATGGCTAAACATGCCTTTTCAATAGGCATATAATTATGTTCATAGGCTATGCATATGAGGCTTCAGTAATAAACCATGTGTTCCTTACCATGATCATCATGCTGAGCCTAAAGTGCCCCTAGTGCATGTTTCATGGTTGAGATATAAAGAAGCAGTGGCTTTCCTTGTGTTGGAGGTCGTAAGACTGGTGGATTGGCCAAGTATGTTTTAAGCTTTGCAAATTCTATCTAACAATATTCATCCCACTAAAATGTTACCCCTTTCTTTAAGAGATAGGTAAATGGGTGGCACTTATTTGTTAGTTGAGAAATGAACCTACGTATAGACTAGATCTTTCCTTGTAGACCTCACAATTTTTTAAGATTGTTTGGTGGGGGCATTTCCATAATAGTGGTGACCTTTGTAGGGTCGACTTCAATCCCTTGTTGTGATACAATGAACCCTAAAAATTTTCCTATTGTGACTTCAAAGACACATTTCTTAGTATTCAAGTTGACTTTAAATGCATGAAGCCTCTCAAATATTCTTCATATAATGTCAAGGTGTCCAGCTCTTGTTCATGATTTTTCTAGTAAATCAACATAATTCTCAACAATGTCATGAATCATGTCATGGAATATGACAATCATTACACACTGATATGTGGCTCCAACATTCTTCAAACTAAATTGCATTACTTGGTAACAAAATGTCCCCCACAGAGTGGTGAATGCGATCTTATGTTGATCTTCAAGGGCTATCTTGATCTGATTATAACTGGAAAATCCATCCATTAAGGATTACATCTCGTACCCAACAGTTGAGTCAACAATCATGTCAATGTTGGGTAGAGGAAAACCATCTTTGGGGCATGCTTTATTGATATCATGGAAATTAGTATAAACATGTATCCCTGGGGTCTTTTTACATACTAGCACTATGTTATAAATCCATTTAGAGTAGTCCAATGGTCTAATAAAATTGGCTCCTAACAACTTTTCTAACTCAGCCTTAGCCAAAAGGGTGATGTGTGGATACATATTTCTCAACTTTTGCTTGATTGGTTTAACATTAGGGTGAACAACAAGATGATGCATAACTAAATCTGGATCTAGGCCTGGAATGTCAGAATATGCCCATGCAAAGATGTCTATATAATCCTTAAAAATGGATATAATATGTTCACATTCTTCTTCAGTAAGGGAAGCTCCAAGATAAACATTTTTAGGATCCTTATGGGTTCCCAAATTCACTTTTATTGTGCTCTCCATAAGGAGTGTTGATCCATCTTCTAGAATTATAGGCAATGTATGGTCACAACCCTCTAATTCATCTTCTTGTTGTACTTCCCAAAGATCTAGATAATATGAAGAATCAGAATCTTCCTTCTCAGGTACATGCCAATTGGCAAAAACCTCTGAAAACTCAAGAGAAAGATGCTCAAATATTTGATGTTGTTCTGAAGAGATGCTTGTACTAGCTATGGAACTTGGGCTAGATGGACTTTCTACGTCCTAAGGGGATGAGCAAAATTTCCCACATAGGAGTGCCTAAAATAGGTTTCACTCAAAGGCTTGTCTTTTTCTTTACTATTTACCTAATCAACAAGTGCCTCAAAGAGGTTTTCACCTGAAGATCTCAATGTTTTTTCTTTATCATGACCAATAACTTTTACCTGCTCTCCAAAGTATGTAGAAGAATTCAATGAAAAATCAAAACCCTAATTATGATCACCAATGGGGAATGCATCTTTTATGACCATGTATTCTGCAATTGATTCTTCATTTTGAAACTCATTGAGGCATATGACCAAATTTTGTTGATCTCAATCTATGAGTTCATGATGGCAAAGGCATAGGCTACAATGAGGGTTTGCTTTAGGATGGGAAGCACCAATGGTAAAGATATAATGTCCTACTTTAGAAAGGTAAGCACCACTAATATGGGTTTTTGCTTTAGGATGGGAAGCTCCAATAGGTGTTATGGTTAATATGGCATTCAAATCAAACAAATCTAAATCAACAAGCTCATTAAAAAGTCTATAATGGGATATTGTGTCACTGCTGGGAGTCTCATTACCAATCACTTCAGAAGAGTCACTACCAAATTTTATGATGTCATCCTCTACTGGTTTAAATTTGAGACCATGATTCCAATTGAAAACTCCAATTGATAAGGGTTTTAAAATTCCTTACAGTTGTGAGCCAAGGCCTTTCACTATATAGTCAAGATGATCCATTATCATTTTAGGGATAAGATACTATGGATTCTAAAAATAATTGGTGAGACCTTCAGAATATAACCAATCTCCCTTGATAAAAGCCTCTCGATCTTTCTTTGGTGTAATCATAGGTACAAAAACCAAAGGAGGTTTTGGTTGATTCTTCTTTGGTTGCCAAATCTGATCGAGTCTGTTAGGAGTCTAGGAAGTTTTAGGCTTACCAAATGTTTTAGGGGATTTTGGTAATTTTCTAATAAGGAGGACATCCTTTGGATGGTACATGGAAATTCCTACATCTTTAATAATAACTTGTTTGGCTAGAGCTGTACGAAATGGATCAGTTGAAGTGGAGGCTAAATCACCAGGGTCTTTATAATTAGATGGATATGGATGAGAAATGATGGCTTTGTTATTCTTTGAAATCAATTCAAAACTTAGGCAATAATTATAATTATGAAACTTTGCTTCAAAATGTTTGCAGTATTGGTATGGCTGCTGATCAATGGAAATAGTAACCTCGATCCTATCATGGGGAAACTTAAGGCATTGGTGAAGAGTAAATGAAACTACCTATACTTCATAGATCCAAGGACAACTACGAAGTATGTTATAAGGAAGCTCAATATCCATAATATGGAATAATGTGTGATGAGAAATAGACCCAACCATGATTGGTAACCAAATTATACTAGATGAATCCTTCTTGATGTTATCATAAACCTTGATTGTAATAGTTTCTAGTTGAATGTCTTTATCCATGTAACCCAATCATCACACTAATTTAAGAGATATGATGTTTAGACCTGAACCATTATCTATAAGAACCTGCTTGATCTTATGATCCATAATGATTATCTCAATGTATAGTGGGTTATTATGGTTTGGGCCAAGGATGGACATGTCCTTTTGATTGATCAAATGTGATTTTTTGAAATGAATACAAATGTCCAACTAGGTTATGAAACTGATCAAGGTTTATATCATTAGGCACAATAGACTCTTGTAAAAGTTTGTTGAAACTAGTTCTATGAACACCAGATGTTTGCAAGAGTTCTAATATGGAAATTTGCATATGGGTTTTATCTAATTGATCCATTAGACTATAAGGCCTTTAAACTATGGATTGAACTACTTTAGTCTTTTTAGGACATTATTTGGCTTTAAAACCATTGGCAAAAAGTTCTCATAGGGTTTATGGAAAGAAGTGGGTGAAGGGCCCTGAATGGTAACTCACAGGCATCTAGTTGTGACTGCACAACCTAGAGGTGGTAAGGAGTTATTATAATTGGAAGAGGGAGGAAAAGGGCCTTGGATGGTGACCTATGAGTGATTAAATTTTTTTTTACAATTTTGGGTTAGTGAGGAGCCTTTATAAGAAAGGTATTATTATTCAGGATTAGTAACCCATGCAAATGGAGTAGCAACATGATGTTGCAAACTCAACCTGATATTACTAGGGGGAGAGGGTAGTGACCCTATAAAGATGGGTCTCATGTTATGAGGAACATGAGATTGGCCACACAACATCACAGTAATAATGGCAATGTTGGTTGTAGAAATGCATCCCATAGTGCTATTGTAGTAATAAGGTACATTGTTATAAGCCACATTATTAGTGTGGGCATTATGATCTCGACTATAATCATTATAATTTTGACCTTGTTATTGGTTTTGATTCTACTATTGTCCTTAATTGTGACCATTTTTATTGTTTATTTGTGGTGGTGGATCATGTCGAGGAAAGGGGTCTTTGTAGATTCCCATATCCTAATTTGTGTCCTGATTAGGGGCCAACTTAATTTATAGCTCACCATTTTCAATAAAGTCCTCAATAATATATCATAATTGAATGAAATGGTATGCACCATTAATAGTAACACAATAAAAGTCACACCATTCATTCTCTTTGTATCATTCTGGTTTTGGTTGATCTTAAGGAAATGGCCTTGATACTAGCCATATAATTAAATTAGTTACAATGAGCTTTTGTAACTTTGTTTCAACCGATTCTCCTAACTTGCCAAAGACTCTAAAATTTTTATGAAATGTCCTTCATGGAGGTTGTCTCTGCAAAGTAGGTAGTGCAATTGAGAGAGTTAATTACACATTTGGAGGAGGCATAGCCTATACCATTTTTACATGTCTTATTTCTATTAACCCATTTCCAACCATGTTCTTATTTTTGTGAAAGGTCTTAGACTTATCCTGTGTAACTATTTGAGGAGCCAATGATTTAGTTTTATTATATGCTTATCCTTGTGCAAATATCTTAACAAGGATCCTAGCAATATGAGCCTTCTCAATCTACACTCCTTTGTCAATAATTTATTCAAATGAGTTAGCACAAGCTAATCGTAGACTATGCACAACTTCAGGATGCAAATTATATGCAAAGATATCAGCCAACTATTTTTTTTGGCAAATCATGTTGAAATTAACCTGCCAATGCTCTCCACCTTTATAGACATGTACCAAAACTTTCACCATCACGCTGCTTGAATTTGCATAAGTAAACAATGGTTAATTCATGTTCTTTGTTATATGAGAAATGGTTAACAAACTTTCATAATAATTTGTTCCAATCCATAACTGATCCCTTGGGTAGTTTAAGTAGCCAATCAAGAGCTTATCCTACTAAACTTCATGGAAATAGTCATAGTAACTACTCACTACTATAAGCAACCTCTTGACATAGGATGAAGAATGCCTGTATGTGCTCACACAGATCTCATTTCCCTTTATATTTGTCAAACTTGGGTGCCTCAAAATGAGGTGAAAAGGGGTTTTGGATAATAGATAAGTCAAATGGATATGAGCATATCTCATTGAATTTGTACTTTTTGACTCTATTATTTATCTCCAATCTTTGGACAATTAACTTCATAGAATTCCATTCTTGCATGTTTGGTGCATTTGTGGATTGGATAAGATGTTTTTGGGGTGGAATGTGCCCTTGATTTTATCACTATTGTGGTGGAATGTGCCCCTATTTTTTTTGCTATTAGGGTGGAATGTGCCCCTGGTTTTGTTGTTGTTGGGGTGGAATGTGCCCCTAGTTTTGTTTCTGTTAGGGTGGGATGTGCCCCAAGTTTTGTGTGGATCTATAGGGAGTGTATACCTTTTGATCCATGATTTGGTTCTAATTTGTTTCTTGATTTGAGAACATATGCCATTGATTCTTAGATTGTAAAACATTCCCTAAATCTAGTTGTTTCACACTTTATTGATTTTGGAAGTTTTTGTGTTTATTTACCAATCTTTGGGTTGGTTGAAAAGAACTAGCCAAATTATCTTGAGGGATTTCCTCAATTTGAATTAAATGTTTGGGTTTTTGAGTTTGTAAAGTAACAAGAGGTTCTTTATGATTGAAGAATGTATGTTCTATATGAAATGGAATACTTTATAAGGACTATATTGACTTTAACTATTCTTCTAGATTACCTTGATCTACTATGGTAATGTCCTTATCTAATATTTGTTTCATACTTTCAACCAAATTTCCTTGTTCTTTCAAAACATTATTTTGAATTGAAGTGGCAACTAGGGAGTCAATTAAGTCTGTGACAAGTTGATCTGTATATCATTGACTTATTATCTTGATCTTAGCTAGAAGATCTAGATTTATGGGTTTTGACTCTATTTGTATTTCCTTTCCTTTGTTATAGGAAGAAGGTATGTTCATTTGTGCAAAAGATTTCTCTTGCCCTCATTGTTCTCCTTCTCTAACTAAGGTATGGAATTGTTCTCTAGCAAAATCAAAATGTAGTCTAGCACCTGATTTTATCAATCTAAGAAGGGCTTCATCTTGATCTTCTTGGGGTTGATATTCATTGTAATCATCTTTGAATCCTAATATTGTGGGGATATCATAAAAAATAATGGGGTTATCTTGACCATCATAAAATTGTTCATCTTCATAATTAAGGCCATAAGAGGCCCCACTACGAGTGAACCTTTGAGTCATGTCTAAAAATAATTGTTCTGTGTGTTTGACTAACTTTGGACCAATATTTAGCAACCAATCAATGTATGTTTTGGCTCTCTCTTAAACAAATAACCAAGGTACCACTGAGACTATAAATTAGGGTAGTTTGAAACCATGCACAATTTAGAAGATTTGGTTCATGAGTTTACTCAACCTTTAATAAATTTGAAATCATATAGATCGGAAGAGAGTAAGGTAACTCAAAGACCCAAAGTGAAAACTAGTACACCAAAGCCTAGATCTTTGTGATACACCCACACTACAAAAGCTAGCTTTAACTTTGACAAGTTGACCCTAGAAGCTTAGAGGAAAGCTCTCTGGATTATGAAGAAGAAAAAATGAACTAAGCAACTCAATATGTAAAAACATACGTGAATCACTAAGTATAAAGCTAGGACCAAATAGGCAACACAACGTCGCCACATGATTCTAGTAGGATAAAATATGTTATAGGACCCAAAGCATGAGTGATATGCAAGATGACTTGAGTCCACCAAGATGATAATGTGATTTTGAATCTTAATAAGTGACCTTCAATCCAAATACAAAATTAAACCCAAGTTAAAACAAACTTAGTGCATAAATGGCAAACCCACTTTGATGCACCAACCCTTAGAACTCAGAAAGGTTCAATTTTGAATGTAGATTATAAATGAAGGATTTTAAAAAATTAGGTAAAATCTTTAGACTCAATTGGGCAACATGACTACACCAAAGTGGATGACATGACACAAAGATTTTGATAACAATTTGAACAAGGAAAAGATAAATTTTCCATTTGGACAACATAATACCTCCCTTACTCAAGAAAATTGAGGACAATGTGTTTTGGTTAAGTTCATTGAGTTAATAAGGAGTTTTAGACACAAATCAAGACCAAGTAAGCTAATGATAAAAAATAAATGTCTTAAGTCTAAACTGATAAGGTATGGCAAATTGGGGTCTACTAAACTAACAAGGTTTTGATCATTCTAGGGGAATCAATTGCATAATGACTTTCATGTCAAATGATATAAAAGATAAACATAAAAATTAGGTGACCACAGCATTGGCTAGTTGTAAAAAGGTCTAGTCCTTTTTACAACCATTACATCCTATTATTTGCTTAGTGTAGTGTGATGTCCAAATGTAGATACGTCCCATGTGCAACTCCAAACGAACCAAATGAACTCAATGTTGGGAGGTGAAACCCCAGGTCAAAGCTTCCCTAAAGAACTTGCAAGAGGTAATGATGTCCCCCTCACAAGCCAAGTTTGCATGAAAATAAAGAAAGCATAAAATAAAAAGACTTTAGGGTCATTTTCAAGATCACCCAAACTTTGGTGAGTTTCTGGGGAGTGCTTTAGGTGACATTCTTTATAAGCCTTGCATGTAATAGGAATGGCACTTTGATTCTAAGGGTTCCCTTTAGGGGACAAATGGAAGAGCATACATGTAACATTCCTCTTTTTTTCCAAACAAAATCTAAGTAAACAACTATTGCAAGCAAGAATTGACAAGTGTGTTCAATTTTAAACCTAAATGAAATGTTTGTTGGTGTTGATTTGACCCCTTAGTCTTAGTTGCAAAACTTTGAAAACATTCACCAAAACATCTAAATTCTTTGTTAAACATCTAAAACAAAGTTCCTAATTGATTTTTAAGCATGCAAGAGGTGATTTAAACATGTTTTTATCAAAGTAAAATGTTTTTCATATAGAAAAAATGTTAGCATGTCCTTTAGCTTTGAAGCTCTTTTTAGCTTGAAACAATGAACTTTAAAAAAGTAGCTCTCGAGTCTATGTTTTTAGAAAAACACAGTGACTGACATCGGTTATTACCACTGACAATAGTTATTTTGGCTAATCAAGACCTAACCAATGTCAATTTTGCTAACTAACATCAGTTAAGTTAGGTAACTGATGTTGGTATCACTTTTAGACATCGGTTACTATGTAAAATTGTGGTAAACAAAAATAGCAACATAAAGTTATAAACTCAATTTACATGAGTTTTAAGGGTCCAAATGGATATTTTAGAGTTTCAAAGTGATCTTCTTTAGGTGTGATATGCGACTAGTCCCACCAGGTATGCCAAGATGTCGAGAGGATTATAAAGCAAGGTAGTCAAGAATTAGTCCATAAATAATGAAACATGCATAAAGAACTAACTAACCAAGCCTATATATTCTTATGGGAATTATAAAGGATAAAAAAAAAATGAAAGAAAACAACACCATATTACCTTCCCAAATGGATTCACCATACCCATGTGGCTCAAAAACATGTTCTCCCTTGATCAAGCATCCTTGTATTTGTCAACAATGGTGGTAAGCTCCTCCAATGCCTCAAGAACACTCCATAAAACCTAGGCTCTTGATTGCAAATCACTAAACTAGCCTATCAATGAAGCTTGAAAATAAAAGTATGATCAAATACAAAGCCTTGTGGAAATAATTTAGGATTAGAACTTTGTAATATTCAAGCTTTTGAATATATTTGAGCATAATAACCTTGCACCAAAATATCTTAGAAATGATGTGAGGACTCTTATTTATAGATTTTTGATATTGGTCAGGATCAACCATGACCGTCCATCTCAAGATTGAGATGTGTGGCCATGGATAATCCTAATATTTGGAGTTAAATCCCTAATTATCTTCATCATGTCCTTGGAAGAATGGGCATTGAAGAGGCATGGGAGGCATTAACTAGACATGGGTGACCCATAATCCTGATATTTGTGACATTTATGGACTAGGGATGTCTTACCAATAAATGATGTCACCTGATGATATAGTTAATAGGAATCAATTTTCAAAAAGAAATATTCAATAACTCTTATAAAAAATCCACTTAAGGTCTTGATTCAGATTAATTAGCCTTAAACAAGGTTAATCAACATTTGTGCAATTATTTGAAAATTGGCCCTAAATTAATCAAAATGGTCAAAAAGTCATATTACTAGGTCATAATTTGACTGGAGAGGAACTGAAAGGTGATGTTAGATGTGTTGAAGCTGTATTCCCATTTAGGATGTTGCCAACACCAAATAACAAGGGTACATGACATGTACCAATGAATTAGAAGAAAATAGTGATCTAGAGCATTAAATGGTGAAATGGTCATTTTGACTTGAAATGATCTGATCAAAGTTAGCTGACCAATAAAATGTATTGCCCTATTTAGGGATACTTTGACCTAAACTGGCCCTTGTAAGTGACAAGTTCAAACCATTTAGGGTGTTTTATGTATTTTGACCTAAAATGTGCATTTGAATTTGAGTAAGATTGACAATTTTAACATAAATGGTGTTAGGAATTAGATGTCTATAGCCACTACATGCCACACATATACATGCATATTCATGTTTATGTAATTTATTTTTCATTGATCCAAGTGCAAAATAAATTATATGGTAACAAACTAAGCCTAATTTTACACACATTAAACAAATCAATTTTCATTTTTTTTAGGTAGTAAGTGGGGGCTGCACGACTGGCTATTCATTTTTTTGTTTGTTTTCAAGATCTACTTAATTGAAAAATTAATTAAAAAATAATATTTATTGAAAAAAATTTAAAAAAATTGTAATACACTATAAGATCTTACCTAAATATTCACCAAAGGGTTTTAAATAATATTTAATGGTAACAAAAAAATGGTGGGCCACACGACCATCTATCTACTATGTATTCTTAAAAAAATAGGATGTTCTCTTCAAATTTTAGATATTTGACCTATTTATACTTAACCATTTTTTTTAAAAAAAATAGTTTTTTTGAAACTAGACTCAAAACGCTACAATTCATATTTTTATACCATATTAAATTTTTATACAATATATTTTGTTGTCATATTCTCATGATATTTCAGTTTGTGAAGCACTTGTATTTGCCTTATGAAATATTGGATGTGATGTTATGATGTATGTCTAATTGGATGATACTTTATAAAGTCTATTTGAATACGTAATATTTTTTATCAAGGACCACTAAGAATTTGAATGAATACTAAGTCTTGAGCATTTGTGACCTTAGTTGATGTCTCACTAGCATTTGATGAAATTTTGGATATATATTATAAAGTTTAGTGCTTAAGCATATTATAAGGTATGGTATTTGATTTTATTAATAAACAAAATCTTGTGGACCTTTTGAGTTAGTAACTTTGATTCACATGAATAAGTACTTGAGGAATTTTCAACTTTGTGGTCTAGTTAGAGGGCAATGAAATTTTTGGTGTGATGGAGTTTTAAATGTGAATATGTATTTCAATCTTTGATTTTCAATGTAGAGTTTGTTTGTATCTTACAACACATTTTTAACATCATTTATTTTTAATGCATTTTTAACACCATTTATTTTCTTTAGCTTCATGATGCACCAAATTCTAGCTTGCTACATTTTGAAATTTAAGATGCTTCAAATGTTTTTCAACTTTGATTTTTCTTTCATGGAGTCTCATGTTTTGAAGAGGTGTAGTTTACTAAAGTCATGATATTATCAAGATTATCTTAGGTTTGTGGGAACGCTTTTATTATTGTCGGGTTTATTTCTATACTATTAGGTTTAATGGATTTTATATTCTCTATCTTGAATATATTCTTATTATCTTTTCATGGCATAGACCTTATATGTTCATTTATACTTAGTGTGTCAACACACACACACGCACTTTGATCTTGGGTTTATTTCCATACTATCAGTTTTAATGGATTTTATGTCCTTCATCTTGACTATATTCTGATTAACTTTTCATGTCTTAGACCCTATATGTTCGTTTATACTTAGTGTGTCAAGGACAGTGTCTTTATTTTCTTTTGTGAAATGGGAAGAATTCACGTGGCGACCTCTTGTCTCATTGTCCCCCTATAGCTTCACAAGGATATAACCACTTAATTCAACTTTGGGCAATCATCAGATGGTAAAAATGTGTCTTAACCTTGAATCTACGAGAGTCATCAAGTATCAACATTGTTATTACCTTTCCTCTCTAAAGAACCATAAATTTTCCATGTGTATACAATGCCATATTAAACACTGTAACATTTTTATTTTTGTTTCCTCTTAGTGATTTATGCTAGGACATTTATTATTTTGATTGATTGATTATTTTACTTAGATGAAATAAGAGATGATTAAAGTGGAAAATCCATGATATAACTATTTTAAATTTTTAAGGGTGGTATAAAATAAATGAGCATTGAAGGTAGAGCTTTAGTTTTATTTTTAATGATTATTATGAGTGGCATAAGAAAATAATACCAAGGAATGAAAAATTTGAAACATGAGCCTTTGGATTGTTTTGTTAAGCCTTTGATTTGGAAATGGTAGAAATAAAAGATGCTTTAGTTTCTAGAAGAAAACCAAGGACACTATTTTTGTGCCAAACATGTTTACTACACTGACTTATATTATTTCGTCAAAATTTATAAGGATATTGAAGACTCAGATGAAGAAGAATAGAAAGTTTGGAATATTAGGAACACATATCTACAAAATTAGAAGCATTTCTTGATAGGGAAATGATCATAGATATATACCATTATTTTGATGTTATGGGTGGTAAGATTTGTTCATGAAGCAGGATCATTGTTGCAGATCTTATAGGATTTTCCATTAGGGATATGTTCAAGTTACTTAAACCTGTATTAATTTATTCAAAAGAATGGATTTCAAATTGGTAGATTAAGCACAAAACTTACAATGTTTTGAATAAGTGGAGTGAGAACCCTTGTTCATGGATAAACAAATAATATATGTCTTATTCTTGTGAGGATTTTTAAGTTACTTGTTTGGGAGGGCATGGTAATGCTTAACAAACTATTCAGGAGAGCTTAGATGGATTATGTTGATGTTTTTTGGGTTCCCCTACTCCACAATATGCTCAAAGAAGGAAAACCTACAAATTAAGGCAAGTTTATTTATTTTTAACTTATGAAATCATTCAAGGAAATCGCGTAAGATAATAAATGTTATATAGTTTGTATTTGGTCAATTGTATTTGTTATACACTATCATTTAGTGCAAGTATATTCAGTCCTTAGTCTCCCCTGGAAAAAAATCCAACTCATGTCATTTTTAGTATTCTTTAAAAACATTTACATTGCCCTATTTACACCCAAATTTGCAATGAATTTGTCCCTCTCATCCATGAAGTCATCCATAATACCAAGTGCCTGAGGATCTTTCCAACTATGAGAGATACCATTTCTAGACATGGTAACTAGTTTTATTTACAAGATAACACAATGTTAAGAATAAAAGGATCCAACATGTCCCCTCATGTCTTGCCCATATTTGTGCTAAACCATCTCATTTTTATGGAAATATATCAAAAGTTGTCTAAAGGGACTTACTTATGAAGAAAAAGAACTAGGCTATGATATTGAAATTGCCTATCATTAGGAGAAGATGTTTAAAAAAAATATTAGGTGGAGAATAAGAGGGGATAATTGGTCCTTAATGATTTAAAAATATAAAAACTAGCCCTGAGATCCTCTTAGGAGAGTTGAATATTATATGGACTCAATCTGACATCAGGCCAATATCAGGTACAATATTTTTATAGATGTGCTCGATAATCAAGAAACCAAAATTAGGTTGGACATGGTTGTAAAAATAAGTTATGTTAAAAAATTAAGGGAAATAGAAAAATTGAAAGTAAAAGAAACTCATGATGCCCAAACACCTAAAATTTTAGATAGGGTAGAGTGCTCTAAATTGGGAGATAATTTTGAAATAAATGTTGTGCCCTTTTTTACCATTTAATTCCACAAGTGTCTATTTATATCATTGACAATTACCTCATGGACAGTGTGTTAAGTAAAATTATAGTTTCACAAGGTTTGCGCTAGGAAGTAGTTGATGAAGTTTCCCCTGCCTCATCTAATTTTATCCCTGATAATTCAAATTTTGTTTTTTTAAACCTAATCCATGTATATTATTCAATTGATTTAATTTCATGTAGTCATTAAATGCATTTTATATAACTCCTAATGTATTTTCCTAGTTCATCTAACCTAGACAGAGAGCCTTTCATATCATCTATTACTTCTAAGGATATGATTGGAAGTTCAATTCATCTTCAAAGTGTTAAAGAAGGTCTCCCCAGGCCTTATCATCAAAATTATAGACAAGAATTTAGATTTTAAAGAAGAAAAAGGGAGAATGTAGATATGGTTTTTCACTAAGGAACCTAAACTAGAGCTCTAGTATGCAAATAAAAAGATAAATTAAGTTACTAGATGCAAGTGAAAGAGAGGAGGATATGAAATTCATATTACATAGACATAGGTTTTGGTAGATTTAACCAAAATCAATAAACCTAAAATCCTCTATATGCTCAAGACTTTCAATGATATAACTCTTGATCAATTTACTTAGGACTATGAAAAATATAAGAAGAAAATTGTAAAATTAGAAGGATAATTGAGACAAATTAAGGGAAGCTTAGAATATTTGATTGCCTATAAAGTTATCTATATGTAAAGTATTTTTTAATATGAGTCTACCTTGGTAGAGCTATTTTTAGTTTTCTTAAATTCTCAAAAATATTTTTTCTATCATGTTCCATTGTATAGCATGGGCTATGATTGTAATATTATATTACAATCCTTTGGTTGATATTGATTTTATAATGTTATACCTACATTTTTGTGTTTACTAAACTATATAGATGAGATAATTTTATTTTATCTTATATATATTATACTATTTAAGTCTTGAGAGGACTGAATGATGCATAACATTTGGTTTAATGGCATATGATTGCAATAACTGTATCAATTTAGACTACATTATGATTTATGGCTAAACAATAATATAACTAATGATGAATTAATTAAGTGAGAAAACATAATGACCCTAATTTCAAAAAAATATATCTTAGTAATTTTACATTATCAAAATAGTTAGTTATAACAAAGAAATGCGTAGTTAAATAGGCTTAAAATTTACCTAAACTAACCAAAATAAATGTTAATATCCAACATTCCCCTTAAGCTTTATTTTTGGGTTAAATAAGAGGAGCAAATGTTACAAACAAAGAAGGGAGTTGACATTACATAATTCTCACTCTTAATAGAAACTTCCTTCAAGAGGAATTAAAATGATATAAGATAAGAAATAAAAATATGTCAGAAAGAATATTGAAAAGGTGAATGTTTGATCATCAATAATCTCTAAGAATCCTCTTTAGAAAAGAAGCTCAATCTGTAAAAGACCAACAAGAAAAGAAATTGCAAGAACTTATCCATTGTACCTAAAAAATAGAAGCTTACACCAATATTCATGTTAAGTAAAAAATGCAATCATCTACATAAAAATAACATAATAAAATTAGAGATAATAAAATTTAGGATGAGCCAAATACAACTTCCATGCCAAAGTGTGGAATTCTGCACTTAAAAAATAAATTAGTTATAAACAAAGCATATTGTCTTTATAACTTACAATAAGAAGTACAAAAGTAAGGAATGCATAAAATTTTGAATTTTAAACTTGTCAAAATAGAGACAAAGAAGATGTATTACTTTTTTTAAAAGATATCATACTTGAAGCAATGGAAGAATTGTCAAAATAAGACACATCGAAGTCTCGAGAAAATACCATAACTTTAGGGATTCAAATTGGTTTAAACTTTGAATGACGTGTTTTAGTGGTTTTATGACAATTTTAAATGTTATGAATAGATTTACCATAATATATACATGGATGCAATTTTCAAAATTTTAAAATATGATACCCATGTTTATCATAATGCTCACAAATTTTTTAATTTTAATCAAATAATGAGCATTAAAAACATTATAATCAACATATTTCTTATGGGAGTAAGAATCACTACAGTGCAATGTACTTCAATGAGGGAGACAATATGAATTAAATTAGCATTGGAATCATAGAACCCAAGCCTTGTAGAATTTGTGTTAGATTTAAATAAATTGAGCTCAACGATTTTATTTTTATGTTTTCTTAAAACCTTCATCAAAATAATCTATTGATTGCATACTTTTCAAATTAAGGTTAGTAACATGATGTTTCAAAACAATACTCTATTTAGGAGATGATAAATTACATTTTAACACACTATTAGAGAAATTAATATTTTTAAAAAATGTAATTTTGATGATACAAGAATCAACTAAAGCTTGCATTTCAATTAGTTTTTCATTGTGTGAGTTTTAAAATAGAAATTTAAATTGATGTTTTAAAGTAATAATTTTATCATATTTTTCCAAAAATTATTTATTGAAATCATTAATTAACATATCATTTATTTTTTGGAGTTACACCATTTCTAAAATAATTTTGATAATTTAAATTACAACTTGAAAATTTTAAAATATGTCGTGAAGAAAAATGTGAATTTATCTCGCAAAGACATAAAATATATGCCAAATTATTTTAACAAAAAAATGAGGCATTAAAATTATTCAAGTGTTTTTAGAAAAGCAATAAAAAATCTTACGAATTTATCTCACAAAGACATAAAATGTACGTCAAATTATTTTTACAAAAGAATGTGACATTAAAATTATTCAAATGTTTTTAGAAAAGCAATAAAAAATCTTTAACTTTGAATTAAAGTTTTACACAATGATTTAAAAAAGCACTATAAAGAATAGTCTCATTCCACGTGGCATAAGTGAAATCAAGTTTTTTTATTTTAAAATACTTAATGTTTTTATTTATCTTTAAATAAGAAGCCTTTAATATATGGAGTCAAAAAAAATGCCAAAACCATAAGACATCATGTCAAAGGAGATATAGATTAAATAACAATGCATTGCTAATTAAAGTGCCACATTGTGTTTAATATACTAAAACTTGTTAAGGTGAAGATTAGAAAGTAATTGAGCATGCCAAAAAAATTATTTGAGGGAGGAAGATAAGTATTAAATCAATGTGGTAGAGAGACGTTGCAGTAAGTCAATAAGTAGGAATTTAACAAAGTAATGTTCTACATCATAAACCATGAAAAGAGAGTATGAAATGTGTCTCATAAGAAATACCAAAATAATGATGTAATGAATAAGAATATTATTCCTAAGTGAGACACATCTACCAATCCCATAGTGACCAACCAAAACATATAGAAAGACATAAATTAAAGAAAATTTTAAAAGATCAGCATGATGAAAGCACCATATATGATAGGGAAATAGAAATATATATATAGATAGAGAGGTATCTTCTATTTCAATTGAAACATTGTGATTCCTCCAATGATTTTCATTGGGGCAAACAGAGGTGAGACTAATTTAATCTTAAAAATCTGGACAACAAAACTCAACTTCAAAACCTACATGAAACAAACCCAAAACGCTCAGCCAACTATACCACTTGTGTAGACTAATAATAATAACCAATAACTAATAACCAACAAATAATATTTTGTCTAATCCATATTTTGTATTGTTTTAATAATAACTAATAACCAACAAAAAATGCAAGAAAAAGTTGCATGTAAAAATGAGTTAGCATGCAATATTACACAGAAAACAACGAAGTTGATTATTTTTTTTTTAAACAATTAAAATCAGAAAAATTGTGGATTGTACTATTTATTAATATAAAAAGCATAATGCAACTAATAAACTTATAAATTATTAATTTATCTTGAAATGAATTTTTTAAAATTTCTAAATGATAAAAAATATGGTGTATTTTATTTATGCAATCAACTGAAAGGAATAAAATCAACTCAAAACCCTCTTTTTGAGAACATAAAATGAGATGTTAGCATGTAAATTTAAAAAAATGGATTATATGCATGAAAAGTGTGAGAGAAATAATGAGGGATACTATAAAGGTAAATCCTTACCCAAAAATTGTTAAAAAAATATTTTTTTCTATTAAAATATTTGCACACATTTAATATTCAATATTTTATAAATAATGTGCTTGAGTATTATATTAGAATATTTTTTAAGATCGATGGAAAATAATATTGAAAAGATAAATATTAAATATTAAAAAAGAACAATTTTACCTCAAAGACAAGAAATTACAAGAATGCGAGACACAAGATTGGTAAGTGGGAAAACCAAATCAATGGAAGAAAAACTCACATGTATTAATAAGGATTACAAAATAATATTTTCCAATTATAATTTTAATAGAATAAAATAATTATAAAGAGAGTGAGCCTCAAGCCTTCAGCAAGTGTCTAAAGATCTAGTGTTCTAGTGTAGAATGAGAGGAGAAAGCTCAATACATAAAGCTAGAGAAAGGAAGATAAGTAATTACAAATAATCATATCATGGCCTTGAATAATCTTCTAATCATCTTCCTAGTGTCACTAATCTCCATGAGATGAGGGAAAAGTAAGTGACAAGAGTGGCGAAAGTTACATGTGACATGTGACTTCAAGGTTCCCTACAAAAAGACAAAAGAGGTATGACACCTCATAAATTTGGAATAAGTAAATCTCATATAATAAGAAATGCACAATTAAATTATGTACTCTCACATGATTACTTAAGTAAATAATGAAATAATACACATAGACAACTACCAAAACTAAATGAAAATCACAACACAAACTTCATATATTCTTCAAATAACTCTTCTTACAAATTTCTTCAATACAAATGCATACAAACCACTATGCATAACAACAAGATCTCAAATCCTTATATATAAAAACAAATAATAAAAAAATCATGTGAAAACATCTAGCCACCTAAGAAATACACCTTCCTCCACTTGGAGGGAATAAAGTCAAAAGACAAAAGCATTATTTTCTTGGAGGGAATAAGATAAAAGACAAAAGATAATCTCTAATAAAAATACACCATCTTTCTCGTGGAGAGAATAATGGCTCATGATGATATTTTCTAAGTGTCCACTTGATACTAGGCCTCTACAACATGTGCAACTCAAATGGAGTCCCATTCCACATAATTAGTCAATCAGAATATTAATATTTATCCCTCACTTGCATGTGCATCCAAAAAAGTTAGTGCATCTCTTTTTAACAAAAAACAAGATTATTATCACTAGTACCCACATGAAAATATGTCCTACTTCCATCATGGTAGTCAAAATCAAATATCCTATGTGCCTTAGAGGATTATGCCACTTCATGCCACCTAGTCAGCATGAATAGTGTAATAACACCTCACAAGTGTAAATAGTGTCTCTGTATCATCCTCTAGTTGAGAACAAATCAACTCCTATGAGTTGATTTGATTTTACTCTTGTCATTTCTTCTTATCATTCTTATTCAAATCCTATTCTCCAATCCAAATGTTGTCCTCTTGTGGTAATCCTTCCCACTATACCAAATATCTATTATATCTACCTTACCTCATGTATATTGACTTTTTATCTAGAACCTGCACTATCTTTTCTTTCTTCTTCTTTGAAACCTATTGATCCTAATTTATGTCTTTATATTCTTTCCTTTCACCCTCTTCTCCATATAAATCATATAAATCTAAAACATTGAATATTAGAGAGATGTCAAAATCCCATGGCAAGCTTACTTATGAACCATTGTCATTGATCTTCTTAATAATTCTACATGGACCAATCTTCTTGTACTTCAACTTATATGTGCCTGTTGGAAATATTTCCTTTCTCAAATACACCATCACTAAATCTCCTTCTTCAAATACTTTTGATCTCCTCCTAACATCTCTTAATTTTTTGTACTTCTCATTATTTTCCTAAATCTTAGTCTCACTTCTTCACAATTGTTGTATATGCTCTACAAATGTCTTTGCATCATCATTAACTCTCTCTATAATTTTTAAATACACCAACGATAAAACACCCATGGTATTTATCCTATAAACCACTAAACTA
The DNA here is from genome assembly GCA_037957365.1 of Torreya grandis. Taxonomy (NCBI): domain Eukaryota; kingdom Viridiplantae; phylum Streptophyta; class Pinopsida; order Cupressales; family Taxaceae; genus Torreya; species Torreya grandis. The sequence continues at coordinate 2,714,490 of JARHVA010001530.1, read as the reverse complement.
TTCTATGCAAACATAGTTTGTAGTAAATCCAAGTTCCATTGCCTGGGCTTCTCTCCAACTATGTATCTTAACAAATTTCCCAAGCTTATGTTTACAACTTATGTATGTCCATCGGTTTGAAGGTGATATGCACTACTGAATTATAGTTTTTCCCCAAATTTATTTACAAAGCCTTTTTAAAAATGACTTATAAACTTAGTATCCCTATCTGATATAATTATTTATGGAATACCATGCAATCTCACATCTTTAAAGAGCAATTCTACAACTCTAGTGACATCATTAGTTTTCTTACATGCAATGAAATAAACCATCTTATAAAATCTATCTACAAAAACAAAAATTGAGCCATTACCTCTTAGTGTGTTTGGTAATCCCAACACAAAATCCATACACAAATATATTCATAGTTCTCTTGAAACTGGTAGTGGTATTTAAAATTTTGTGTTCTGTGTAAATCTTTTAACCACCTAACATATCCTACATCTTGAAACATATATTACCACATCTCTTTTCATCTTTGTCAAAAAATAATTCTCCTCCACCAAAGCTATTGTCTTAGCTTTACCAAAATGTCCAGCCAAACCACCACTATTTATTTCTGTTATAATGTTGTCTCTCAAAGACCCAACTGGAATACATAGCTATTTTATTTTGAAGAGATAACCATCTTGAATAACGTACTCATCCTAAATAGTATTTGTATCACTTGTTAATGGATTCCTTTACTATTCAACTATTTTGCGAAAATCTAGATCAGTATCAAGGTAAGTACACACATTTGGGGGACAAAAAAGGGCCTATTCATGGACATGATTTTTTTTAAATTTCAAAAATTTGAACTTTCATAGATAATTTGAGATGGATACACTCAAAATTTGAAGATGGTATAAAAATATGAATTGTAGAATTTTGAGTCTAATTTTCAAAAAAACTATTTTTTTTTTTAAATGGTTAAGTATAAATAGGTCAAACATCTAAAATTTGAAGAGTACCTCCTATTTTTTTCAAGAAAACATAGTAGATAGATGGTCGTGCAGACCACCATTTTTTTAGCATCATTATATATTGTTTGAAACCTTTTGGTGAATATTTAGATAAGATCTTCTAGTGTGTTATGATTTTTTATTCAATGAATATTTTTTTATTAATTTGCAATTAAGTAGATCCCAAAAACTGATAAAAAAATAGATAGTCAGCCATGCGACCCCCTAACTACCTTAAAAAAATAAAAATTGAATTTTTTTTGAATGTGTATAGAATTAGGCCTAGTTTGTTACCATATAATTGTTTTTGCATTTAGATCAATGAAAAATAAATTATATAAACATGAATAGGCATGTATATGTGTGGCATGTAGTAATCTAAAAAAGGTGTAGTTAGAAATAAATATAGTTTGAACCCTTAAAATAGCCTAAAAAATATAAAAATCAAATATTTGAAAAGAGGATAGCATGTTTGTCATGATGGTAATAATTTTTTAAATTTTGATGTTGAAATCCATATCGTATTTTGTGATTAAAGTTGAAATTTATTAGTTTTTGTCAAAACTCTTAGTCTCAACTATAGATATACAATTACAAGCCTCTGGATTAGAAATCCAAGCCATCTCTGAGCTTAGAGGCTCAGTTTTTAATTAAAATTAAAATAATGCATATGGAGTATATAATACATTATACAGTGCCTACACATTATATAATTCATATGCGTTACTTTGAAATAACATAAAACAAACAAATTCCATGTTTCTTATAGGGGAAAGATCCCATTAGTTGTGCATCCTAACTTTGGATAGTGAATTAAGATGCCATAAAATCACATTAGACTTTGAAATTTTTACATGTTTTAATATGCCATCTTAACTACTTATAACTAAGGTTTCAAGGTCTAACACATTATACATTTTACAATATAACTGATTTTATCAAGAGAGGTCATAAAATGCATTTTTTAAACCTATGATGAAAACTTAACATTTAGAGTACCATTCGTTGTGCATTAGAATATCAATACTTGACTCTTACTTGTCAATATGTTATTGGTCACTTTCAATTTTATAGAATAAATGATGAACAAGTATTAGATATTACATGTTTATCTTATGGTGCACTTTAATATTTATATACACCAATATGTTTCATCAATAATACCTATGTTAACAAAAGCCTTGTTCAACAATTGGAACATGCAAAACTATTGTGACCTTTCCCCTAGTAGGGTAAGGATATACCTTACTACCTTACTTGCCTAAAATCCTACTTGCCCTTAAATTTAGTGTTTCTTATTGATATTATCTTAGTTTCTTAAAATCCTATCTTACCCTTTTGTTGTTTCTTTGATATCTTTGACCAAACCCCTTTATTTATAAATTTTGAACTAATTTGTTTATTGGAAAACCCATTGAATTGGATTATGTAATATAGATAATCTTGTGTAAGTAGAAATAAGAATTAATCCCTTGGTGTAACAGTGCATCTCTTGGATATATGTTTCAAGAACATTATCTAATGGAGCCCAATACGTGTGAATCATGCCTTGGATTGTCCCAAAACCATTCCTAAAATGTGTTGAATAAATTCTCTTAAGTTTCCTCCAAGGTCACTTAGTGTGTCTAATTCAATAGGTGCATTTTGAGGTCCCAATTAAAAGTCTAACAATATTCTTCTATTGTTACAATTATTCAAGATTCCCCTAATATATTCAAATACATTATTCAAATTTTGCCTATTTTGTGAAAATATGGTTAATCCTCCATTCCATGCACCTCCTGCATCTACCCCTCCATCACACATGGGACAACCATAAACTACTCCATCCATTCCCACCTCATCTCAAGAGTGTGTCTTTGACATGGGCCTAGTCCTAGCCACACCATGGATGCAACAATTACAAGCTCAAAAAGAAGTTATACAACACTTGGTGCTTATCAATACTATAGAGTTCTATGTCTTACTAGGTAATTGGGATGGTAAGATAGGAAATTATGATGATGGGTACAAGGTATGTACATGTTTTTCTTAAATATTCTTCTCAAGTTGGGTACGCATTTTTTTTGTATAAGATGTGGTTTTGAGCTCAATATACTTGAAATGGTCTCATGTATCCATTAGTGATGATTCAGATTTAAGATGTGGTGCCTGTAGCGATGAATGTATAGCTTAAAAAATATCTAAATAAACTAGGGACTTTATTCAAAACCATTAAGGAATGGCTATACTTTATAAATATATGATGGTGTAGACTTGGCATTGATCAAGTATGCCATATGTATAAGTTACCCCAACTCAAACTCTATTAATCTTATTCAAGATACATTAAAGGTGACAATGTCCCCTAAATCTGAGACTTGCTTTCTCTCAAGGATGATGCTGAGCAGAGCGACCCAATAATTATTCATGTGGATGAGTAACTACTCACTTCATATAGATGGTTGATTAGAATTGAATACCATTGTATACCCCCTCACTGAAGGTTTAAATATTATATATTTTGTACATATCTTCAATCATCTTGTTCATATTTCATTATAATGAGCATAAACCTTATGATGTAGACTACAAGAAAGTAGTATCTCAGAATTCTTGCTTTGGCTTGGGATTTGAAGTTGAGGACTCCATTGCTAAATTTTGTTCTCTCCTACATGTAGGACTTAATATGAATGTACTTTGGGATCTAGAGGTAATTCAAGGTAGAGGTATATAAATAATTTGAGTACATACATAGAAAATTGATAATGTTCAGTGCTCACTCAATTCAGATGGGATCCTAAAGGGCTCTACATGACAATTTTCATATAATAATGGCAAGTCAGAGGCTCACATCATGTGAATTATTTACTAGACATGAGTTGATTGGATCGATGTCAATCTTTAAACATTATTAGCTTATATATATATATCTATGACAAATTTGTGAATAGGCCTTAGTTGGATTAGTTAGAGGTGATGGGCCCTGTCTAGGTATCAAAGATCATGAGTTCCACTCATGTGAGCTAATAAATGTAGAGAGTGAAGCGTGCACATGCCTATATTTAGACCTCATAGCATATGAGATGCATTCATATTTTTCCAATTTTTTCTAATTATTGCTGGGATCATTAGTACTTTTGATGACTTGACACAATAGGGGCAGGCTTAGCCTATCAAAGGCTTTCATCATGTGACTTTTATACTAGAAATGAGATGATGAGATTGATACCAATATTTAAACATATTTGGATTATATGTATGTATGATATTTGTGTTCATGCATTAGTTGGATTGGTTGGAGGTGATGGGACCTATCTAGGTATCAAATATCATGAGTTCCACTCATGTGAGCTAATAAATGTATAGAGAGTGCACAACATGCACATGCCTAGATTTGGCGCTCGTGACATCTGAGATGTGTTTATATTTTCCAAGTGTTTCTTATTATTGACAAGATCATTGAGTACTTTTGATGACTTGACATAGTGGGGCCAGGCTCAGCCTATCAGTCTTATCTATTTGAATTGGCCACTTGGTGTACAAAAGTACACGTGACCATCTTTGATTGGATTAGGACTCTTGGGGTGCTAACATATCTAATGATTTTGGGATCTATAATATATGTGCATATCTAAAAACTCTAACACTTCTCTAGGTGTCCTAGACCTACATATGTGGAAATATTTGATTGGATTGGGTGTATTGAGGCTTTGACACATTTGATGCTTCTAGGACTTAACAGTTAGATCTCTGACACAAATATATGTGTGTACAAGATACACATGTGTTGATTTATCTAATTAGATCGAGACTCATAAGGATCTAGTATCTCTTTAACACTTCTAGGGCCTGACACATCTAATAGTGTTGACACTTTTAATTATGTACGAGGTAAACTTGGTGATATGTAATTAGATTTGGCCTCTCAAGGCATTATTAACTCTAAAACTTCCAATAATTGATGTATCCATGATAGCTTTAACACTTTTAGGTGTATGAAGTGTTGGGAAATAACAGAAGCACAATTGATTACCATATACAAGCAACTTAAATATGTGGAATTAAACCAGAATCACAAGTAACTAGAATTCAAAAATAACACAGAATATGAGAGACAATACACAACTTGTATTAAAACTATTACAGAAGGAAATACAACGAAGAAGATTGCCACAGTTCTTCTTCCTTACACACCTATAGGGCTCCCACACCTCTAGGGCATAAACAATAAATCTTCCCTCAAAGCTCTCTCTCTTACGGTCCCAACACACAACTCAAACACAGAGTTGGTGTTCACCTCCAACCAGTTAGTATCCACTACTGCCAGTACTCCAGTGCTCCATGCACTCCACAAGTACACAATCATACTTCAAGTAGATCTCCCCTGAACTACAATAACCTGTAACCCAAATGATCTCACTTATGGAAGGAACTGCCTTGCCTTCCTCTTTGATTTATAACCGAGTACACACTGTACTCCAAGTAGATCCCACCTAATCCTGCTCCTTGTGTTTTTGTCCTCCCTGATCTTGCACACCTACAAATCAATTTGGTTCTGCACACCTGAAAACCTGGATCATGCACACACATACACCTACAAATCAATGATCTTACTTACCATGTAGATCTCCAAAAGTAGCCATGCACACCTGATGACCAAGATCCTACACCCCTGAATAATACTGTTGACTCTCCAAAACCATCACCCACCTTGGTACTACTGTGGAACTAGGAGGAACACCCTTGCTCACCTCACACATAGAAGGAGCTAACTTTGCTCAACTCAAACTAGAATACTTTACAATACAGCCTATGAGTCTCTTAAATAGATCTCATGCAAACAATAATTAGACATCTAATTACAATAATTAGATCCACAGCTTCTAGTCTAAATTTGGCTCTTGACATGCAAACACTTGGTTCGTTAACTAACTACCATAAAACTTGCAATTTTGAACCACACAAGCGATCGACGTCGGTCCTTATCTGTCGGGAGGTGCTGACACTGGCTGATATCTGACCGACGTCGATTACTCTTCTGTCTAATCCTATCGACGTCGGTTGGCCTGACCGACACTGGTGTCTGTGACACTTCAGCAACCCCTCTAGCAACCTCCTCCTTGTTTGCATTAGTGAAGCTTTTAGCTCCACAACCTAACATGAAGTACACACGTGGCACAACAAGGTTCAATTATAGGTGCAATTTAATCGAGGAGGCATGGGAGGCCAATTTGAACCCCTTTTTGACATAACTATAAGAGCATGATATATGATTTAGGAAAAAATTAAGTATGATTTTATCTATCATGAATTTAACCAATTAGTTGATTGATTCAATTAGGGACATGATTCGGGCAAAATTGGGCCCTGAAATAAAAAATTATGTCCCAATAGATTGTATAATCTAGATGCAATATGTATGGCTTAACTAACCCTAATTTAATCAAAATTTAAATACAAAGGTAAATATGGCCATTTTCAACCCATTGAACCTAAATTAGAGTCTATGATGTGATTAAAGGGGATAAATTCGGTCATGTTTTGTAATATGTTGATCATAAACCCTATTTTTATCACTTAAACATGTACAATTCCCTTAAACCCTAATTTCATGACATATACACATGTACAAACCTGTTACACTAACCCTTAACCCTAAATCCTAATTTTATAAAAAACACAACCCTTAAGTTGCCTAATTTAATCACAAATGCATAAATTCATGAATGTTATTAGTGCTAATTTGTGAACCTGTTATTCACCTAGTTTTCTAAAGACCTTTGATGGGATTTTGGGTAAAATTATCTCATTTCATCTTACATATTGAGCCTTATTACATCATATAATAGTCTTATCAAGAGTCTTATTGCATCATCTGTTTCATATTTATGCATCATATTGGGGATTTATCCATCATATTGAGCCTTATTGCATCATATTGGAGATTTATTGCATCATATGATAGTCTTATTACATCGTATGATAGCCTTATTGCATCATATTGAGCCTTAATGCATAATATGATAGCCTTATTACAATATATGATAGTCTTATTGCATCATTTTAGGGATTTATGCATCATATTATAGTCTTATTGCATCATATTATAGTATTATAGGGAATTTTAGGCATTGAATATGAGCCCTTGTGTTTGTTTTTTGTAGTATATGCCTATACTTCAAGGAATGCATATGTTTTATAGGAACACGTTCACATCACTTTAACGCTACGCATTCCTTAAAGTTTTTAAAAAAACTTACTTTTTAACATCTATTTTTATCTCAAATATAGATTGTTGTCCCCACAGACATTCCCTATGTACTCTGTGTATTCTCTACATACTTCTTCTGTAGTTTTTTTTACCCACATTTTGAAGTACATTCTGGGTTGATTTTATCAAAATGGGCTCTGGTTCATATTTAGAGAAGAGGAATAATTTGAAGAACAAAACGCTATAGTAATTAGAAGAGTTGAGAGAAAAATGCAAGGTATGAATGCAAGCATTTCATTCTAGACAAGGTACAAACACTAACCCTGATGAGCCAAATGCCTTAAATAATGAGGCAATTGATAATAATGAATTGAATAATGATGAAACTGACAATAATGAATTTAATTATGATGAAATTCACAATAATAAATTAAATTATAATGAAATTCACAATAATAAATTAGATAATGTTGGAAATAAGTTTTTGATTTTGTTTATGAAGAGCCTATACGTGATACTTTACCCACCAACAATGTAAAAAATTTAATGGACTCAAATAATGATGAAATTAACAATGAATAAACTTTCATGGAAACATATAATGAAGAAACAAATAATGAATAAAATTTCATGGAAACATGTAATGATTTTGAAACACCCTCTGAACAAATTCCACCAATAACAACACCTCCAAGAATTATGCGTAGAAAAGATAAGTACTTAATAGAAGTTGATGAAAATATTTTGAAATTAATGCATAACAAAATGTCTTATCTCCATTCAAGAAGACTAGCTCAATAAATTTTGGATAGTTTCTTTCATAGATTGGAGTATGATAGTCCAAGATCTCAATTATTTGTTTCGTTGATGAAATTGGTTTAGATGAGACCTACAATATACACAATAGGACTAAGAACATATAATATGGGATGAAAATGATGTAATTGCTGAAAATCTACATGATGTATATCATATTTTAGGCCTCAAATCATGCAACAAATATTGTAATATTTCCCAATGTATAAAGACAACTTGTGTAGTAAGTATTGAAATAGGGAAAAAATGATTGATTTCAAAAAAAAGTCAAAAATTGATATAAATAGAAAAACATTAATGAAAGCAATTTCAAGACGTGAAATACTTAATGAACCCAATACAAAAGAGCTCTGTGTATTCTCTATTATAATTTTATGAAAGGACAAGGATATAGCCAATGCTTTGAAGGAATTACTTGCACAATTTTAGAAAAATAATACAAGAGTTTCACCCAATACAAGAGATGTAGTGAAAAGAATAGTTGGTTCTCATAATCATGAACCGCATCTGAAACATTTCTTGGATATGACTCAAACATAATTGTACTCTAAGTTTTTGGAAAAACATCCACAAATTTCTATTAGTCAAAGATTTTTTGATATGGCCAAACCTTTTTATGTAAAAATAAATCACACACACACCACTTGTTGTAGGCAACATGTTGAATTTTCAATGCACTATGATATTTTTTTCCATAGTCATTGTAATTTGCATACTAAAAACATTTTTCAAGAGTGTGGAATAGAAGTTCTGCTGAAATCAACTAGGAAATTTATTCCAAATATTTTTGTGAAAGACCAAATGGATAGTTTTTAGCCAAATAGCACCAAAAATTGAGTTCTTGGACTGTAGCTTCAACTTTGACAACATTTATTATCAGTGTTTATGTGTTCCAAAATATTACTAAAAATGCACTTGAATGTGGAATTGGATGTCATGATCATTAGATCACATGTAATTTGCCTATATATACATGCTCGAAGGGGTGGATCTGCACCTGCCAGTCATGGAGGCAAAAACACTAGTTGGAGGTTAACAAGTTGTCTCTTCACTACCAAAAAGTTGCATTTTAAAACCCATTACTGTAACTTCTACCATGGATTTCTCTTAAAGTTGATTTTGACTAGATTTAGGGTATAATTATAGGGCTTTCCAATGCATAAGAGGGATCTTATAGTTCCTCCATAAGACTTAGAATTTTGTTTTATGCATGCTTGAAGTTAAGCTAAAAATAAACATCTTACTTGTATCGGGAAGGGTGTTCTTGAGCCTTGAATGGGTGGTGGGTTTGTTGATCAGGCCAAATAGGAGGCCAAGAACCTAGTCCTAGATGTTATCCACCCCTTCAAACATGTTGGCAGTGCCAGTTTTCAACCAATAAGCACCAAAAATTTAGTTCTCAAACCATAGCTTCAACTTTGATAACATTTATTATTAGTGTTTTGATGGTCTAAAATAGTAGTGAAAATGCACTTATAGGTGGAATTAGATGTCATAGTCATTGTAACCATGTAATTTGCCTATATAGATGTGATCAAAGTGGTATATTTGTACCTTCTAGTCTCGAAGGCAAACTTGCTAGTTGGAGGTCATCAAGTTATCTCTTCACTGCTAAAAAGTTACATTTTAGGACCTGTTACTACAACTTATGTCACAGATTTCTATTAAAGGTTATTTATACTAGATTTGGGGTATAATTAGAGGTATTTCGTATGCATAGTAAAGATCTTATGGTTCCTCTATATGACTTATAGTTTTGGTTTTATGCGTCCCTAAAGCTAGGTTAAAAATCAACATCTTTCTTATATTGGGAAGGGCATTCTTAAGCCTATAATACATGGTGGATTTGTTCACCAAGCTAGATGGGAGACCAAGAACTTGGTAATGCATGTTATCCACCCCTTTGGATGTGTTAGTAGTACCATTTTTTAGACAACAAGCACTGGAAATTGAGTTCTTAGACTGTAGCTTCAACTTTGACGGCATTTATTATCAGTATTTCCATGCTCTAGAGCCATACTAAAAATGCACTTGTGTATGGAATTGGATGTTCTCAAAGTGGTGGATTTTCACCTACCAATCATGGAGGCAAAAATGCTAATCAAAGGTTAACAAGGTGTTTCTTCACTACCAAAAAGTTACATTTTAAGACCCGTTACTGCAAATTCTACCATAGATTGATATTAAAGGTGATTCATACTACATTAAAGGATAAATTAGAAATATTTCCCATGCATAGGTTGGATCTTATGGTTATTACATATGACTTATATTTTTGGTTCTATGCATGCCTAAAGTTAGGCTAAAAATCAACATCTTTCTTGTATTGGGAAGGGCATTCTTGAGCCTGAAATAGGTGGTGGGTTTGTCGACCAAGCCATATGAGAGAACAAGAACCTATTCCTAGATGTTATCCTCCCCTTTAGACATGTTGGTAGTGAAATTTTTCTAGTCGAAGGCCATTAAGAAGCCAAAAAGGTCTAATAGGCATAATAGTCTAAGTGAACCATATATGCATGGCTAGAAGCTAGTGCCATTAGAATTGGGTTTCAAAATCGTTGAAAGGTTTGTTTAAATCTTTTCAAAGTGTTTCAAGGTTCAAAAAGATATAAATTGTCTCATATTTTCAAGAGAGTTCATAGATTAGTTAAACCAAGGAGAAATGTCCTAAAAAAGGGGCTACAAGCCTTAGAAACACAAGATGAGCCTTGTATGTGAAATGGGATGCTGCAGTGAGTTGGATAACTTGAAAAGTGTTAAGGCAAGTCTACTGAGGTCACCTAAGTGAATTGCCTAGTGTAAAACTAGTGAAAGGGTTGTATGGTAAATAGAGTGAGACAAATGCTTCGTAGAGTTCAATGACTAGGATATTATGAAAAACTAATAAGAGGATACCTAATGGAGACCTATAATAAGCTTCAATAAGGATCTACAGTCAAGAAGGCATAGCAAGGCTTTAAGGTGTTTTTAAAGGGTGTAGACCACTTTAGGAGCTTATTGAAGTTATCAAAGAGACCATCATGTTATAGAAGAATCAAAGACGCTTTGTAGGTTTCCAAAGCTTTCAAAACACCCTCAAGCATGACCCTAGTCCATATATCACCTTAATAAAACCAAGGAGTAGTCAAAAACCTAATGGGGATTATATCATCTAAAGGAAAGATAGTTGGTTTTGGAAGGGTTAATACTATCAAGAAAGATTAAATGAAGGTTTCCTTGTCAATGATGGTGTTTCATTGAGGTTCCATGAGTATTCAAGAACAGCGGGGTCTTGGATCATTAGAGAAATGTTCCTAAACACCTAATGCTTTAGTCACATTCAAAATATTCCAAATATATTCCATCTATTAGGGTAGTGTGTATAGATAAGATAGTGGGTCATCTTGACTAATTCCATGGTGGGATGGTGGTGTCTAAGGTGAGAGGTGGGCTTATACAAAGTCAAGAATGCTAGGAGAGATTTCTAAAGAACACTTGCAGTTATACCCTCAAATAATGCACCTATATCTAGGGAAACACAATCATGAAGTCAAGATTATTAGTGGTGAAGTTTCTTAGCCAATGCAATATTTTGAAAACATGTACCTACAGCCATCATAGGGATTGAACATGAAGATGTAATACAAGCCTGTGTATGGAAGTTGATTATGTGAGGCTCAAATGCCTTGTTAAGTAGTCATAAAATGTTAGAGTAAGGTTGAAAGGTGTTTTCTAGTGAAGTATTAGTTATAATTGGGATAGAGCTCCATGTATTATTGACATGTAGTCATATGAGGTTTTTTGAGAAGGTACAAGGTGACATGGAAGATTGTGAGATAGAAAATGAAGGGTGGAATAATGAAAGGAGAGGTTCCATGATATATTAGAGGAAAAATCATCATAATAAGACACAAACCAAGGCAAAAGAGGATAATGACTCATTTTTGAAATTTGACCACATAGACATGTGTACTAGCTTTTGCCAAAATGGGCCTACAAGTCAAAATATGTCGTAT